>JZKD02S1674410.1:311417-343470 GCA_000966675.3 Picea glauca | reverse complement strand
ATTAAAAATTTAAACACGGATAATTTGTTCACCAACGCAAGCCTTAACAAAACTCTAAACAGATTAAAGAGAATCCTGCTCGACTTTGACTCCTACAAATTCTACCACATCCTCATAAACTTGAACAGCGAAGTAGATCTATTGGTGAACAAAGGTTGCACTCTCGGGAAAGGACAGCTTCTCCTAAATGAAGAAAATATTATTCATCCTTGTAATTCATGAGTAATCTGAAATCGGAATTAGTAAAAGAATCAAAAACAGAAGCTTTGTAATGATGGTTTCCATGGTGCATGCCCTTTCTTTCAAAAGAATGTAGAAGGCAGCAAAGACTGAGAAAGACAGCTGGAACAGAAGCTGAAACACAGTGCTGAAGCTCAGATGCTGGAACACAGATGCTGAAACACCGATGCTGGAACACAGAAGCTAAAACACAGTGCTGAAAGTGTTGGATCTTATGTTGAAACACGGTGTTGCAGCAGCTGAAATTAAGAGATGTTTCTTATGCTGAAACACAGTGCTGGAACAGTTGCTGAAACACAGTTTGTTACATACGCTAAAACACAGTTTTGTCACATATGCAGAAACACAGTTCTGTTAAAGATGTTGAAACGCAGTGTTGGAATAGATGTTGAATCTCAGTGTTGGAAATTATGCTGAAACAGTGATGCAACACACTTTGTATCTGAAATTGTGGCTCTGCCACCCCTCTAATAAAAATTATAACCGTTTTCGTTAAAAAAAAATATATAATAAAATAGAATTAACATGATGTAAAGGTGAAGTGTCAGCGACTTAAATCAGGTGTCACAAATTATGTTGGGACAATCGACAGAAGGCGAGGTGGGTTTGATTATTTTTTGAAGCGTGTGAAACAATGTTGGGATTGGGTCATGTCAAGTGCGCATCAGAGATGATTTTAAGGATGGAAATTTATTTTGAAATGTAGAAACCTCGGTGAATCTTACTAATCCTTCATATGCCAACTATAAATGTTTGGCGATATTTTTGTAAAAATATTCAAATTTCTAAGGATTTTATATAGTTTTTATAAAATTTTGGCGATTTTTAAGGTAAAATAATTTTATGCTATAGAATTTGGGCGAATCATTTTTTAAATAGCGATTCTCTTTTTTGGAAAAACCATGAAAAATTAGCCTATGAGCGAAATTTAGCCCCTAAAATCATCCATGGTGCGCATAATACCTATGTGCAAACATCTATCACATTTCGTTCCATGTTATGTGTGTTTTATCGACACAATTACATAAGTAAATGTATTCAATTACATAAATAAATGTATTAAAATAATAGTTTATGTTGTTTTAAACAAGTATGGATTTGTGCAATACAACTTGCACCAAGGCTTGCAGAAGACAAGAAATACAAATTTATGTGGATCAATTCTTTTTACAGAAGACAAGAAATACAAATTTATGTGGATCAATTATTTTTGTTGTTGTTGTTGTGTGGTTCCTCTAGTGTGGTTGTGGTTGACCTATGCTTGGGGGCTCTATACATCAGCCAAGAAACAATATCTTGTTTCGTTCTCTTTCTTCTACTTCTCCCGGTGTTCCTACGTTATGGTGCTTGTCATATTTAGGCACGTGTGGATACTAATTACAATTAGGTGTTTAATTGAAACATGTAGCTACTAGTGAGTAATCGGTCAATGAAATAGTCATCTTGGATGTCCAAGTAAGCCAATGCTAATTGACATAAATAGAAGTAGCTAAAGTTCCTCCCAAGCACAATGTGTGGGTTGTCTGATGGCTTGCTAGCTGATCTGCCAGCTAGTTTCAGAATAGTTGGTCATCTTACTTGCTCGCTTACGTATAGACAACATAGAATACTAGTTCATACCACATACAATTATTATGAGGAGGCAATATATGCAGCTTTGTTGCCCTTTTTAATTAGGGCAATCAAAGGGATATAGAAGCAACATTCAAATAATATTTAAGTTTCTAAAGAATATTGTTATCATAGTATAAGGAACTTAGGTAATTATCAAAAATATATTTAGTTGGTTCGTTTTATTATAGTATTACTAAAGGAAAAGTATTTTTTATTATACTACTAAGGTTATATATATATAGGATTATTACACCAGTGAGAATTATTGAAAAACATTATTGGTGGAATTATTGTACCTTTTTTCCATGGGAAAAATCTCATTATATTCAAAACATAGTATAATTGTTTACAAAAACAACAGTCTTTTCTGTAGATGGTTAAGTGCCTGAAATCCTAGGTCTATTCATCGGTAGCCAGCTATTAAAGAAAAACTCCCTATCCAATGCCAAAGTAAAAACAATCGGCCTTTGTCCTAGAGGAGGAGATTCATAAATGCCAGCGCATTCTTCTAAGGATAGCTGGAAAAATTACGAGAAACATTACATTAAAGCAGCATAAATGAGGAGGGACCTTCATTGTCGTCCTCCCATCGAGAGAAATTAATTTGACCAATGGGCATCGACATCACCTCTTTTGACAATGTATCCACAACACAATTATCTTCTCTGAAGATATGGTCAAAGGAAAGGTTCCTAAAGTGTCGGGTGGCTTCATGAGTTCTATCGTTCCAGCTCAACAAGGTAGCCACCTAGAGATCAACATTCCCTTTGAGCCATTCAATTACAATTGTTGAGTCCCCAAGAACCAACAGATAAAAAACGTTTAGTCTTCGAGTTGGGGTGAGCGTTGCCCAAGCCCCCATGAGTTCAGCTTGTGTGTTAGATCCTTGTCCACAATTAAGTGTCCACCGGAAGGAGGAACGATTAGTTATGTGGATCATCCCACCAGCTCCATAGAGTTTGTCGCTTTGTTGTGCAGCTCCATCAAACCAAGAAATGACTCTATTTGACGAGAGCTTTACGTTGGAGGTGCGCAATGGATGATATTTAACTCAGGTACCAGGAGAACCCACTGCTGCTAGAGTTTTGTAGATCACCTAATGAGTTGAAGGGAAGCCATCATCAAAGACTGTTTTGTTCCTATAAAGCCAGATGTTCCAGTAAAGAAAGGATGGCAGTGAAGGGTAGGAATTATTAGAATTTTTCCAATTGTTGAGGCAAGAGCTAACCGAGTCGCCAGTCCACCTTGTTGAGAGTTTTAAGCTAAGTAAGACATGTTTCCAGACCACACCAGTAAACTAGCAATTCACAAAAAGGTGAAGAACCGATTCGCAGCCCGCTTTGCACAATGGACATCTACTTCGTCCCATCCATCCTCGGGCCTGTAATTTTTCCCAAACAAGAACCTTATTTGCAGTCAGTAACCATATAAAGAGCTTGAGTTTAGTGGGGCAATCCCACTTCCATAATTTTTTCCACCAGGTTTCCTCTATGTTGTCCCAAAGCTTTGTGGCCACTGCGTTATAGGCATTTTTAACTATGAACTTACCAGATAAGTCTCCTCCTGTCCACATGAGCATGTCCGGCCAATCTTGGAGAGATATTCTTGATCATAGTAAGTGCAGTCTGAACCGGTTCCACTCGGCCTCGAGGTCCCCTTCAAACTCTAGAAAGGATCCTTGCAGCCAATCTGTGCCTAACACACCTCCTGAAAGTGAACTCTGTGCTTGATAAAGGAAGTGTATCCCTTTACGGTGAAGGTGGTCAAGTAGCGAGGCCAATCGCAATGAGTGTTTGACTAGACCCAGGATGGAGTCTCTCCCAATATCAATTGACTTCCCGGAGCTTGGATTCCATACGATCCACTGGAGAATGATTAGTAGTGTGTTTAAGAGGTTATTCCACGTTTAATAGGCACCCGATGAATGCGTTGAGGCCAATCTTAGCCAAATATGGACCTACTCATGTGGGAGGTATTTCTCCTTTACTGCCTTGTTCCAAATGCATGGTTTCATTAGTACTCTCCAAAATGTATTCGCAGATAGCGCCCTGTAGAAGAGGTGCATATTTCTCAGGCCCCATCCTCCCAATGATTTTGGTTTTGAGATCTCCTGCCACTTGCAAAGATGGAAGCCCCTACGCTGTTTGCTTCCAGACCAAAGGAAGTCCAAAATCATTTGCCGAATTTTCTTGAGTACCGAAAGGGAAAAGTGGGCAATGACCATCCAGTAAACAGGTAAGGATTCCAGAACAGCCTTAACTAGCTCCAGTCTGATTCTTTGTATCTTGTTGGATTTAAGTGGAACCCCAGATGGATGAAACCTTCCGAAAGGTTTTTAGAGTCAATATTGAACATAGATTTTAGTTCATCCAGGGTAGCCTCTTGAGCCCCCACTGCCAGGAAAGTTGACTTGTGAAATTTGATCCTCATACCTGAAACAAAGCAAAAAGTGTTAATAATTTTATGAATCTCGATCCACTCAGACATGGTTGTACCAGTCATGATGATCACATCATCCACGAATAGTAAGTCTAGGATTTTGACCAATCTCGAGACTTTTATCCCTGTCAGGTTGCCAACCGCTTGACTTCTTTTCAGCAGAATGCTAAGACTTTCCAGAACCAGAATGAAGAGAAGGGGCGACAGGGGACAGCCCTATCGAAGTCCTCGCTCAATATGGAAGGCCTTTGTGGCTTCCCCGTTGATTAAAAAAGTGAAGAGGGTCGAGGAAATGTAGCCCATCACCCATCTAGTGGTAGCCACTCTAAAACCGCACTATAAAAGTAAGAGGCGAAGAAAATCCCAGTTGATGTTATCAAAAGCCTTGTTGAGATCCAGTTTCAAAAGGATAGCTTAGAGTTTTTTTGTCCTTATACTATGTAAGCACTCATGTGTTGTTCCTATATCATCAAGGATTTTTCTTCCCTTTAGGAATCCTAATTGTTCTTCTAAGAGAGCATTGGAGAGTATGGGTTGGATCCTCCTGGAAATGAGTTTAGAAATTATCTTGTAACAGAGATTACAAAGCGAAATTGGGCGAAAATCCGTAAACCGTCTTGAAAGATTTGTTTTGGGTATTAGAACGATGAAAGTTTTATTTAGTTGTTTATTGACATGCCCACGGAGTCTCGAATCCTCCACAACGTCTAGCAGGTCTTTTCTCATTAAGTCAAAGAAATGGAGGAAAAGTTCAACAGACCACCCATCGGGTCCTGGGATTTTTTCCTTGGTGAAACATTTAATCACCTCAAGGATCTCCTCCTTTTTGCATGGCGATTCCAGGAATCTAACCTCCTCTGTTGTGACCATCCTAGGAAAGAGTTTGGCAGTGTCCACCTGATCCGATAGAAGTGGTTCGTCGATGTCCTTGTAGAAAGAGTTGAAGTGGTTGAAGGTTGCCTTTTTTATGTATTCTTGTGTTTTGTGAATGCTTCCATCCTCGTCCTCGATCTCCCACAGGAATTTTTTGTTCCTTCGATGACTAGTGAAACGATGGAAGAACCTCGTGTTTTTGTCCCCACTGGAAATCCATAAAGCCCTGCTCTTCAAGCACCACATTTTTTCTTCCTCGAGGAGAAATTTGTTTCTAGCTTTCTCTACACATCTCAGTTTGTGGTCAAAGTCATAAATCCTAGAATTTTGTGCCTTCATCCGAAGAATATCCACTAGGTCCTTTTCTAAGAAACTCAACTCGGCCTTTTCCTTGGTCTTTTTATCTTTTAACCAGACTTTTGTGTAGTCTTTTAGGCAGTTTATCTTTCTCTCCAGGCTACCCTGTAGATCCCCTTGAATCGAAAAAGATGTGTCGGTCCACACTGAATAGACTAGTTGTTCAAAAGATTCATGCTTTAGCCACGCGGGGTTAAATTTAAAAGGGTAAGATGTTCCTACTCCCACTTCCCCTATTTCAAGGCAAATAGGGGCATGATATGAGAGATAGGGTAAGTCCACCCAGGTTCAAATTATGTTGTGGGGTGTGATCAGTTTGTCTGCCACAAGAAATATGTCTAAAAGTTTTTCAATCCCATATGTTTGTGATCTTTCGCTTCTCCAGGTTGGCATCACCTCAACAAGTGTCAAGTCCACTAAGTTGTTTTTGGTGAAAAGATGCTTGAAAAAAATCAAGAGTGGGTCTGCTTGAGCGTTCTCTCCCCAAATATCTTCTGAGATAGTATTTAGGTTCTTGTCTCCCTCTATGATGAGGTATTTCACCGCTAGAAGGCCAATACGGTCGAGATTCTTCCAGAAAAATTTGTGTTTAGTGCACGGTCCATATGTGTTCAGCAAAGTCAACTTTCGTTTTAGTTTAAAGCAAGTACCTGTCAGCAATATCCCTCCAGGGCTTAGAGCGGGGATTAAATAAAAAATGGTGGGATCCCAAGAATCCAGGAGTCCTCTCGAGTTACCAACAGCGCTGGCCGCGCATATCATCCAATCCGGTTAGAAAGATTACATGAAGTTTCTCGTTGTTTCCGCATTTACCGGGGTTTCTTAGAGAAAAATAATAGAAGGTATAGTGTTCTCAAGGTGTCATCTCAAGGAGGCATGTTTTAGGGGTCCTCCTACCCCTCTGATATTAAGGGATAGCAGGATCATGACTTGGCCCTGGCAAGGGATTTTAATCCTCTAAGCGCCCCTATATCGACAACAGATGACTGAGAAGCCGAGATCGTAGAATCGGTATCGGCCTTCTTCCGCGCACTACAAGTTTTTAATGGCGATAGCTCTAGACCTAAACCCCTGGACCAAGAAGAGTCAGTTCCATTAGTCTTGCGCACTCCCGATGAAGAAGGTATATCGAACAAGGGGTTTGCAGGGTGAATAAGGGTATTTCCTTTATAGGTAGGGAGAGAAAAGGATCTAAATGGAGCAGGAGGGAATGGTGTGAAGGAAAGAAGCATGTGTTCCAGTTCTAGGTCAGTTGGAGTCATCTTAGCGCATCCCGGAAGTGTGGGGGAAACAGTCTCGAAAGAGGGGGTTGTAGGTTCCAAGTCTATTGGTGGTGAGTCAGAGACTCTCGAGTGTTTTGATCTCAGAGGAGAGAAGAGAGGATGGGGTTCCATCACCGAGAACCTGACATCAGGATTTCGTGGAGTTATAAGGGAGCCTGCCAGCGAGTCAAGGTTTAGCCTCTCCCAAGAAAAGAGGGTGTTGTACAGAGAGGGACAAAATAGTTTTAGCTTATCGACAAGTGAATCATCAAGGGGGTCCGAACTGTCGTCATCCCTCATCTGAGGAGAGGAGGCGTTCATTCCATTCAAGTCTAGTTGAGAATCGTAACCATCAAAATCGAGAGCCTCTGAAGGATCTTCCTCTGACATGGCTAGGGGATACTGAGCGCAATATCTTCTCAAGTGTCTCGTCCTTCTACAAAATGAGCACCGGAATGGAATGCCCAAGTAGTCTAATCATTGTGCAAAGAGGATTCCCCTCCAATCTATCTCCAACGTTTCAAGCAGTCTAGTGTGAATGTCTATTTCCACTAAGACCTTTTCCATTCATTTATCAAAAGCAGCCAGAGCCTCTGCATCCACTCAAAGGAAGCGTCCTAAGTAATTTCCTATGAGTTCAAGTGCATTCTGGTTCCGAAGTTGAAGAGGGAGGCCCGGAAGGACAACCCTTGGATTTAGATGGAATATGCTTGTATCATAATTAAGGAAGAGCCATATAAGAATTAAGGAGAAGGATGATACCCTAGCATGTGCATAAAATAAAGTATCATGATCATATTTAGGTAGATTAGGGTCTAAATATGATTTTAGGAAAATATTAAGTAGAGTCTTGGTGGTGGTAAAAAATTTGGAAAATTAAAGCACCCAAAAAAAACTAGGGTCTTTTTATGGTTAGCTCTTAAAAATAGGGTCTTAACATGGGACTTGATTCAAAGGAGGGGTAAAAGTGGTCCAAGATTTTTCTACTTATGGAAGGAAATAGAGATAGATATTAGCCATTTATTGATCAAATGTCCCTATAAAAGCCAAATTTGAAGAAATGCGGAGAATATCTTTGACATCTCGAATATATGGAATGTGTAAGGAACAAAGGAGGTCTTGATCTAACTTCAGTCAGTGGGTTGATTTAAAGATGAACATGTTGAAGACTTGGTGAGAGGAGTGAACAAACTACCTTAGGCAATAGACATTTCAGTAGTTTGTAGAAGAAAAACTATAAATGCAAGATCCTCTTGGTTCTGGGCTTCGAGAAACTGAAAGGGGGACTTGACTGGATCTTCCAATTCCAATTCGTTTAGTGCTAAGAAAATCACAGAGACCGATTAGAGATAATGCAACTGTTACAGTGATCCAACCTACATCATCCTATAACAGTTACAACTCGACTGGATCCTCCAATTCTTAGCTGCTCTAATGTAGTGTAAACAAAGACGTGAAAGAAACTGACATCCATAAGGCAAGAAGTCTCAAGAGTCCATGCATAACCAGAATAACAGTGCTTCATTAAAGTTTTACAACCGGGAGCCTTGCTCAACCATCGATCATTACAAAATACAAAAATTAAGTCTATATATTCAGAAAAATTCGCCTAACAGAGGTGTGCTCAGTCATCCAAGGCTTGGTGTCCCTTCAGTCAAATTTGGATGGATATCCTCTGTTAGACACCTCCTTAACTGTGCATGGTTCCTGCAAAGGGGGGTAGCTGAGCCATTAAGTGTCGAGTTAGCGTTTGCAGACCTCTCTAGCTAGTCGAGGACTCAACATGGCTTCTTTGGAAAAAATCGGTACACGGGACCCTCTCGGGCAAACATCTTTCCAGACCCTCCATACCTTACACTTAATGAATGAGGAGAGGTTTCAACCACCCCTTCTCACCTTCATTTACTCCAAGCGAAAACCAGGATTGAGGTCGAATCAGATGGCACTTGGAGATCGTGATGATTCCTTCTGTGACCAAACTCGATGCCTTTGGCCCCTCCTGCACAGCTCTTTTTATTTCCCAAGTGACCACGGACTGTGACCCTGTGTTTATTCTCAAAGGTGCTTTCAACGTTCGTGAATAGGAAGGAGCTGATCCTTGCTTATCACGGTCGCGATGAGTGAAACGCCGAGATGGCTTAATTGGGCACCATGTGTCCCTCTCATATCTAACGGTCCTGAACTCACTCGACGATGTTGTGGGCCCTAGGTCCTGGACGCTTTCGACGCTTCGAGGTTCAGGGTTTCGAGATGTAAAACGACATAGAACCCTCACCCTTCAAACTCCCAAATGCTGAAAAGCCGAAGTGACTAGATCTCACGCCACATGTCCTTTGGATGGATGGATGCTATCCTTTCCTGCATGCAATACGGGCGCTATCTGTCGCGCTAATCTCGGCGCAACTCCGCTAACCGCGATTTCCCGTCGACCGTCGATCTGCTCTTATGGATGAATCTGGACCGTCGACAATATAATCTCGCCCTCTTACTTGTTTGCAAGCCTAAAACGAGATTTTTCCACGTTGCGCTCGGGCGCTTCTCGTGAAACTTGCAGACCTGAATACTCTTGTGCCCATGACAAGAAATGTTACTAACAAAATGGTTCTACTATAGAGGAATTATTGGGGAAGTGGTTCAAGAAGAAGGAGGTAGAATCATTTAGAGCTCTACCTTGTTTAGTAATGTAGGGAAAATGGATTACACATAATGATAATATTTTAATGATAAACAGTTTCCCACATTCTAAATGATCTTACAGGTGTATGGTCTTTCCCAAAGTTTTAGGGTGGAGATGAAGGTAAAGGTTCCAAGGAAAATAAGATAGCTTTTGATTAAAAATCATATCCATGGGGTTTCTTTGATGGAGCCAAAAAAGGACCTCAAATGTTAGGCAATTGAGAAAGAGATTGATCATTTACAAGTTTTTGAGGATTCTCTATTTGTTATCAACTGGATGAGAAGTGAAAGCTTATTTAGAATGTTATTCTCGGATCACTAGCAGAATAATTGAAATCAATCTCGAGGCCATTGTCACTAGCATTGTCACTACCACTGTCACCGCCACAGTCATTCTCATTGCCTCTGTCACTGTCATTATCTCTATCACTTCCACTATCACATCAACCTGTCACTATGTCCAACCTATCTCTATATCCAACCTGTCACTATCTCTGATACTCAACCAGATCCTCTCACATGGATCATATACCAAGGACACCTCTCAACTATATGTCCAACACCACCAACACATGCCTCTACCAAGCATGTACCAAACCATAAACCTATTTCATACCAAACATCTATCGTATACCACAACAAGTGCATCAACCATGCACCAACACCTGTACCAAACCATGCATCAACCATGCACCATAACCTGTACCATATTCCTCAACACCATACTGAGTATCAATGTTGTACCATACCATGTATAAACCATGTACATCAACACCTATACCATACCATGTACCAACAATGTTTCTCAAACATATACCAAATCACTCAATCATGCCATACACCATGTACCATAGGATATATCAAGAAAGTGTTATCAATGGTGTACCTCAACCAAGTACCAACATCACCAATAGAAGTATCTCATACATGTGTTTTCATATACCAAGTGTAATCCTAAGAAATGTATCAATGTCAATGACAACCATACACCATGTGCCAATAATTCAAGAGTATACTAAGAATAAGCCTCTACCATGCACCATAACATCATCACAATGCAGCCAAACCAGATACCAAGATACAAATACAACCAAGATGTAATACTAGTCAATGAATCATACCAATATCACCAAGATGTACCATGCATCAACAAAACATGCCTCTCAAGCATGTACCATACCATCACCAAGCATAAGATGCAATCACATAAGAATACATGTTACATGTAGTTGACCTGTTGTATTGTAATTATAACACTGTCTCAGCCTTCAACAACATGGTACCAACATTTCCCCCAAATTTTCCTTAGACTTGTGGGACTAAGACTCCCCGTCACACAGGGCCTCGCGTGATGTTACTTAGGCAACCTATGGGGGTGCCTCGCGTGACACCCTCAAGATGACCCACGAGATCTTGCTAAATTAAGGTTACACAGAAACCCAAACACTCTGTAGCTTCGAAACTTTCTCTCTTTCCTTGCACTTTATCTGTTGCCTCGGACTTGCCGTCAGATTCTCCAATAGAACATAACATTCTCGTAAGATATATATTCATTGTAAGTGTCTGTGTCAAAAGAATGTCTCATGATGTGTATTTATAATTTTTAATAGTAACCTCTTTCCTTAATCTTAGGGCTTCTAGTACTTTATTATCACAACCACTTTACCCTTTCAATAATGACTTGCAATTGCTTAGGGGCTTCTTGACCATTCTTCGGGGCTTCCAACTTCACAAATCCATATCTCCCTAACCATGAGGAACCACGTGACACACTACCTATCATTGGAAACGACATGATAAGGACTATCCATCTAAGAGTGTCTTACCTGCATTTACACTATCCTTCATGTCCATATTTCTCATCCAACTTTGGGTACCATAACCACACCTCCCGGGCTTCATGTATACTTCATCAAATGCACCCAACACATCTATGGACATCAACCACTCCATCAATGAAAACTAAATCAACATCAATATCAAGCATATCTCTAGAGCTTCTCGACTTCTCCAAGGGTTGAAATCAATGACAACCAACTGTCCAATAATCTCCCCCTTTGGCATTGATGGCAACACCAACATTGATGGAAACATGGATGGTCCAACACTCATGCTCCCACTGTGACCATTTATCCTCATCAATTTTTCTCATTCTCCCCCTTTGACATCAATGGCAAAGGGTGTCTGTCCTTGGGGCTTCTCCCCCTTCCTTCATGAATCTATTATTTCTCTATATTTCCATGCGTTTGTTCTTTCTCATGTTTCTCTCCTCTTACGACTTCCCCTGAAAGTATACCTTCTCTGAACAATCCTTCTCTGACTTCATGCGCTTGATTCTTACTCTTTTGATATTATCCTTTCTCTCCCTTTCACATCATGGGAAAAAGGTTAACTCCCCCTGTCTACATGTTACTGATCTTCCTTTCTAAATCTCTTTCTCTAATGATTTCTCTTCCCTTGAATTCTATGCAAGATTTTGAGTAGATCAATGTAGGGCTACCTGTATATGTTTTCTTTCCTCACTTACAGTGCTACTAATTGTCCATTGGTGCTTCCTCTTGTAACTCTCTAACATATATAAAAAGAATTCAAAATTTCTTGACTTCAAATGATATGTCATGACCATACTTGTTCAACAATTTTCTTCTGATGATATAGCTTCTACTGGCAGTTTCTCCTTCCTTGTTTTGCTATGCCTTTCATTGTTTGTCTTTCTGTCACCAATTGATTCCAACTAATTCCACTGATTCCAATTGAAAATATATTGCTATGCATCTTCTTTGACCCATGTTCCCTATACCTGCTAAGTATCCATATATGTCCATATGTCATAAGTTTTCCATAACTCTGCTACTCAATTGTCCACAATTTTGACCCATCTATCACTATACTATCATGAAGGCTTCACGACTACAACTAATCATCACATATTCTTGTTTCTTCAAACTGATTCAAATATGTTCGTTGGTCTTCTCTATCTATAAATCAAACTCTGCATGTCTGGAACACCCTGTACTAATATCACGTGAAATACAATCATAACCTTCTTCCAGTGTAACTGGCAACTGATACTTATGTGGGAACACTACTTCTCAACTGATCAATTTGTCATTATGTAATTCTTCTATCTGATTGCTTTGAATATGTCTCTGCAAATACTTCAAGCTGCTCGGAGGATGGTTCTCTGATCTGTGGTAGCTATTTCATTGACTCCCCCTGTTCAAAATTCACAGTCACTGGGAGTCTCCAAGCCGAGTGGCTCAGAAAAATACATGCTCTGATGCAGAGTAATATTCCTCTTCGTCTGTAGACTCATCATATCTCTTAACTCTGACTTCTTCCTTTCTTCATGTGGATTGATCTTGCACTACAATTCTTGAAAGTACCATCTCTTGTTCTTGTTTTTTATTCACCTGCTCTTCTTTTGTTTCTCTCACTACTACAAATCCTACGATCGTCAAGACATGTTATTTATTCACCTGTTCTTCTTGTTTTTCATTTCTTCTCCAAACCTTCTTATATCTAACATCTTCCTTTTTCCTTGTATATTTGTCTTCATCTCATACTATTGTCAATCCTGAGAGTATGACTTATGGGTGTCCTTCATTCATCTGATCTTCCTTTACATGTTTTTGTTTTATTTTCCAAACCTTCTTATATCTTATATCATTGTTCTTTTTCATAGAAGTATCCATCATGTTTCTACAATCACGAGCTATGTGTCCATAGTTATGGAATTTATAAAATTCAATGTTATGTGGGGCCACATAAACATTTCTTGATTGAACATTTCTTCCATAAGCCTTGCAATCTGCAACTTTATGTCCAAAGTTAGTACAATAAAAACAATGACCATAAAATAAATTTACATACTTGGGAATGAATGATCTTCTTTGTGGTGTATTCCTTCTGAATTATTTCCTTAGCTGGTCATGATCATGATTGAAGCTTCTTTGTGGCTTGAATGAAGATGTATCTCTATTATTTTTCTTTGATTCTGGTTGACCATGATTCCTTCCCTTGATTACTTCTACATAACTCTTACTATTTTCTTCATTCTTCGTTTCTGGCAACCTGGGGTGCTTCTCTTCAACATTCTCTATTGACGATGATGTGGATGTTTCTCTATGTTCAACGTTCTTGTTGAGCTTGACGATTTGAACTCTCAATGTAACAACTTCTTCTTCAAGCTTCTCAACCTCTTCTTCTTTCTTCATCATCTGAATCTTCATGACTTCTTCCTTTCTCTTTGCTTCTTCAAGTTGGATCTTCAAGGAGATGATTTATTTTTCAAGTCTTCTCTCTTCTTGACCAAATTCTACTTCAAGCTTATCTAAGTCCTTAGATCTTTCCTTGAGATGATATGTCAAAATATTATCTCTCATCTCTGCTTCCTTTATTTCGGTTTCCAAACATTGCTTCTCTTCCATTGCTTCTTTTCTTAGTGCGGCTATTTCAGCTTCGAAACACTGCCTCTATTCCATCTTACTTATGTATGTTTTTTCAATCCTTCTGGCTTCTTCCGGCTGAAATTTTATGATGAATTGTTGGACCTTTTTAGAACTTTCTTGAGAATTCTTCTTGACTGATTGTTCCTTAAGATACTTGTTTTTCTTCCTTTCTTTTTTCAATTTGTCTAAGGCACTTATCAATTATGATTCAAGGTCTACTATTCCTTCTTCACAGTCTTCTTCTTTTGAATCTGTCTGACATGATGAGCATATTTCTTCTTGTTATGTACCTGCACTTTCTTTAATAAGATCTGACTCTGGGATGGGAGATTCCATGTAATAGAGATTATGTAGCTTATCCCAAAGTTCTTTGGTTGATGAATATTTTCCCATTTTCTCTCTTACCGGATCAGGTAATCCTTCCCAAATTAAATCCATTTCTATTTTGTTGTTTCTTTTCAATTCTTTCTTGGATGAAGCCTTTAGTTTCTTTGTAGCGGTGTATCCTGTAACAACTGATTGCCAAACATCATATCCATGTGCCTGTAAAAATACTTTCGTTCTTTTGCTCCATATCTCATAGTCCAAACCATTATGACCATTGAACATTGGTGCTCCATTCTCAGTGTAATCCATGACCTTCCTTCCAGTGGTTAAACTGTTTTCTTGAAGGACCCCCTCTAATACCAATTGTTGGAATACTAAGAGGGGGGGGTGAATCAATATGATCACTTTTACAACTTTTAACCACAATATATATGTTAGCTTTATCAGCAGTATATCATCAATATATTGTCAGTATATCATGAGCATATAAACATAAGCAGTATCACATCACATCAAGTACATAGTACAACAAAATTTACGTGGAAACCCGAATGGGAGAAAATCACAGAATGATTTCTTATATATATCAAGAATACATTCATAGGAAGCACCAACTTCCAAATTCTCCAACACCAACTGGAAGGAGGCACCAACCCCCTAATTTACAGGCACCAATGTGAAGGAATATTCAACTCCCTGAAATCTCCGGCTCCAACAAGAAGGAGGATACAACCCTCTGATTCGCAAGCTCCAACATGAAGGAATATCCAACTCCCTGATTTCTTCGGCACCAATCAGAAGGAGGATACTACCCCCTTTCCTTGTCCCATCCCGCCACCTAAAATATAAATGTAGACCAACTATCACTACCATTGTCATTGCCACTGTCACTGTCACTGCCTCTGTCATTGTCACTATCTCTTTCATTGCCACTATCATATCAACCTGTAACCTGTCAACCTATCATTGTGTCCAACATGTCACATCAACCTGTCATTATCATTGATACTCAACCAGATCCTCTCGCATGGATAATATACCAAGGACACCTCTCAAATATATGCCAAACATCACGAACACGTGCCTCTACCAAGCATGTACCAAACCATCAACCTGTATCATACCAAACATCCACCGTGTACCAAAACAAGTGCATCAACCATGCACCAACACCTGTACCAAACCGTGCATCAACCATGCACCATAACCTGTACCATATACATCAACACCATATCGAGTATCGATCATGTACCATACCATGGATCAACCATGTACATCAACACCTGTACCATACCATGTACCAACAATGTATCTCAACCATATACCAAATCACTCAATCATGTCATACACTATGTACCATAAGATATATAAAGAAAGTGATATCAATGGTTTACCTCAACCAAGTACCAACATCACCAATAGAAGTATCTCATACATGTGTTTTCATATACCAAGTGTAATCCTCAACAATGTAGCAATATCAATGACAACCATACACCATGTGTCAATGCTTCACGAGTATACCAAGAATAAGCCTCTAGCATGCACCATAGCATCATCAAAGTAACCAAACCAGATACCAAGATACAAATACAACCAAGATGTACTACTAGTCAATGCATCATACCAATATCACCAAGATGTACCATGCATCAACACAACATGCCTCTCAAGCATGTACCATACCATCACCAAGAATAATATGCAATCACATAAGCATACATGTTACATGTAGTTGACCTAATGTATTGTAATTGTAACATTGTCTCAACCTTCAATAGCCCGGTACCAACTTTTCCCCCAAATTTTCCTTCACCTCACAGGACTAAGACTCCCTGTCACGCGAGGCCTCACATGACATCACTTAGGAAACCTGCGAGGGTGCCTCATGTGACACCCTCAATATGACCCATGAGGGCTTACTAAATTAGGGTTACACATAAACCCCAACACTCTGCAACTCCGAAAATTTCGCTCTTTTCTTGCACTTTCTCCGCTACCTCGGATTTGTCGTCAGATTCTCCAATAGACCAAAATAATATACCATAACATTCTCACAAGATAGCTATTCAATATAAGTGTGTGTGTCAAATGCATGTCTCATGATGTGTATTTATAATTTTTCATAGTAACCTTTTTCCTTAATCTTAGGGCTTCTAGTACTTTCTTGTCACAACCACTTTACCCTTTCAATAATGACTTGTAACTACTTAGGGGATTCTTGATCATTCTTCGAGGGTTCCAACTTCACAAGGACATATCTCCTTAACCGTGAGGTACCACGTGGTGTACCACCTATCACCAAAAATGACACGATAAGGACGATCCATCTATGAGTGTATTACATTCATTTATATTGTCCTTCATGTCCATATTTCTCAGCCAACTTCAGGTACCATAACCACACCTCTATGGATTCATGTATACTTCATCAAATGCACCCAACACATATGCTCACATCATCCACTCCATAAATGACAACTAACTCACCAGTAATCTCAACCATATATCTAGGGATTCTAGAGTTCTCCATGGGTTGACATCAATCTCTGAGGGTTGACATCAATGACAACCAACTGTCCAAATCAACTATACAACATTAGTCCCCAATTTAATTATGTCAGTAGTGTATTCTTGACATTTACCAAAAATCAGGTTGGTCAAGATTCACTTGCATGTCTCTCATGCATGTATTATATTTTAAAATGTAATCCAGGATTCTTATGTAAATAGGTTTTGCAACCCACTTCCTAATTTTCGAGTAGTCATTAATATTGTAGCTATGTTCTCCTGATAGAGTTTTTAAACAGTTCGTCAATAGGGAACTTCTTCAACCTGCAACCCTCTTTTTGCATATCTAATACCATCTGGAATGATCTCAATCTAGAATCATCTTAAGCTTTATTAGTTCAGGGATTTACCCAATATTCTATAAGGAATATAAACATGCATTTATTCAAATACATATTCAAACACGTGTATATATAAATTTGTTTCCCTAATGTACTTTTATGCACTAGCCACATGCATCAATGTGCTATGTGTCCATCACATGCACACTTTGCAATTGTCATATGTACATTATTTAGACCATCTTACTCATGATTTGTTCACAATACTTTCCATGAAATAATCAAAGGCACAATCATGTTTCCTTCTCTCATGGCAAGGGAGCATCCATGCTCATTTACTCTTTCAACAGTTACACTATCTCCTCTTGAGGAAATTGGAGCACACCCTCCTCGAGCTATTATTTTATCAGGACTAATTTAGGCCCTTCTCACAGGGGTCAACCATGCATCCATGATATTTATTCAATCCTAACAAGTGAAATTCTTGCCTTACATTCCACCTATTCAGGTAGTCATATCATGCCTTTAGTATACACATACTCATACATTATACATGTGAATCACTTGCACATTTCCATATTATTCATATACATTCATTAAATTTTATCTTATATCAGTCTTTTGTGATGAAGACTTATAGTTATTCACTTGACTAATCTTATAGACATAATCATAATTATGTTTCCTTCTCTCATGGAAAACCCCATCGAGAATCCGTTATTTTCCATATGTTATACAAGTAACCTACAATTCAAACAATGTAAGTAGGTAATTACAATATTACCTAGGGAAACAAAATGCCCAATTTCCAATTTTCATGCCTCAATTCACTTTTGGTTAGCAGACCTTTTACTAAGGGAACACTTTACTAAAATCCCTCTTAATACTCTATGATTATACCAAGCCATATTCATATGGATATCAACCCGACTCATTGGTCATTTAGGAATGCTCCAACACTTCCTTTACCTCATTTAGGATCAACATTTCATTAACCCTTCTACCTTCTCCTCATAAGGCATATGCAATCAATATTATTATCATTCTTCTTAAGCTTCCAAAATGAGATCATCACTAACACTATGATCTATGACATCACCTGTAAATCTTATGTTATCATTAACCATGATCTCTCATCAACACACTATACCTTATAACCATTCACATGTTATGATAAATACATTTTGCATGTTACATACACAATTATTCATTATTATATGCATTACACATATCCATATCTTGCATTTTCATGCATAAACAAGTACCTAAGTCAATAGGAATGCACACATTTCTTTGTACAACCATGAGCTAACAAACTGGCTCATGTTCCCATATCACTTTACCTGTTTATGAGGATTAGCAACAATCCTAAAGGACTCCTCCTTATCTTGCTTAAGTAGCTTCTCCCTGCTATAGGTTTCAACCATTATAGGTCAAGTAAATTGACTTTACAAACTCTTCATCAGTCCTCCAATCACGAGGAATTTCATATACAGGGTTTTATCTTTTATTTAAGCAGTAATTAATACTGCTAAGGATTTTACCAATCCATACTAATTTTTTTTAATCCATAAGGAATTTCTTGTAAGGGTCTTAGCCCTTATCCAAACAATAATCACAAAATCTAGGATTCTAACAATCCATGCTTATAGGCAGCATTACAACCATCAACTTATTATTTTGAACTTAAGCAGCCCACAACTGGATGTTTTCATTCAAACCATTCACAAACAGATCTTACCTCTAAGGATTTTTAGCATATTCCCACTCCTGTAGGGGTAGTTATCATTTCAATAAAGCATAAATGAGCTTCTTTTGTTGTAAGAACCTTGAAGATAAAATTTCAATCTGCAATCCTTTCTCTCCAATAGATTATGCAGATACTTAACAGTGTTTTAAGGCAGTAACACCATTCAATAGGATCATCTTACACTTGATACACCAATCTTGTGACTGATGTTTTGTCCCATCCAAGCCTAGTGTTGTTTCCTACTTTGATACCACTTTGTAACACACCCAACCCTCTATTTACCCTTTAAGGGATTGGGTATTAAATTTTCTCTTTTTCCTTGAACACCTCAAATCCTCTTCAAACGGATTCCATCGCCATATGCTTGTCGAGATATTTCCAATGACTATAAATTTGTCTCAATCCGAGTTTTGGATCAAAAGATATGGCCTCTTGAATTTTTCCGGTCCTTATTGGCCAAGTGCTTTAGTACTGCCACATGAAATCAACGTGACTCCTCGTCATCGTGCCCATCCAATGTGGTACTGGCTTGTTAGAACACATCACCCCTAAGTGTAGATGTGGCTGCAGTCGTGGTACTTTCCACCTATTCCACTAACATAATCCCTTTTCTACACTCATTACTAAGCTCCACGTCCTCCCGAGATCCATTTTCACCAGAGAGCGACACCTGTCCACCGAGTCGTCGGACCACGAAACCTCAGGATCACAGATCTCAGGGTCTTGGGGACTTTTCATTGCTCATATAGCCCAAAAGGCCCGATTCTGGATGAGTTGGCGCATTGGACACATGGTCCTATCATGTGCGCCCATTCAACGTCTGTTGAACTCGTGACAAGTAATCATCGGGTATCGGACTACCAAACCCTATAACTTCTCCCCCACACCAAAACTCTTCGACAACCCAGGGTCTGATTGACCACTCCTTGACTGTGATCAACGATGGAGATCAATCCGAGATCCAACAGTTTTGGTTCATTGCACCCATTCTAGGACTTAAGCCCATGTGGGGCCTACTTCGATGCGTGGACCTCCACATAAATTGACGTGGTAATATACGTCATCATCAGGTCCACAGTCCACCCAGTAGGGCATCGACTTCTATCGTCAGTCATGGTGTGACATGTGGCTATCGGGATACCGGATACCAGACTACCTAACCTATCCTAGTAACAAGACTCCCCAATGGTCTGGGGCCAATTAACTCCCTTGAATCAGGTCAACGGTGGAGGTTTATTCTCCTTAGATCTAATGAAATTACCCCAAGGTACTCGCCCTCCGTTGGGCCCCCTCTGAATCATCAGTGAGTCCCCTGCTGACAAGTGGCATGACAGATGGTGTGACACATGGCATCGATTTCCCTATAGACCCTAGCCCAATTCTGCCAAATCTACGTGACACATGGCACCCCCCCTAGGATGACACATGGCCTTCCTTCATCATGACACCTGGACCACTCGTCGCATGCCACGTCACCACCGATCACCGGATGTCAGACCTTACCTATGGTGTGACCTTGGAAATCTCTCGGTGCCGGTGATTACGAGGGGATTAGTTAAAATAACCCCGTAATTATGAGATTGATAAATTAAATTCATCACAGAGTTAAGACCCGCGATATCTACAACTGAGGTTTTTCGCCAGTAGATATGACGACTACAAAGCAAGGTGTCCAACCAACACTCTTGGCCCTCGACCAACCCCCACTTAATATCTCAGTAGATATATATGGTGGAGATCACCTCGTCGCTTAACAGATCGACAACCTAGATTCTCTCTTTGCATTAGATCAAGGGAGGACACGCGTCGTCATCGCATTGTCATGGACATTGGGTCCTAGTCTCCTTTCATACATTGTATAAATGAATACTTCTAGGGGTCCGAGGTCCGATTGACCTCCCTTGATCCAAATCTATGGTGGAAAATTCATCTGCCCTTAGATCCCACAGCTTAGGCCTATTGTACCTATCTTCAAGCTATAGGCTAGTGAGGGTCCACCCCCTTACTCACTAATCAATCAAGTGATGACAAGTGTCATCCTCCAGATGTGTTGGCTTCCATCCTGGCACATGACCCAATACTCGTATGACAACTGGACCAACCTCCGAGTAACACATCATCTCGGATGTCGGAACACCGGAACTTCTCAAGTAGTATGGACCTCAAGAGGCTCTGGTTCAAGGATTACGAGAGGATTAACTTAACTTAGCCCCATGATTACGAGAGGTTTAATTAGATTATCCTCGACGTTATGTTCCTTGTCCTTTACTATGAGATCTATGGTTAGGGTTTCTCCCGGTAGATATAATGACTCTCGTTTAAAGGCGCCAACATATGGTTTTGGAGCCTAATCCGACCCCCACACTTGATGCATGGTTAAATTATCCTACGCCATGTGGTGTCCTCGACCACGCTACCTGCCTATATGGCATCCACCATCATACGCAACATCACCTCCCTACTCATGCCTATATATATGTAATAAAAGGATTTGGAACCCCCTGTGGGAACCTTGCCCACCGACCTGTGCCAACAACTTAGACTTGGGAAGAATTTCTGGGGTCCGAGATCCGATTGACCCTTCTTGACCATGATTTTTGGTGGAGACCCATCCTTTCTCCTATCCAACGATTGAAATTTAGTCACTGGCTTCCAGGCGTGGAATCTCCCTCCTGAGATTTCCTAAGGACAATTTAACGGATGAGATCTATCAATGCTCAGATCTAATGGTCGAGATCTCCTCTTCTAGTTCTTGTCAAGTATATATCTAGAAAAATGAAACAGGGGATGGAAACTCAGTTCCCGGGTGTCGGACCTTTCAACAAGAATAACATAAATGTTTCTTGAGGTCTAGTGTTCCAGTACCCTGACGATGATTTCCTCCTGATATTTACAAAGATCTATGGCTTATATATGTCGATCTTCCCATATGATGTCTATAGATAAAATCCTATCTACAAGCTTAGGCTCTTATCATGGGAGGTGATAAGGGTTGATCCAAGGGCCAAAACCTTGTTCTCAGCATTGGCATGTCGGAGATTTTATCCTAGCTTTCCCTAAGGATCTCCTGATGTCCGACATCTGATGTTCAAACTAGCCAATAAGAATTGACGGTTGACATTCAACCATCCTTCGATTCAATGACTGTCATTTTTGCGTTAACTTACAAGGGGCTTTGATGGGTGGCCAACCCATTGTTTGACGACTAATATTGGTTCTTGGCTTAGAGATCAATCACTGCTAAGTCTTGTCGACTCATCCAAGCATTAAACAAGTTTAGTTAACAGGGAAGGAGGGTCATATCGCATACTTTAACTCAACATGCAAACTTATCAGTAATACATGTATTGATCCCTTCTTGCACAGATCCTAACTATCCAAGAATGCATTCACGAGATACCAACATTAACTTCGATTCCACTATTACCTATGCATAAGGGTTTACCAGTGAAACATGTATCAATTCCACAGATCAAGTGAATACATTCAAGGCATAATTACAAACATAATTCAATTCCTTTACTCAATCACACAGGGTCATGAGATACTTATCTATTACAAGGTAGTAGTAAACCAACCGACTATGGGTGTTCGCCTTTCCACCCTACCATAGGCTCAGAAGAAACAATGCTCTGCATTCTGGCCACCCTCATGCTAAGCCACGATACCACCATAGACTCTCTGCACTTACCTATGCATTCTCCCTTTTCTTAGTTCTTCAATAGACCTCCACCCGGAACTCCTTCTGAGTTCCTCCTCCTTTTTCATGTATCCCCCTTGTGTGCTTTTCTTGCACACTTTTTCTTCAGAAGGTTCTCGATTTGTCCCCTTCCTTCTGTTAGAAGGAAACCCTGTGGGTCAATCAGGGGACTCATGGTGATCCTTCCTACTATCTTCCATTTGAAAACTACTTGTCACCGCATGCATCCCTCCATACTTCTATTCAATGAGGGTGGTTGGTTGCTCAACCACCAATCCTTCCTCATTAACTGATTTCCTTGAAATCGAGGCTGATAAAATGACTCAGTATTTCCAAAACAAATATTTCAGTAAGGAGGCTTGGGTTCCTTTAGTCTAACATAATTTCCTCTTATACCTCTAGTGATATCATGGCCAGTACTTAATGCTTCACCCATTAGTCATCTAGTTGGCATTCTCAATTTAAACAATAATATAGTTACAATATTTTCATGTTATTTCATGGAAATCATTAGTTATAATTAATTACAATAATCAAAGGTTTAGGAAAATATTTTTCTACTTACGGAAGACAATAAAGGAAGATATTGGCCATTACTAATCAAACGCCCCTATACAAGCCAAATTTGAAGAAATGTGAAGAAGATCATTGGCATCCTGAATGTATGGTATGGTTCTACTATAGAGGAATTCTTGGGGAAGTGGTTCAAGAAGGAGTTAGAAGCATTTCGAGCTCTACATTGTTTAGTGATGTAGGGAACATGGTTTGCACATAATGATAATATTTTAATGATAAACAGTTCCCCACATTCTAAGTGATCTTATATATGGTCTTTTCCAAAGTTTCAAGATGGAGATGAAGGTACAAGTTCCAAGGAAAATTGATATATTTTGATTTAAAAATTATATTCATGGAGTTTCTTTGATAGAGCCAAACATGGACCTCAAAATTTATGTGATATATATATATATATATATATATATATATATATATATATATATATATATATATATATATATATTAAAATTAAAGAAATTTTTGGTTCAACTAAACTATTAGTTCTAAGAAGTCTCTTAAAATTGGCATTAAGAAAGGGATTGATCATTAATAGGTTTTTGAGGATTCTCTATTTGTTATCAATTGAATGAAAAGTGAAAGTTTATTCATAATGTTATTCTCAGATCACTAGCAAACTAATTGAAATCAATCTTGAGGCCTTTTCAAAATATTCATATACACATATTTTTCCAGAGAACTCAACACAATAGTTCTCTAAGGATGGTCAACATGTTGATGTCGGACTCGTGATGCTATAAGAATCACTACTGGAGCCATATAATAGTTTACATAGCCGATTCTTTGAATCTTTTAAATACTAGTGTCAAAGGTTTCTTGTCTTGTTGTATTCAATTTTTAATTAGTGAGTATATTTGTATTAAGTAAAGGTATGTATAAAATCCAATTGCTAGACTGGACTTTCAAAGATTGAGATTTCGTTCTAAGCATAAGACAAGGGGAACCAATGCCTTTACCTTTTCGATCTTACTTTAGGAATAAAGTTCTTCGCCTACCTCATTGAGGAATTATAAAATTCGATCTTACTTTAGGAATAAAGTTCTTCGCCTACCTCATTCAGGAATTATAAGATTGGAGGAGTAAAAGACTAAGATTTGATTTTAAGCATAAGAGAATCGAAATAATAGAATGGCCTTATCCTTTCAATCTTACTTTTTTTATATATATAACCAATTAGGAATACAAGTGCTTTCCTTGGACTCATTCGTTACATAGGTATGAGCCACACTTTCTAATCTTGTTCCATGCGAGTGGAGAATTGTGGAGAAACCCTGGTTGACCCCTCAACATTTGAGTTGAGTCCATTGCACGCTTCCTCTTATTAGGATGGCTAATATACCCAAATTTTCCCTCGAATATGTTCGATGTTTAATTGAGAGCCTTTATTCTACCAAATATCCAATAAGCGACAAAAAGCCTTTGGTTTTCCATTCATTTTTCATTAAAAAAGACTTTCTAATATCAAAGCATTATTATTATTATTTTATCTAAAAGCATTATTGGCAAGATAAAGAGTCACATTCCTAAGCAATTAAATAAAGTAGAAAAGAGGTAAATATGTCGATAACGAGAACATGGAATTAAATAGAGTAGGAAAGAGGTAAATATGTCGATGACGAAAACATGGAGTGAAGGGCACTGATGTGGATATATATCAAAGGAAGAATGAGAATTGATACTTTGTGGGAAAACTTATAAAGGAATGGTTGGAGGTCAAAAGTATAGAGGAATCACATTAAATATGATAAGGTTAAAATGGTTAGTAAGTAAAAATTATTAAAAACACAAAAAAAGTGATGATGTATTGGAAGGTTCCAAGTGGGGATAAAGTGGAGAAATGTTATAATAAGGATAGAAATTTATTACAATAAAGTAATTATGACAAACAAAGATTATTTGAGGACAATATGTGCAATATAAAATATCTGAGACAATGTCAACATGTGGAATGAAAACCCATGTGTATAGGATGATAAGCGGTTACAATTGAACCCGATGAATGATAGTGATCAAGTAGATGAATAAGTGTCAAGAGAAGATAATAAAATGATGGAATGGTTACACAAATAGTTGCAAGAATGCCAAGAAGATTGGGTAGAGAGATGTTAGAACAAAGAGGTGGTTGTGAAAATGAGATTGTGTGGCAAACAAGAGAATGTTGTAGCAATCAGGAGAGAAGATGTAGCAATCAGGAGAGAAGAGCATGAATAAATATGAGGATGTTCAAATGAGATTGAGGAACTCTAGATAGAGGTGAAGTTGAGATAAAATGTCACCCTGGCCTACACCATAGCAATCCAACGAAGTTTGTATAGAGAGAGTGAAAGGGTTGATTGCCTTAATGTAATTATATTATGCATAATTTAATAAATAAGAGAGAAAGATTGATCTTGGACAATGGTTTTTCCCCAACATTTTCTCACAATAATTCTATGTGATGAATTGTGTGAATGTTGTTGTTGATCTGTAAACTATCATGGATATTCCACTAAAAGAGTCATTACAATAAATCTCACAAGTTTCTACAAAAGATCTTTACTATGTAGTGTTTACTCATTATTATAACTTAATATTGCTATCGTAGTGCTCAAATTACTAAAATAGATTGAGAATGCAACAAAAAAGAGATAGAATAATAAACACCATACCATCAACACAATGAATAGAACATATACCCTGGGAAACCCAATAGGGGAAAACCAAGTCAAAAAGTGAGGTCTATGCCTTGCTCTTTTCTTCTCATGTATGAAATGTAGATACAAAGAAATATTAACTCACTATGGAGTTGCCATAGCCATTGTTGCATGCTTGGTTGTTACAAGATCTTTTACTTCCTTTGTTGTGCTCGCAATATCCCACTCATTTGTTGTCCTTAACTATGAAATAATAAATCAATACAACAAGAATGGGATCCCTTCCTTTCCTTGTGGACCAATATTTAGTAGTCTTGATAGTCATCTAGAGTTGGGGTTAGAGTTTTTGCATGCCTCAACTCTTGATTAGTGTTAGGGATTTGGACCCTCTAGAATTTTCTTAAAAGTCAACATGTGACTACCTCTACATATGTGAGTAATGAGAATTGAATTATCATCCACTGAGTACCATGGTGATCAAAAACATAGGTCAACTTTGGGAGGCGTAACTTCCCCTTAAGAACTTTGATTGAGGTGATATTTTCACCATTTGAAAGCTCTCAACATGTAGAACAATGTCAGAGAGTTTAAGACTTTGTCCATGAAGTTTTGACCCCAAAA
This sequence comes from Picea glauca, assembly GCA_000966675.3. NCBI lineage: Eukaryota > Viridiplantae > Streptophyta > Pinopsida > Pinales > Pinaceae > Picea > Picea glauca. Next base: position 317,099 of record JZKD02S1674410.1, on the reverse strand, counting down.
GTGGTCATTTAATACATGAAACAACCTTCAGAAATTTCAAGTCCCAAAATCACCAAAATAGGACCTTGCCCTAAAATAGGCCCTACAAGTCAAAAGCTCCAAGTTTTCCACTCAAAAAGTATCAAATGGATGATAAATTATATAGTGATCCATTTTGGATCATACCTCCCCATTTTTGGAGGATTTTGGTCCCAAAACGATTTTACTAGAGGAGGTGAGGAAATGTTTCCTCTATCTTCTCCCTAGATTACTATTTTTTCTTGCTTGGAAGTTGTCCTTTCAGCCCAACTTGCTAGAGTTCTTATTGCCCTTATCTAGTTGTTTTATACTTCTTCTGTAAAATTGTATCCTCTACTAACTATGTCTTAGCTTATGGTAGTAAGTCCTCAATCGTAAGTAAGACTTACCTATCATTTTCTTGTTCTAACATGGAAGGCTCATAGAATTTCAAATTTTCCACATTCACTACTGAGTAAATGTTCATATATGGTGGTAAACTAAGTCTATAAGCATCATCACCTACTTGCTTCAACACTTCAAAAGGACCATATCACAAATCCTTGATCTTCTTACTGGGACCTTGTAGCCTTTCTTTATCTAGATGCAACCAAATTGGATCTCCTACCTTGAATGTCTTCTCAATCATGTGCTAGTCATTCCAAGCCTTGTACTTTTCTCGTGACTTCTTCAATGCCTCCTATACTTGCAAATGGATCTGCGTGATCTTTCCAATCAATATTTCAACCTTCAATGCTTCTCATGTGGTGTCTTCCCTCACTCCTTGTTTTCAATATACAACATCTAAATGTGAAGGTGGAAAATATTCATGCAAGTTTCAAAGGGGACGTACTAGTGAAAGTGTGGACTGATCTATTATTTGAGTGTTGAATATAAATCAAATTTTCAAGCTAGGTTCTTAGATGATTTTGATTATAACCCTTCAAAAGTTGAACCTATGTCCTATTCACCACTTATATCTTCCCATTCATTTGCAGATGGAAAGTTGTCAATCTCTTCAACTTGGTACCCATATTCTCCCAAATTATAGTCCAAAAATCACTAAGAAATTTGGTATCTTTGTCTAAGTTGATGTCCCTTGGTATACCAAAGTGCATACAAATATTTTCAAAGAACATGATTGTTGCATCTTGTCCTTTGATGGTCTTTTTACAAGGCATGAGAATTCACATTTTACTAAACCTCTTCACTACCACAAATAGATAGTCATGTCCCCACTTGGTTCTTGGAAAACCACCTATGAAATCCATGGAGATGTTCTCCCATGGTCTAGTAGGTATAGGTAAGGAGCGATGTAAACCTTTCTTCCTAATACTGGGTTTGCTAGTATAGCAAAGTATGCATCCTCTAATAAATAGAACTACACCTTCTTGCATTATGGACCAATACACATACCTCTATAATTTGGCCATTGTTTTCCCAACACCAAAAATTCCTTGCAACTTCGGGGGTGTGAGTTTTTGTGATAAGTTGCAATCCTTCTTATTTAGGAACATAGAGATTATCTAGCTTGTATACCAACCCATCCCAGAGATGGTAGTTGACCTTTCTATCACCTTCTTCTTCATGAACTTGGCCTTGTAGCTATTGAAATACCTCCTTGAAATCCTCATCTTATGTGTATTCCTCTTTATACACATCATGGATGAAAGGCTCCATGTGCATAAGAGTACCCAAAGTTATGATCTTGGATGTGAATGGCCTTGAAAGCATGTTTGACAACTTATTAGTACCACAATTATTATATTTAATGATAAGACAAAATTGCAATAACTATCTCATCCACTTATAATGTCTTGTTTGTTGAAGCTTACTTTTGGCTTGCAAATATTGTAGCGACTAGTGATCAATGTGGATGATGGTGTCCTTACCCATTAGATAGTGCTTCCATTTCTTAACAACTTTTACCAAAACATAGAGCTCCTTGTGACATGTGGGGTGGTTTAAGACCCTGTGCCATGAAACATTTTAGAATCATAGCATACTGGCTTACCTCCTAATTGCATGAATACCACTACCATAGCATATCCACTTCTATTGATATCTAGTTTGAAGGTATTTTGCAAGTTACACAATGTGAGAATCGGTGCTTGACCAATCTTCCATTTTAGTTCTTCAAAAATATTTGTTGATTCTTTCCCCATTGTAAACTCTTGTCTTTGGTTGTTATGGCATGGAGTGGTGTAGCCATAACTGAAAAGGATGTTATAAACTTCTAAAGGTATTATGTTTCTCCCACAAAGCTCCTAACTTGATATTGGTAGGAGTTGGCCACTTGATTATGGCCTTCATCTACATAGGATCAATATTGAGTTCCCCTCCAACAAGCAGTTACTCCAAGTACACCAAGGAATGCAAGGCAAATTCACATTTCTTAAGGTTTTCTAGCAGTTGGTGCTTTTTCAAGATCTCTAACACCTACATAAGACATGAGATATTCTCTGCCTAGATAGAGCTAAAAATCAATATACCATCCAAGTAAACTATTATAAATGAATCTAGAAAGAGACACAATACATCATTCATTAAATGCATGAATGTAGTTGGTCAATTACATAAGCCAAAAGGCATTCCCAACCATTTATATAAACTATTATAACATTTTCTAAATTTTCTATAAAATGTAGCAATTTGTTTCAATAAATTTTAATTAGACATTGATTAGTTAGTTTAGTTTTATCAAATTTATTAGTTTATGTTAGTTTAGTTTATTAGTTAGTTAATTTATTTTTTAATCCTTATTATTTTCTTAAATGTTAGGTTTTATTAGATTTGTAAATAATAATATTTATATATAATTTTGACTTTATTATTATTAGATTTATCAAAGTTTAATATCATTTTGTTTTATTTTAGATTTATTAAATTTTTGTTATAGTATAAATAGTTCAATTATATAGTTTATTGTAAGCTTTTATATTAATACATTGCATGTTTGAATGCAGGCCAATCCGTGATCAATGATTTAAAGCCAACGGGAAAAGGTGAAGTGGCGGTTTTATCGATTTTTTATATTTAATTTTAATTATTCTTCACCTATCCAAATCTGCCACATATTCAAGTTTGATTATTAAAGGTTAAAACTGAAGTTTCGAGGGTTAATGCTTGTTTTACAAAGATTTGAAACTGGTAACACGGTTCGACGTGTCAGTGCAAATCACGAACCTAACGCGAGTATATTCTGGAGCGAACTTTTCACCCGGGTAATTCAAAATTATTTTATTTCTTTTAACCTTACATTTTTACAATGGAATCGTGTGAGTCAGTGAAAACTAAAATACCATCGACGATCAAAGAAGAATATTTACTCGATGGGTTTAAAGATGTTTTCGACCCTATTTCATCCTTCGACCTGTTTGAAATTCACCAGTCAGCGATAAAAAAAAAAACTTCAAAGACTTAGTTGATTATTACCATGTGTGGGAATCCGTTCTCGCTAAGTTTATATTGCCCCAAGTGTACGAATTTCCTCAATTTGTAATTTGGTGTGCCTCTAACTATATCTCTTCTAAAAGATATGTCATTTCTAAAAGTGGGTTTGTCCTCTTCGAAATAAATTCCCAATCAATCTCTGAGATGCTAAGATTGTCATTAAATCCTAAGAGAGAAATGTTAAATAAAATTGTGTTAGCTAATTTTTTCATAGCTTTAAATTCCCAAGCAGGAGTTACTCTTTTACAATCCTATCTATGTCAAAACCCCAATATTCCTATAGATAATGCTTCTCTTGAAGCTAGTTTGTTTCATGTAAGATCAAAACAAATTATCATAATGGTGTTTGTAATCTTAGGAAAAGAAAATGACTAGGTTGTTAATGAATTCATTTTAGGGTTCATGATGTTAATTTGTCCATCTACAGTAAAACCTATGATTAAATTTGACTAAATTAATTTCTAGATAATATGATTCATCATTAATTGTTAGAGTTTGAAACCCTCGGAAGTTTCAGATACCAATCTTACCTACTATGTTAAGAACCAAATATCAAAATAGCATAAAAACCTCAGAATAAGTAGTCTACGCCTTGAGAAAGAGAGAAATTCATATAATAAGCCTCTTCGAGGGGGGAACCTCCTTATACATCATATGAATTCACAAATACAAGATGATTCCAAATGAAAAGGTCTCCTTGGTATATATAAGAGACTAGGAGGTACAATTACAACTAATGGACCCAAGCCGACATAAATACAATAACAATATTAATGTAATATGCCCCAACTAAGGGGTCATGTACAATGATTTAGGGCTTAACATGCCCCTCCCCTTCAGACAAGTGTTGTTCTCAACGCTTGAGTAGTTATGGTTGCTTCTGTATAAAAGATGCATCTTCCCATATGGAATCTTCAGCAAGTAGTTTCTTCCACTTAATGAGATACTATGAAATTGATCTATTCCTCAGCTGTCGAATTCTTATGTCATTGATAGCTTCAGGCCCCAATATGATTTTTCCTTGCTCGTTGAGTTCTAGCAATATAGTTTGAAATGGAATCTTGTCACCTATAACCTTCCTTAAGCATGAAACATGGAAAACTGGGTGTACTTGTGAAGATGCAGGTAAATCCAATTTGTATGCCATAGTACCAATCTTTTGCAACACCTTATAAGGGCCATAGTACTTCGATGATAATTTATTATCCTTATTAGCTTGCTTGAGGGACATTTGTTTGTATGGTTGTAGTCTTAAAAATACCCAATCCCATACTTCAAAACTTAATTCACTACAATGTTGATCTGCTTGTTGTTTCATGTGATTATGTGCCATGGTCAGGTTGTCCTTTAAGAGTTGGAGAACTTTTTGTTGATGATTGATGTGATATTCCACTGCTTGAACCTTAGATTTTTCTTTTAGAGAAGAAGTGATGGATGGTGGGTGATATCCATAAAGCGCCATAAATGGTGTCATTTTTATTGCAATATGAAAGGAAGTGGTATACCACCATTATGCCAAGGGTAACCACTTGAATCATTCTGTTTGTTTATCAAAGACAAAGAAATGAAGGTAGCCTTCCGGAAATTTGTTCACTATCTTAGTTTTTCCATCAGATTGAGATATCCATTCCAAAAATGTCTAGTGAAGATGGGATCTATGTCACTTACAATAATCTTTGGGCTTCCATATAGCTTTTGAACTGTCTCCATGAATGCGGTAGCAATTGTACTGGATTTGAAAGGATGAGAGAGTGCACAAAAGTGTGCGTACTTGGTAAGTCTATCAACAATCACCATGATAACACTATTTCCTTCAGACATTGTTAACCCCGTGATGAAATCCATGGAAACCTCCTCCCAGCGTTGACTTGGAATGGATAATGGTTGCAAAAGACCTAGGGTCTTAATTGTTTCCACCTTATTTTGTTATCAAACCAAACAATATTTTTCTTCCCTTTTTTGTAGATGATTTCAGAGTCATAACCCAACATCTTGGTCACCCATTTTTGTTTCTATTCTGAAGATAGTCTTTGTTCCAAGAAGTATTTAAGACTGCCATGATATTTTTTTACCTTGAAGTGCCTTCCTATTAGGTAAGGGTGCCATTGCTTTGTTAGAAAAACAGGACCGCGGAGCAATAAAATATAACAAATGCAGAAACAAAACACAGAAGACACACAATACAAGAGAGACACAGATTTACGTGGTTCACCCAGTGTGGGCTACGTCCAC
>JZKD02S1674410.1:290650-311367 GCA_000966675.3 Picea glauca | reverse complement strand
TCCCCCGCGTGGAAGAGTGTACATACTTCTGGGGTGTAAATACTTCATGGGGCATAAACACGGCTGAAAGCAAGGACCTCTGAATCAGGAAGATAATCAGGCTCCACAACCAACATGCTTCAATGCATGTAGTATCGCCATCATTTCCTTCTCATAAATAGGTTTGTGTAATTCATTTCCATTGAGTGGCCGACTTTCAAAAGCAAGGGGCCTTCCTTCTTGCACTATAACAACATCAATGCCATTTCTCGAGGCATCACATTCCACAATAAAGGTTTTTTTGAAGTCTGGTGTGGTCAAGATAAGAGATTTGCACATTGCCTCTTTAAGTTGTTCAAAAGCTTGAGTTGCCTCTAGAGTCCATGAAAATGCATCCTTCTTAGTTAATGTAGTTAAAGGTGCTACTATTCTTCCATAGTTCCGAACAAACTTGCGGTAGTAACCTGTCAAACCCAAAAATCCTCTAAGATTATTCAATGTTTTGGGAATCGAACAGTCCATCATGGATTTAATTTTGTTAGGGTCTACCTTGACACCTTCATGAGATACAATATGACCCAAATACTCTACCGCCTTCACCCCAAAGAAACATTTGGATGGTTTGGCATATAGTTGTTGCTCCTTTAATAGTTTTAGCACCGTATGAACACGTTGAACATGATCTTCCCAAGACTTTCTATAGATTAGTATATCATCAAAAAATACTAACACAAATTTTCAAAGGAAGGACTTGAAAATAGAATTCATCAACCCTTGGAATGTGGAAGGTGCATTTGTAAGGCCAAAAGACCAGACCAAAAATTCATAATGGCCTTCATGAGTTCTAAATGTTGTTTTTGGGATATCTTCTTCCTTCATTCGAATCCGATGGTACCCTGAACGGAGATACAACTTTATGAAGTAGATTGCTCCATGTAGTTCATCTAAGAATTCATCAATGACGGGAATGGGAAACTTATCTTTAATGGTGATCTTGTTGAGCTCTCTATAATATGGACACATATGCCATGAGCCATCTTTCTTGAGTACCATTACCACCGGTGCAAAGTAATAACTTTGCTTAGGTCTAATAATTCTATCCTCTAACATGTATTCAACCATACGCTCAATTTCACTCTTCTGGGCATAAGGGTATCTGTAAGGCCTGATGTTAGGAGGAACAATCCCAGGAATTAAGTGAATATCATGACCATGATCGCGAGTGGGTGGAAGACCTCTCAGAATATCTTCAAATACTTTGGAATGCTTATAAATGATCCCTTGGAGATCTAGAGGAATAAATGGCTTATATTTTTGAACATCTAGTGAGCATAGTTGTACAATTACACCCCGATGCCTCTTTTTCAATAATTTTGTCATGCCATTAGGGCTTACCACTTTATTGGGTTTCCCTGTGATACCCCTTAACTCAAATTCCTTTCCTTCCAATGAAACTTTCGTGAAAATTTCTTGAAAATTAAAATCCATTGTTCCCAATGATTGTAACCATTGGACCCCTAGTACAACATCAACACCACCCATGGGTATAGAAATCATTGGATTATTCATTACATATTCCCCCACAGTAAGATTGGTCTTATGGAATTTTCCCGAGAAATTGTCAGTTCCTCCATTTTCAATCATTAATTGAAACTCAGGTGATGTATATATAAATCAATTGAGAGCTTTGGCTAATTTACAATGAATGAAATTATGAGTACTACCATAATCAATTAGCACTATTACCTTTTTCTTTTTGATATATCCTTCGATCTTTAGGGTTTGAGGAGTTCTAATTCCAGCCAATGCATGACATGATATGGTGGGAGTCATCTCTTCAGAAGAAATCTCTTCTACATCTTCATCTTGAGATGGTTCTTGTTCTTGTTCCTCTTCCTCTTCACAATCTATGTAGAATAATTTCTTCTCACCACACTTATGTCCCTTACTGTACTTGTTGTCACAAGTAAAGCATAAACCTTTTTATTTTCTTTCCTCCAATTGTTGAGGTGTCAACCTTGTAGGTTGAGTTTGTTTAGAAGAAGGAACATTTTTCTCTCGATAGATGTCAGGGGTGGTCCTTCTAGTAGCCATAGCCAAGTTTTTATTTTCAACATTTCTCGCCACTCTGAATTCATTCTCCAATGATTTGGGTTCCCAAAGGAGAACCTCATATTGAATGTTATCCTTTAAAGTTCTTATGAATACATCAATCAGGTGCTCATTTGGAATATTCGTTACATTTATATTCAATCTTTGGAAGTTCTCAATGCGCTCTGCAACTGAACCCTTTTGCTTGAGATTTATCAATTGGTTGAATAAGGTATTTTTCATTGTATCATCATAGTGTGTTATCATTTCTTCCGTGGAAATTGTCCAAGTGACAAGTGATTTGCGAGAACAAAGCCATCGATACCACACAAATTGATTAGTTTCTAAATATAAGGACACATTTCGTACCTTTTGTGTGTGTGGAACATCATGTAGATCAAATAATTGTTCCATCTGGAGTATCCATGTCATTGGATCCTTGCCATCAAAATTCCTCATATCGATCTTAGGAAAGTGGTTGGTCTTCAACCCAAAGCTGGAGTTTCTCCAGTCTTAATTCATCTTCCTTGTGTGCTCATCATGAATTTCATGGGATACATTGTCACTTTCAGGTGGTCTCTCTATTACCAACTTTTTCAACCCTTCCATGATCTCCCCTTTTAATAAATCCATCTTAGTATCCATCATCGCTTGTATCTTAGCTTCAATTGAATCCATCATCCTTTGTAGTTCATCTTTTGTTAGCACTTTATTTTTTAAATCATCTATGTCTTTGTGCATTTCTTCACCTTCATCAAGAGTCCAAGTAGGACTGTGTGATGGATTATTTGGTGTAGAAGTTCCCTTTTTTGGTGGCATGTTGGCCAAGTATCACTGCAAGGTAGAAATTCCTAATTGGTTTAGGCAGAGGTCCTCACAGAAAAGGGGGTGTCAAGTGTTATAGCTCTCTGACATACGTGTGAGGTCCAACAATAGTACTCGGCCCAATATCTCAGAGAACTAACTAAGGAGGCTTGACCATGCCCTTAGCCATACTATCCAACTACCCAAGTACTAGAGGGTGATCTCCTCGAGTGTTGTTCTCGGTGTACTATAGCAATAAGATGAAAAAATGGTTTACTCGATTGGTCTCGGGATTAGAGGGGGTCTCTCGATATATGCCAGTTACATTTGAGCTCAAATCCTTAGTAGTGTTGTATAATGTGCAATCGTTCGAAAGGGGCCTTCTGATATACTCTAGGTACATGGAAGAACCACATTGTCCCCGGGTTGTAGCGCTGACAAGTAACGACACCTCCTACGTTTAAAGACGTCAGAATATGTTTGTACCTAAAAATCCCTAATATTCTCCCAATTTTATGTGATACTCCTTTTATTCCACTTTATTCAACTTTTTGAATAACCCCGATTGGATCTTCTAGTCAAAAGATATGCAAATTTTCAAAAAACAAATGCACCTTTTAAAACCCTAATTTGGAGACTATTCTGCTAGACAACCTTTCTTCTATTGTAGCTCTGCAATTTCGGCCCTTCTGAGTCTAAAATTTCATTCTTAGGTATCCTGATGTGTCTTCTTTCCAACCCCACAGGTTATACCAAGATTGGATTCTCCAAGAGAATTTTATGATAACATTCCCAAGATGTGCTGATTTTTTTCCCTTTCAAGAGAGTGAACTTGTACGGTATTCCATGTGTCACTGTCCTCAGTTCAGAACTTGATATTTGCACCAGTAAAACTTTGGTTCGTACCCTAACCAATGGAATAGGTCTCACTCATTTTGGAGGTATGTAGCTTCAGATATAATAGTTTTCCCAAGAACACCTATTTTAGATTGAAATATGGACCAGCCAAAAACCCTAATTTCCTCAAAGAATAAATTTTAGAGTACATCGAATCAAGGGATGAAATTTGTACACACACTATTTCACTATTCCTCCTTCGTACTTTAAAAATTTCAGAACCTAAAACCAAGCCGAAAAAAATTGGGAGAGAAAATTCCAAGAAGACCTGTTTCAGACTAGTTTTAGGACTAGTAAAAAACCCTAACTTGAATAGAAAATATCTCCAAAAATATAACAAACTAAGATATGAAATTTTGACCCAAGTTAGCTCTATATGTGTCCTCTACACCATAGAAATTCCAGATCTTGAAACCTTCTAGAAAAAAAAATTGGTAGCAAAAATGCCAAGAAGACTTTTTTGAAAAAGTTGGTCCTGAGGATTGTCTAGCTCTGATACCAAATGTTAAGAACCAAATATCAAAATAGCATAAAAACCTCAGAATAAGTACTCAATTCCTTGAAAAAGAGAGAAATTCATATAATAATCCGCTTCGAGGGGGAAACCTCCTTATACATAATATGAATTCACAAATACAAGATGATTCCAAATGAAAAGGTCTCATTGGTATATATAGGAGACTAGGAGGTACAATTACAACTAATGGAACCAAGCCGACATAAATAAAAGAACAATACTAATGTAATATGCCCCAATTAAGGGGTAATTTTCCACGATTTAGGGCTTAACATACTATATCTCTTTTTGTTTTCTCAAGCTGTTAAATTTTCACATATTGAATTGAAAATTGAAGACGAGATTGGTAGTCCAATTTCAGTTATTCACTAGACTTCTTCAGTTAAGAAGAAGATTCAAAATGTTGGATTCTCATAATATGTTAACCAGATTATGCTAAAGGCTTATGACATTATACATGATGAGATGTCTCCTAGAGTATTCCCAAAATGTAAGAAAGTTTTACAAGGGAGTCCTAGTAAGAGAGTAGGACAATGGTATATCTTTGAAAACTATACATAAATTAAAGTCTATGGCTCTGAACTATGACCTTTCCTTTTGGCTACCTTTTTTTACTCCTACAATATTTGCACTAGAATTCATTAGACAGAGACTAGATTCTGACTTTATCCATTTTGTATCAATAAAATACAAAGTAAGGTTTAAATTAAAAAGGGAAGTGGGCCCTTTTATTGTCAATACTAGATCAGATTTTCATGTGGCAGAAAAATATCTCTTGGACATCGGATTCCAATAGGGAGAAATATGGATGTATGATCCTCATGTTATTATTTATTCAAAAAGGATTGCAAATGGACAAGTTTCTTATCAGCATAAAAACACACACACACACACACACACACAATTGGAGTTGCTAACTAATCAAGACAATTGGGAGGATGTACATAGGATTTTGCAGCTTCAGAAGAAAGTTGCAGACTAGCCATCGAAATCACCAATAACAGAGACCCCTCAATAGTTTGAAAAGATATATAAATGGAAAATTAAAGTATCGGTTCCAAAAATGTCAGAGACAGAAGTAGAAAAGTTAGCAAAAAGACAGAAAATATAACTACTAGATGAAGATGAAGATCAAAAATCAAAAAAAGAATCAGAGCCATGGATAAGAGAACATGTGATTGTAGAAGCATCATCATCAGAAAACCCTCAAAGTTCAAAGGGTCAAAGTGGAAAAGAATCTTTGGATACGAATCAATCAAAACAAATTGATCATGTTCATCAGTTCATGGTTGCTAGAAAAATGGGTGCAAAGATTAAACAAAACAGTCTTCCTAAAATATTTGACCAAGGGACATCTCAGACCAGAATGTTGTCTATTGTGGATTATGAAAAGGGAAAATTGAATATAGCAGTGTTGGAAACAAAATATCAAAAGAAGGTTACAATTATCTTCATTGATCTCAATTCAATTCATTGTAATATTCCAGATATAAAAAGTATGTGGAACATAAATAAAATTCTAGAAATGGCAGATGAACAACAATATAACCATAACAACACCACAATAATACTGAAATGATAATAGAATAGCACCATAAAGATCACTTCGATTACTAAGAGAAATGTTCAGTTGCCTCTTCGAGGGGTCAACCTCCAGTCGATCAGAGCTCTCTTACAATAATATCCAAGACAATATTTCTCATACCCTAGACTCCTATTTATACTAAATATGTCTATCAAAAGAACCATCTAGAGGAATATCCTTCTAGAAGCATAAGCTTCTATTAGGTCTTATTACATTCGACTTATTGTTTCTTATTGCTAGGCCTTATTAATATTGACCTTTATTACATCGGAATATATTATTCTACTTACATGAGGGGTTAGGTCCCTAACATGTCCTCCCCCTTAAAAACATCCTTGTCCTCAAGGCTTGAGATGTGGAAATTGTTGCAGAATGGTAGCTGGTTCCCAAGTGGCATATGTTGGGGTTGTATCTTTCCACTGGACTAAGACTTCCTTAATGGTTCGCTGACGTAGGCGACACTCATGCTAGTCCAAAACTACTTCTGGTTGTTGCGAAATGGAACCTTCTTCGTCCAACTCGGGAATGTTGGTTTGAGTTTGGCACTTAGTTCCAATCACCTTCTTTAAGCAGGAAACATGAAAAACAAGATGTAGCTTAGAATGAATGGGCAAAGCTAACTGATAGGCCACCTATCCCACACGCTTGAGAATGGTATAAGGACCATTAAATTTGGGCGCCAGTTTCTGACAATGGTTAGCCTTGAGGGAATTTTGCTTGTAAGGTTGCAGTTGAAGAAACACTTGATCCCCTTTTGCAAAATGACGTTCAGAGCGACCTTGATCTGCTTGTTACTTCATGCAATTCTGGGCCATGATCAAATTCTCTTTGAGGGTACAGAGAATATCCTCTCGAACTGTAAGCGTTTGGTCAACCGCCTAGACCTTCGAGACACCCGGTAAATATGAGAGAACTAAAGGTGGATTCTGTCCATATAATGCTTCAAAAGGAGTCATGTGGGTAGTTGTATGGTATGAATTGTGGTACCACCATTCAACTACTGGTAACCATTGAGCCCACTGATTTTTCTTTTCAGATGCAAAACACCTCAAATATGTTTCCAGACACTTGTTGACAACTTCAGTTTGACCATCAGTCTAGGGATGGTAAGTTGTGTTGAGATGCAATTGGGTGCCTTGCAGCTTGAACAATTCTTGCCAAAAATTGCTAGTGAAAGTTGGGTCGTGATCAGAAACAATAGAATGTGGCATGCCATGAAGCTTGAAGACCTGATCCATGAAAAGTTGAGCCACAATGGTTGTTGTAAATGGGTGTTGAAGAGCACAGAAATGAGCATACTTGGAAAGGCGATCAACGACCACCATGATGACTGATTTATTTCCCAATTTAGGTAAGCCTATAATAAAATCCATAGAGATATCCCACCAAATGGAAGGTGGAATCAGAAGCGGTTGTAGTGTGCTAGGAGATTTGACTATTTCACCCTTTTTGTGTTGGCACACATCACATTCAGCCACAAAATTATGAACGTCTTGTTTCATACCATCCTAGAAAAAAGAACAGTTGACCCTGTCATAGGTTTTGGTAAACCCTATGTGTCCAGTTGTGGGTGTAGCATGAAGCAAAAAAAGAACCGTAGATTTAATTTTTGACTGTTTACTTAAATACAAACGGCCTTTGTATAGAAGCTCATCATGGAGCCAAGAGAACCCTGGGGAAACTGGAGAATTGGACTACAAATGTTGTATCAGATGCAAAATTTTGGGATCGTGTATCCATTCCTGGAGAACGGCTTGGAGCCAATCTGATACAATGAAGGAGAGAGAAAAAAGGGACCCTTCATATTCATATTTTCAGGAAAGTGCATCTGCAACCACATTGTCTTTTCCTTTTTTGTAAATGATCTCATAATCATATCCAAAGAGCTCAGTCACCCATTTTTGTTGCTCTGGGGAGAAAATGCGTTGTTCAAGAAAATACTTGAGGCTTTGATGATCTGTCTTAATTTGGAAGCATTGCCCCAATATATAAGGGCACCAAAGATCAACGGCATGCAGAATAGCCAACATTTCCTTTTCATATATTGATTTGCCCAAATTTCTTTCAAACAGTTGTTTGTTGGTAAAGGCCAAAGGCTGACCCTCTTGCATAAGGATAGCGCAATTCCTTTCCTTGAAGCATAACATTCCAGGAAAAAGGTATTTGTGAAATCAGGAAGTGTCAGGACTGGAGTGGTGCACATGGCCATGTTCAAGGTTTGAAAATCCTAAGTAGTTGTTGGAGTCCAGGTGAAAGAATTATTTTTAAGGAGTGCAGTGAGAGGGGCCACAATCTTTCCATAATTCTTAATAAACTTGTGATAATCACTTGTTAAGCCCAGAAATCCACGCAAGCTTTTGAGAGTCTTTGGGTGAGACCAATCTTGCATAGCTTCAATATTTTTAGGATCCACCCTGACATTGTGCTTTCCAACAAGATGACCCAAGTACTCAACTTCTGAGGCACCAAAAGCACATTTAGATTGTTTCAGGAAAAGTTGGTGATGAGAGAGTAGATGGAGAACTCGATCCACATGAGCAAGATGGTTTGTCTAGGTTTTTCTATAGATGAGGATATCATCAAAGAAAAATAAGACAAAATGACGAAGAAAAGGACGGAAGACATGATTCATGAAGCTTTGGAAAGTGGAGGGAGCATTACATAAACCAAAGGGCATGACCAAAAACTCATAGTGGCCCTCATGAGTTCTAAAGGAAGTCTTAGGAATGTTTGCCTCTTTCATACGAATCTGGTGGTAGCCAAAACGAAGATAAAGTTTAGTAAAGAACTGGGTGCCACTCAATTCATCCAAGAGGTCATCAATGACAAGAATGGGAAATTTGACTTTAATGGTGAGTTTATTGAGGGCGCAGAAATCAGGACACATGCACCAAGAGCCTTCTTTCTTCATGGCCATGACACAGGAGAAGAGTATGGGCTCCTACTAGGGCAGATAACACCTGCGTTAAGCAGTTCTTGAACCATTTTCTCAATTTCATTTTTTTGGGAAAAGGGGTGACGATAGGGACGGATATTGGGAGGAAGGCTTCCTGGGACAAGGGGAATGGAATGATCATGAACACCACGGGAAGGAGGGAGTCCCTTGGGGGTGTAAAAAACCACTTGATGTTTAGAGAGGATGGATTTGAGGTCTTGTGGCACAGAGGATGTCTTAGTTGCTTGTATGGCATGGAGTTGGGAAATAACGCCCGAATGACCTTTTTTTAGCATCTTTTCCATGCGATGGGAACTAATGATCTCAGGGGAACCGATGGTGATGCCTTGGAACTTATATTTTTGGCTCTCCTTGTTGAATTGCATGGTTAACTCCTTAAAATCCATGAGAATGGGACCCACTGTCCTTAGCCATTCTGCACCCAACACAATGTCACAACTGCCCATGTCGATAGCAAACATATGAGATTTTAGGTGGTAGTCACCAATTTGGAGACGCACATTTTCACAACGCCCTCCACATTTCATGGACCCACCATTGGCAATCATGATTTGTAAATTATTGACTGGACGGATATAACAATTAGTTTCTTGGGCAATGTGGCAATGAATAAAATTATGGGTGTTTCCACTATCAAAAAGAATGATGACCTTCTTATGCTTGATGTAGCCAATTAGTTTGAGGGTTTGGGGAGCAGAGAAGCCCATGAGAGCATTTAGGGAAATGACTGGTTCTACTTCAGGAGGGTCTGAGGGAGGGGTAATGTCGGTGGGTTCAGGTGACTCGAACACAAGGGGAGCTTCAACATCCTCTTACGAAACATCCTTCGAGATGGCCATAAAAAGATTTTGTTCCTTACACTTGTGTCCCGGAAAACATTTTTCATCACAATTATAACAAAGGCCTTTGAGTTGGCGTTCAACCATTTTGGCCCTGGTCAAATTTTGGATCTTTAGTGGAGTAGAAGGAGGAGTGGGATTTATTGGTTTAGTGCGAGGAATAAAGGAGGGTATCTGGTTTTGAGAAGAGACAACCTGTTGTGATTCCTTAGCTCGTTTAGTAGCCTCCACCCAACTCTGAGGTCGAGCCATGAGGACATGGGCACGAATCTCATCCTTGAGGCCAATGATAAAACATTCTCGAAAAAAAGCATTAGACATGCCCTATGTATGAAAAGCCAGTCACTCAAAAGCAGCTATAAAGTCTTCCACTATGCCAGATTGTTTCAACTTTGTCAAACGGCCTAAATGGTTGGTGTCAATGTCAAATCATTCATAAAGCTCTGCCACAAAGTGCGTCCAAGCAACATACCCTTGACAGACAGTTTTTTCTCCATTGTCATCATTGCCAACGTTCTTGATCTAGATGGAGAACATCATACCAGAGTTTGGCCAAGTCATATGTAATGTCATACAAAGAGAAATAAATTTCCATTTGAGTTACCCAACCAGTGGGATCTGAGCCCTCAAATTTGGTCACATCCACCCACGGAAGGCGTAGGTCACGCTAAAAGTGATGGGGCTGAAAATTATGGGAATGAGAGGAAGTTTCAGCTTCAGTATGCAAAGGTGGTTCAGATAAAGGGGGATCTACAGGGATATGCATCTTGGTGTAGATCATCGAAGCGACAGATTCAAGTTGGGTAGTCATGTCTTGTTTGAGGTCTTCTTTGAGTTCTGCGATTGAGGCGGTGATGGAGGAATGCATGTTTTTATTGATGGTGGAAATATTGGCACTGAGTTGTCTCACTTCTTGTTGGGTCTCTGTGAAATTAGATTGCAAGGTATTGAAGCATGCTTCCAAGTCTTGGCTACCGGTATGGGCCATGATGATGAGGGAACTGAAGAGGGGCGGGTGGGGTCAAAAAATTTGCTGAAAAATGATAGGTATGAATGTGATAAGGGTGAAGAGATCAATCCAATGGAATAGGTCTCAAATAATGGTGAAAAAAATTCCAGACTTTTCTTTTGTGTACACCTGCAGAGTTATACTCTGGTCTAAATAATACTACAGTGATGAAATGCCCAAATGCGTAGCCAAGAAGAAATGTGTAGTGCTTTGGAAACTCGAACGCAGTTGTGCGGAAATAGATCCGGTCTGTTTTATTTTTTGTTTCTCTCCCCAAAGGTTAGGTATTCAAGGGTTCTACAGACGAGGGTTTGTCCTATGTTATAGCTCTCTAATATACGTGCGGGGTCCAACAGTAGTACTCGGCCCAATATCTCAGGGCACCAACTAAGGAGGCTAAACCATGCCCTTAGTCGTACTACCCGACTACCCAGCTACTAGAGAGTATCTTCCTGAGTGTTGTTCTCCGTGAAACTATAACATTCAGGCGGTCGATCGGTTTATCTAAAGAGGGCTTCAAGAAATCTAGGACGATCTGTATACAAGTGGTGTCTGATGCGCTACCACTCGAAGGGGTACCAACAGGGGTTACAAGGGTGGCCAACATATGTGTGCTTAAGTACCACTTTTATTTCCTACGTGTATGAATCCCTCAACCGCAGGTTTATGCATGTAACGACAGATCTTTGTAGCTTAAAGATGTCGAAATACGTCTCTACCCTGAAAAAAATTTACCCATAATTTTTTTCCAAGGAAAGTGCTGATACCACTTGTAATATTCCAAATATAAAAAGTATGCATAACAGAAATAAAATGCTAGAAATGGCAGATGAACAACAATATAACCAGAACAACACCACAATAATACTGAAATGATAACAGAATAACACCAGAAATAACACTTCGATTACTGAGAGCAATGTTCACTTGCCTCTTCGAGGGGGAAACCTCAAGTCGAGAAGAGCTCTATTACAATAATATCCAAGACAACGGTTCTCATACCCTAGACTCCTATTTATATTAAATATGTCTATCAAAAGAACCATCTAAAGGAATATCCTTATAGAAGCAGAAGCTTCTATTAGGTCTTCTTACATTCGTCTTATTCTTTCTTATTGTTAGGCCTTATTAATATTGACCTTTATTACATCAGAATATATTATTCTACCTACGTGAGGGGTTAGGTCCCTAACATTCATCCACTAGATAAAATGGACTTACATAAATAAACTGGAGAGATATTAAACATGGATATGATGATAGCCACTCTAGGAATTAAAAATCTCCAAACCATAAATGAAAAGATCGGAAATCAACTCAAAAATGAGAAAATAGCTAATAGAACTAAACATATGAGAGTGGAGGAGATGGAACAGTGGGTAATGGATCTTAGAGAAAATCCACAAGATGCAACATATGTGCAAGATTTGATGAAAATAATGACAGTAAAATACGGGCATTGAATAAAAGGCTCAACATCCCAAGAATTGATCATGTTCAAACTCAAGAGTTACAGAAAATTCAAAAGGAAAAGGATCATCTCCTAAGACAAATGGTATAGATGGGAGACAAGATGGAAATGTACGAGAAACATATTGAAATCCTAAATAAAGGATCATATTCATCATGGGTAACAAAGTCAATGGTCCAAACAGATGGATTAGCAAGAGCATTGGCAGACCTAAACCTAAAAGGAGTTGAAATTGAAAAACTAAATAAAACAATATCAACACAAAATAAAGAAATCAAGGACAAAGATAAAATTGTTGAAGAATATCAAAAGTTGAAGTCAAAGTTGTTAACAGATATAGAACAAATGCAGAATAAATTATCTAGAAAACCATATTTGATAGGAGCTAAACACCTCATTTGGGATGAAATCATTACTAAAGTTGGGAAAATCTGGGATTATTTCAAAATAATTGATGAAGAGATCATTTTAACAGATGAAGTAGATCAAACTATAAAGAAAGCATTCCAAGAGTTAAGAATCAGGCCTCGGGTTGCTAACAAAATTATCAAATTCCTAAATTATAATTCCATAGAAGTATTGAAGAGTAAAGGTGTAAATGACAAAACTACAATGGTGATGGAGACTGGGAAGATTTTCACAAAGAGAAATTTGATACATCAAGCTCAAAATAAATGTTTAATGGTAAAAAGAAACATTGAATCATTCACCAACAAGTTTGAAATTTTGGTTAAAATGGGAATACCTTAAGCATGGGATGATAAAGGGAAGCTTCTATCATTTGAAAGTTACAGGAAAATTGTATTCACAATAAGAGAAAATGAAGACAACTCTCAAGGGATGGCTGACACTTTGAGAGGGAAAACTATTGTGGACTTACTCATAGATGATTTTTATTTACTCTGGAAAATTAAAAATCTTTTCTCAAGTCCTCTTACATATGAGAAGTGTACTAAATTGGGCATTGCGTACAGACAAATGAAGGCCTTTAACTATCCATCCAGTGAAAATTGGAAGCTTCTAATTCCATTACTAGCTGAATGAGTCATCAAAATGGTTGGAGAGAAATCAAGATATATTCTTGGAAAATATCAAGTCCGAGTGTAATCATTGCTTTCTTTGTAAAAAGAGATAGGTTGTTGTTATTTTTTAGGCTAATTAATAGTTCTCGATAACCATATGTATTTATACTCATTTTTTTATAAAGGCAAGGAGTTTCAATGTAAAAAGGGTTGGCTCTTTCCTGAGAAAAGACCAAAAATTTATAATAAAGTCCTACTTTTTACAGAACTTGAGTGATTCTAGTTTTCAATGTTTTAGTTTATGTTTCCTATGTTATTATGTGTCTTTAGTATTTCATAAAATTTCTTCTTCAATATGTATTTAATATTTCAGATGTAACGATTTGGTATGACAACCGTTGCTACAACTTCCAAGGAATTATAAAATACACAAATTTCCACAACTGTACTGTAAGTAAAAGTCATACTTGTGTGTCCTATTTGTATGCCTTATGATTATTGATGAAGTGTTCATTACTATTCATTTAATATTATTTTAAATTAGATTCAAATGTTTATATTTTCCTCAATTGAAATTTAAATAATATTTATTCAAATTGAATACATTGTTAAACTTTTAGTTTTATTTATTAAATTCTTCTTTTAAATCATCAAAATCTAAAGTTGTCTAAAACATTGAAATCTTTCCTTTCAAGTTATGATATTGATTAATTGGAATTCAAATTTATTTCTGAAGGTAAAACAATACAAATACTCTGTCCTAGAACAAAAATTTCAAAGTTAAAATAAATTAATTGAAATGGATGCCTTGGCATAGTTTCCTAGACAGAAACATCTCAAGGGTTACAACATAAACCTTGCCTTATCTTGAAGGTAGTCTTCTAGGTTTCTTCTTCTTGTATTTGTACTTGGTTGTATCTCGATGTGAGATCTAGCTTGGTGAAGAACTTGAAATGTTGTCATTGAGCATGCACATAGGGTATTGATTCTTGAGACCGATGATATTCAAAGCTTGTAGTCAATACACATTATCCAAGTCCAATCCTTCTTGGGAATTATGATGATAAGTGACCCACAAGGTGAGGTACTTAATCAAATTACTTCCCACTACAATAGTTGGTGAAAATATATATTCACTTCATTCACTTCCAAGATAGAACATTTATACAATCCTATGTTTTGCAATGGAGAGTTAGGAAAAAACTATATCGTGCTCCACTTCCCACTTAGGTGGTATCCCTTTGGGCCCTTGAAACACTTCTCTATATGCCTACAAAAATTCCTCCAATTATTTTTTTTCCCTTTAGTACATCCCTCTAGAGATGCCTTTACCTTTACTGATTCATCTCCTTGTTAATTTTGTCATAAGAAAAACAACACAAACATCCTACTTGAGCTAATTAGTTTCTTGGCTTGATTAGCACTTACCAAAGAGATCTTGGATTTACCCTTGTGTGTATTGATGATGAAGGGATTACCATCCTTGATCAAATGGTATTGGTTTGATCTCGTCATGAAGATTGCATCCATTATGTACATGTAGGGGCTTCCAAATACTACACCATGCACATCAAGTGGTATTACATCAACCTCCACTTCATCAATGTAGTTTGCACTTATAGAAAATTTGATTGTACAATGTACACTACCTAGTGACCATAACCTATTCATCCTTATCTACCCATCCCAATGGGTATGAGTGAGGATGATCATAAAATTTCAATCCAATCTTACTTACCAAATCCTCTACTATGTTATTGGCATGTGAATAAGAATCAAATAGAGCATCCACCATTGTCTTCTTGACTTGGATATTGACATCAAATAGTTTAGTCATCTTCTTCTCTTCCTTGGGGTGAAGGTTATTCAGGTTCACCTCCTTCTACATTGTAGTGCAAACAATATTTTTGTCTACATTTGAGCTACTCTCTACCTAGTTGCTTGAATCCACAACTAGCATGTTCTTCCTCTTGGGGCCCTCCTTCTTATGGTTCTATGGTTTTAACTTTAGATGTAGCTACCAACACTTATCTTTGATATGATTGTCAATATTACAATGGTTATAGTGGTTGTTGGGATCCTTGCACTAATGTGCAGTGGTTGTTGTTTTCTTATCCTTTCCTTTCCACATCTCCTTTCCCTCTATGGAAGTGCCTCAATGGCATGTCTGCTTGGAACCATTTGGTTGTCCTTTCTTCTTTTCCTTCTTCAAACATTGTGCTTGCACACAAGCCTCATCAATGGTCCTAGGTTAAAATAGCATCACTTGCCTCCTTAAATCACTATGGAGACCATCCATTTATTGAGGAGTACATCATAGTTCTTCAAAGATATTCCCAACATAATGTCTTGGTTTTTGAACTTAATGGTGTACTCTTGCACACTTTTCCCTTGCTTTTTCCATAAGTAATACTCATGAATCCATTGGTCCTCTTTATACCAAATAGGGAAAAATTGAGATTTAAAGAGGGTTTTAAACACCTACCACTTAGTTATCATGGGATAACCCTCTAGCCTAAGTGTCTTCTTGTGCCTTTCCCACCAAGTTTGAGCTTGACTCTCTAACTTCAATCGAGCAAAATATATATTTTTCTCTTCTTGTATGTTATGAATATTGAAATGGATTTATAATAGTTGCAACCATTGATTCAACTTAACAACATTAGTCTCACCTTGATAGGGTTTGGCGTCCACTTTCACTTACAGATTGAATAGAGACCGAGAAGAGGTGATGTTGGAACTTGGTCTATCTTTCTCCACCTCTTTTTTCAATTCTTCTTCGTCTCTAAATTTCCCATCAAAGATAACTTATGAATTAGATCTACCAAACTCCCTTAAAGGTCTGAACTTGTTCTATATAATTGCCATGACGATCACCATGTTGCAAGATATGTCAAATACTTGTGCTTATAGCTTTTAAAATATCTTCTCTAAGTCATCCCTTGGATTGTTATTGTACTCATCCACCATGGATAAGATTTAATATTTATTTATGTAAGTCAATCTCTTGATCCTACAGTTTCCCATAAAACCACAAAGAAAATTTCTATAATACCAATATGATCTATAAACTGCCACATATATTACACTAGAATAGTCATCGCAACATATCTCACTAGTTTACACAAGATATGTCTATTATGCAATGTTTACTCATTATTATAACTTGATATTAATATCATATCACTCCAATTACTGAAATAAATTGAGAATGCAATAAGAAGGAGCTAAAACGTTAAACACCACACCATCCACACAATGAACACAAGATATACCCTGAGAAGCTTAGATATGAAATTCAAACACAATGAAAGATGAACTCAATATGGAGTTTCCATAAAGATTGTGGCCTATATGGTTGTTATAGGGTCTTCTACTTCCTTTGTTCTACTCACAATATCTCATTCCTTTTCTTTGTGCAACTATGAAATAATAAATCAATACAACAAGAATGAAATCCCTTCCTTTCCTAACAATCCAATATCTAACATGTCCTAATAGTTGTCTAGGGATAGGGTTAGGGTTTTGCATGTTTTAACTATCGATTAGGTTTAAGGTTTTGAACCCTCTAGAATCTTCTTGAAAGTCCAAAGGTGACTAGCTCCACATGTGTGAGTAATGGGAGATGATGTGGCATCCACTCGATACCATGGTGGTAAGAAACATATATCAATTTACATGAGGCATAACTTCCTCATACGAACTTCGATTGAGGTGATATTTATGCCATTGGAAACATCTCGACGTGTAGAATGGCATCAAAGGGATAGGGACACTATCTACAATGTTTTGACCCAAAAAACAATCGTTTAATTCTCTAAATGAGATCCAAAAAATTTAGGACCCCAAATCACCAAAATATTGCATGCCCCTAAAATGGGCCCTACAAGTCAAAAGCTCCAATTTTTCCACTCAAAAAGCACGAAAATAGATGAATTATAAAGTGGTTCATTTTGGATTAGTAGTAGATATTATGTTTATTGTTGAGTAGTTGTAAATATGGTGCTTAGTCCTCTGAGAGTGTAGAATGTGTTTTCTATTATGTTATTAGGATATTGAAGGGGTTAGCCTTCATTGGGATGAAATTTTTGTGATGATCATAGGGGTGAAAAGTGGGGTTGAAACAACCCATTGGACTAAAAAAATTGGAATAATATGACCCCATCCTCAAACATTTTTATTAGTGAAGATGAGGAACTTGAATACTATGACCTCATGTTCAAGCATTTGTATTAGTGAAGATGAGGTTGATGGTACTAATCCTACATAACGAACCCTTTGTTTAGGGAAAATTGTAACTAATCATTGCATGTGATTTACATCAATAATTGAAACAAGGATTAAGAAGGCACTAAGACAACATCTAAAAAGCACAAGCCCCCCAAAAGGTGGCTAAGACGCAACCAATAAATCCCATGTAGAGGAGGACCATTCCTTCCAAGCCCTCCAATATTTAAACCTCAATCATCATCACAACAACTACTCTAGGTTGTTTCCAGGCCATAACCCAATAGACAAATAAAAAAATATTAGTCCATGCAAAACCTCGTGAATCCCCCCTCTTTCCTAGAATATCCTAATGAAAAGCAGCTCAATAATTCTAGCCCACACACACATAAACACTTACATACACACTAGAATGACCTCGTGGATCCCCCCTCTTTCCTAGAATATCCTAATGAAAAGCAACTAAATAATTTTAACCCACACACATAAACACTTACATATGCACTAGAATAAGAATAATGCAACAAAATGTAGTTAACTTACAACACTTAAAAAATCATTTTATTTGAGACCTTGAAGGGGCATTTATTTCACCAGAAGTGTTAAAGTTTTCTCTTAACATTAATCATATTAAACTACTCACTTACACAAACAAAACCATCTACTAAACAAAATGTACATTAAAAAAAAGTTGAACTTTGAAAAGAAAAAAAACATGATTCAACTTTAAATAAAAAACTTTTTAATTTTCTAAATAAACAAAATACAAAACACAAAAATACTAATCCCTAGCAACATAATATTGTTCCTTGCTAGTCTCTTGGTTGTCAATGTGCCCATTGCAAGAGAGGTCACGAGTTCGATTTGCGGCATGAGGAGAACAAAATAGGAGAAGAAAGCAGTACTATACAGTGCCCAATTCTTATTATACATTTAACATCTTAAAAGTATTATTGGGAGACAGAGCAAACCATGGCATTAATGGTCTCCTTGAGAGTTGCAGGTTCTTTGCATCCCTTGGCGGTGACAAACCTTTGACCAAACCATGATCGAACCCATGGCCCTACCAGTCTGAAAACCCCTCTCCCTTTGCCTTATACCAGATACAACTACCCACACTGCTTGCATTGTTCCATAGTTGGTTGCTTCTACCTAATGACATGACTATTCTGACCTATACTTCACTACCCTGCCACTACCATCGATATGAAAACAAGAGAACTACTCTATCTTGAGACTCTCACTGATGGAGAGGGATGTCAGCGTAGTTGATGAGGCCCTCTGGAACAACGAGGGTCTCTTCACTTCCACGAATGAACTTGCCAATCTTGCTCATACCTCCTCCCATCGGTCTAGGTCTTCTCACCAACCTCACTCTGCTTCTCTCCTTCATATGCCCACCCTAGTCCCAACCCTTTATCCTCCTTTGCTTCCGACACAACTTGAGCACCCTTCTTTTATAACAGATTCGGTTCCCCCCCCCCCTCTGCCAGACTCACACTTCAACCTACACTCAGCCACATTCCTCAACATGCCCCACATCGTCAGATCCAACTGTTACAACTTTTTTTATGGGGAAAAATCGCATAAGACCCACTTGAGACTTGTAGGATCACTATAGCCCAAACTATCTACCAGTGCTTCCCTTGGTGGCAAACACAAACCGCAACCCAGATCTTGGTGCTCCAAAAAAACCAAGAAAAAAATGGTCTTGGGTGATGATATTGGTCTTGAAGATTCAGTCCCCTTAAGCCTTTGTGCTTTAGTGGGCAGAATCACTTATAAACACCTCTTTCATACAGAGCTAACGGACTGGATGTAGACAACAAAGAGACCCATCTTGAGCTATGTTCCTGAGATCACATACCTGACACAAGGTTGGCTCTGCTTCAAGTTCAAAACACCTGAGGACTCTACATCCATTTTGGAGCGGCTCTAGACTTTGGGCGGTGGTAGTCACATGCTTAAACACTGGCGTATCAGTTTTGACCCCAAGCAAGACTACTTCCACTTGAGACATCTTTGGTTCCTCCCACCTGGTCTGCCTCTTCATCTCTGGAACCTGAAATCTCTTGAAGATATTGGCAACTCCCTTGGTTGTTACATCTGTGTGGACCATCTTTTGCTCACAAGCTCAGACAAGAAGGTGGTTAGAGTTATGGTTGAGATAGACATTCATGCTAGATTACTTGAATGTATAGACATTGACTGGAAAGGCAAACTCTTCCGACAAAGCCTGGACTACCTGGGCATCCCCTTCAGATGCACTCTCTGTAGAAAAATGGGACACCTGAGGAATGTCTGCTCAGGTTGCATGGATGAGGAACAATCTGAAGACTCTATGCTCGAACACACTACTAGGATGGAATCTCCCTTGGTGAATAACACTCCTACTTATCTTGACCTACTAGACTCTGAAGATTCAACAACATCTGAAACGATTACTAGTAAGCTCAAGTCAATTTGTCCCTCTCTTTTCCACTCACTTAACACCTGGGAATTAAATTTTTTAGACTATGCCTTTCCAGAGATCCCAGTTACTTCCCTTCCTCGGCCAGACACAGCTCCTTCTTCCCTTTTACCATCTACTCCCTCCTTTCCTCCCTCATCTTCCTTTCCGGAAGTGCCTACCTCACAACAGATTTACAATCCTCCCCCACTTCACATCAGCTTTCCGCATCAAAGGCACATTACATACATGTAAACACCTCCTCGACTCTCTATACTCCTGAACTTTCAACCTCTACACTACCACGGGATTCTTCCTTTCCAGCAGTCTTATTTACTTCCCCTCCTTGACTAGACACAGCTCCTTCTTCCATTATACCAACCTTTCCCTCCTTACATCCCTCCACTTCCTTTCCGGACGTGCCCGCTCCCCCACAATTTAACACCCCTTCCCACATTTCTACTCTAGACTGTACACTTCGGAGTATTGCACCTGAGGCTCTTCCCTCACCTGTAAACCCCTCCTAGACTCTATTTACTTCTGAGCCATCAACCTCTGCTCAACCACGAGCCTCTACCCTGCATGTCCTTTCCCCCGATCTATTTACTCCTACACAACCGGATCCCTTGAGCTTAGAATCTGAACCACTTGATTACGGGTTGCTTCATAACCTGCAGAACACCAGAGAAACACAATTAGAATAAACTACTCTCAGTGAGGTGATGGATACACTTCCTCCATCCTACAAAGAAGTGCATTCCAGGGATGATTTTAAGGATGGAAATTTATTTTAAAATGTAGAAACCTTGGCGAATCTTACTAATCCTTCATATGTCAACTATAAATGTTTGGCGATATTTTTGTAAAAATA
>JZKD02S1674410.1:269822-280935 GCA_000966675.3 Picea glauca | reverse complement strand
TGGAGTCAACAAGGACCTTAACAAAAGAACAGATGAAGAAAAAGATTGGGGAACTGCAAAAACAAAATCAGGAACTCAAACAAGAAGTGAAGGAATACCAATTATTGGACAGGTAAATCAAAAAGGAAAATGAGCAATTGAAAGAAACCAGCTAGCAACTCGTTTCAAGAACCATGGCTATCTCCTTGCAAGGTGAAATGTAATACAAGCAGCCAAATGTCTTTCCCACAACAAGTCTTCATTAAGTTGGGGTTAATATGCATCTCACTAGTGCATGCTTAGACATATATCCAATATAGATCTATTCAGTGCCAAGAGGATTGAGGCCCTAGAATGATTGAGAATAGATCGAGTGTTCCAAATGTTCAAGAAGATTTTGCAAGAAAGTATGATGGGGAAGAGTCGTGGTGCAAGATAACTATGTATCAAATTGTAGCTCGTTGCAACCTTTGATTTACAACTATTTGGCACTTAGACATGATAAAGTCTAGTTGCAAGTTGAAAGCCACTACATCTGTCTATGTGCATTTTTGGGATAATATCTAAATCCTACATGGAAATACCCCTATTTGGTCAACATAGGCTTCCATGTATGGACCCAGGTTAAATTTCTTCTCCTCATGTAGTCTTATTGATTGTATTGCAGTGACATCAACATTATCATTGCTAAAGATGCGTCAATCAAGATGGATATTTGGCATCTATTACAAACTCAAAGAAATCCATATGCTTTGATTCCTTCATCAAAAATCTATATGCCTTGATGCCTTCATCTACCCGTGTTTTCTTTTGAAGGAAATTATTTGTGTTCTATTATATTCTGAGAAACAATAAAACTGACACTATTTACCTATTAATAAGAATAGTTAAATACCAATATATTGGTTTCTATGTAACTGTTTAGTTGGTCAACTACTTTTCCACAATGGTCATTAATTATAGGGATCTAAGGTTTATGTGGGGAGAGTTTAGTGTGTTTTGGAGATAAATTTGAGATTTTTCAAAGAACAACCATTGATTGAGCTTTGAAATCTAATGAAAACCCATGCCATTGGTGCAATCACATTGGCATATACAATGGGATTGGAGGGCGATCAAGAGTTGGATGGTATGTGAATAATAATAGAGGATCTCTTTAAAAATGACATTCACACAAACTATTATTATTTTCCATGTGCACTCTAACACTCCTACCATGACAATCACTGAAATTAGTTTAAGCAAGCAAGAAGTCATGGAATAGAATGTAAAGTGAGCCATCTTAGAAAAATTGTAGGGTAAATTCATCGATATATAAGGAAATATTTGGCATTCACATTTATTTCTTCTACCCCAACTCTTCTCGTCAAGCATTGCGATGCCCATGGAAAATGCCCTAAAATTCTTAGATGGAAATAATCCCAGATCTCCAATCCTGATTTGTGGAATGACTTGTTGGTGTTATTTCATATTGTAATCGATCTTATTCCTAAGACTACAATATTAGCAACCAATGAGTACAAGTTTAGGGTTTTGTGGGGTCTTTGAATCAACCCAAAACCTCAAAATTGCAAATTAAGCAATGGATTTGGAGATTTCAACAATTGGTCATTTGTCACAATCCAAGGGATGATACCTTAACCATAACAATGGCTTGAGAGAGGTCTCTGTGTAACTCAGAGAGCCTTAATTTCCTGTGAAACCCATGTCTTGGTGTGGACACATTGCAGAACACAAGCCCCCACCTAAGGGGTGAAGAAAGAATTGCCTTAGTGGTTTCGAGGTAAGGTGAAATCCATTAAATGCCTGGCAAGACCATTCAGAAAAGACTTAGAAAATTTCTATGAAGTTGGTTAAGTCCAAGATCGAATAGTCTTCCTATAGAATACTTTGTGTTCTATTTGGGAGGATTTACAACCGTTGGATCAGCACAATGAGTAGATATTGAACCTTCGTCAGGAAAGGCATCGTTGTCAGAAATGACCAAGTGTCAAGTCTTATGTTGAGTCTGATGACGATGATGGAGAAGACCTCGAGACAAAATGATGACCATTGATATGTCGGGAGTTACCCTGATGAGATATGGATTGTTGATATGGATCATGTCGTTGTCGGGGATAGAACGTTGGTTAAGGTGAGTGATGTCCCAAAGAGTGTCAACGATGATAAGGGCCTGAGAACTATTGGGGGTCATCGATTGGCATGAGGGTTGGTACATCTTAGTCGTATATTTTGGTTGGTCCCAACCAAGAGTGAGAAAAGTGGACGTGATGTCATGTTAGCATGGTGTACCATCATGACAACCATCATGTATATAGGAGTGACATGTGGCGACTATTGATGGGTTGACAGGATGAGAGTAACCTCGTTGGGTGTGGATTCCTTTGGGCCTTCACTTTAATCCTTGATCGTCAAATATGTAGACCGATGGATCTTAGTCGTTCATCAGAGGATGTTGGAAATAGGTCCAGGGTGTGGATAACAACATGTGTCGATGACAATGGGATCCCAGGGTTGAACGAAAATCGTCAATTTGGAAAAGGTCGGACTAGAGGATTTGGACTGTTGGTGTTGATCCCCCTATCGACAGGAGAAGGACTGTTGATGGTGACAAAGGTGGAAGTGGGAGCAATGTGTAGACGATGACAGGATGCTCCAAGAGTTGTCGATCTGTTGGAGGAGACCTCGGTGAGGTATAAACCATTGATATTGGATGTATTATCATCATTGTGTATTAGTTGGGGTGATCGATGACTCTATGGGAGAAGAATCTCGATGATGACAAAGTCTTATGGCTAAGTGACAATTGTTGATTGGCAAAGGAGAATGGCGTAATGATGGTTGTTGATCTATTGTAGGTCCCACATGATTGTGTAAGAAGAGGATTAGAGATGAGATTTAATCGTCATGCATGATGGAGGTGTCGATAAAATCTAATTCATTAATCATCAGATCCTGAGAGTATTCAAATCGAGGGAATGAACCCATTAGATTTTATCATCAGATCTTAGCAGTTGGGGTGACTTATACTCGGTGAGAGAAGTATCCAAACGATGACGAAGGTTGGCCTAAGTAAACGGGGTTGATGATCGGGAAGGCCCGATGAGCCAAGTGGAAGATGCCACATCAATGCCATGTCAGTGCCATATCGGATGACATAAATAAAAAGGAGCCTCGTGGATGCCATGTGGAAAGGAGGTGTTTATTGGCCAATGAAGGTCTATAAAATTTGAGAGGTTGTAACTTTTGCTTCCAAGATCAGAATTGGGCATGCTTGTAGTCGTTGGAAAGTTATCGATGAGAAGATTCCATCTATAAGTCTTAATTAGAGAAATGAATTGAGTAGGAAAAGAGGAAATTTTAATACCCCATCAACCTAAGTAAGGATTAGGGGGTGAGGTGTCTTACAAAGTGGTATAAAAGTAGAGTTAAAACACTAGGCCTGGATGGGATAGAAATCAGTCACGGGATTGGTATAACAAGGCCAAGATGAGCCTGTTAGAAAGAGTTTATCTGCGTTAAAAGTTGTTTATTATATGCAAAAGCTCCTTGAGAAGGAAGACTGCAGATTGAGATTTCATTTCGAAATCTCTTGCAACAGAAAAGTTGCATGTTGATATGCAACATAAGAATTATGTTGTTTCCCTGATAAGAATGATAACTACTCCTACAATAGTGGGAATATGTCGATATACATGCATAGTAAGACCTGAATGTGAATGGTAGAGGTGGCAGAATTATTCTATAGAGCTACATGATTCCAGAGAATGGATGAGTTTAGTTGTTTTGTTCAAGTGTAGTGTTGTGTATCTACTTGGATAGAAAGAGCCTCTCACATTTGCGATGAATATTTATGTAAGAGCTAATACCCTTATGGAAAATTCCTTGTGGTGCAAGGAACTTAGTATGGATTGATAGAATCCTTGGCAGTAATAATTTACTACTTAAACAAAAAGACTAAACCATGTATGTGAAATTCCTCATGATCAATAACTGATGGAAAATTGTAAGGTCAGTTACTTGACTTATAATGGTTGGAACCTGTAGATGGAATAACCTAGTTAAACACCGAAAAATAAGTCCTTTGGTTTGTTGATAGTCCTCATAAAAGAGGTGAAGTAACATGAACATATGAGCCATTTTATGACCTCATGGATGTATAAAAAACAAATGTGTACATTCCTATTAACATACGTACTTGTTTATGCATGAAAATGCAAGATGTGGATATGTTGTGATGCATATGGTAATGAGAAAGCATGTATGTAACATGCAAATAGACATATTATAACCTGTGGTGGGTTGTAAAGTATGGTCTGCTAATGAACCAATTTGGTCAATAATGACTTGATGTCAGTAGGAAAATCAACAATATGAATGAAATGCTTATAATTCTACTGCTTATTTCTTTATAAAGATAAGACTGTAATGATTAATTAAAGACTGATATAAGTCTAATAAAGGTAGTGTTGGATCATTTCTAGATGACCAAGGGGTCAGATTGACATCCAAAGGTGGATGATAGCCATACAAGTATGGTTGGGTATACTCAAGTAACAATGAGAGGGAATATAGGAAAGGATTCTCTTGATAAAAGGTATGTTGACCAAAAGTGAATTGAGGCATGAAGAGAGGCTGGAATTGTTATCTTCTTGCCTTAGGTAGTGTTGTAATTGCATGCTTATGTTTTTTTGAATTGTGGAATTCTTTAGTAGAAGAAGGGAAAGAGTGTTTTCTTGTTGGTTGTTTCCATGTATAGAGGGAAACATAATTATGAATATGCATGTGAGACTTGTCATATGATTGGCTTTAAACCCTCATCAGAGAAGGCTAATATTAATATCAAACAATTGTGAATAAATGATATAAAAGTGGCAAGTGATGCACATGCATAATATGCATATATGCTTAAAGGCATGGTATGATTGCCTGAATAAGTGAGATGTGAGGAAATGTTTGTACTTGCCTGGATTGGAAATTCCATGGATGCATGGCTGACCCTATGTTGAAGGGTATTAAATATATTGTTCAACTAATAGCTTGAGGAAGGTGTACTTCATTCCTCAGGAAAGAGGCTGGTGTAAAATGTTGGAGAAACAATATAAATATTATGTCTGGGAAACAAAGTCATAATCTTAAGGAGTGCTGGAAAATTAGGCAATGGGTTGCAAAGCCTATTTATATAAGAATATTGGATTACATTCTAAAATATAATGCAATCATAAGAGACATACAAATGAATGATGAACAATCTAATTTTTGTTTGGGAAATGTGCATAATGCACTCGTTCATAATTAATTTTGAACTAAAATATTGATGTTGTAGTATGTTGTTGCTTCAAGGAAAGGTTGAGACAATCTTGGTTGAGACTGCTCAAGGAATGGAGCAGGCATATCCCAAAGGGAATAGATTGTAGAAACAAAGAGGAGAAAAGGAGGGACACCTTTCTCACTTTAGCACTCTGATTCGTCTAGCAAAGTTGTGTATTTTAAAGTACAACAACTAGTGAAAAGAAGTTTAATGAATATGTTTAAATTAATGAGATTGGTTAAGTTATGTTGTGTAAAGGCAGAGAAGCCTTGGGAATGGTCCATTCAAGCTAAAAACTCTAGATTGTATAGGAGGAGTTGGAAGAAAGAAAGAGTCCCTTAACTCCTTTCTTGTTGACTATTGTGTTTCCCTGGAATGAGAAAACCGATATGTTGTTATGTGTGAATGATTTCAACATGAAAATGTTTATAGTTGTATGACTATATAAAAAGTAGAAATATTAACGTGGTTTGCACTCATGAAAACCTTTAAGGCAATGTGATAGAGTGCATATAGATATGTTGGAATAGATCTGAAACTGTTTTGTTGAGTTAAATGCTATGGTACATGCATTTCAAATTTTACACGACAGATGGTGTAACTGTAAATGTGACGATGCATGTTATGTGTAGGAAATGATTGGATTTGTTGGGGAAGGAAAACTACCAATGATGGAAAACCTTAGGTAGAGGGTAAATACGAGAAGGTTGTCATTAAAATATTGATGAAGGGACCTTAGGGTTTCCCATGAAGCACCATTGATTATGTAATATCAAGCAGGTGTTGGCAGCAAGACAAGTATAAAGACTTCATTCCTATGTAGCATGAGGTTTGAAAGGGATTGGGTAAGAATCCCTTCTAAAAACTTTTATATCTTGATGATATGCATGTGAATTTAATTGGTTGTTGTATGTCATTGACACCCAAGAAGGGTAAGATTCAAGAAAATAATATGAATGATAGAGGGATGAACCTATGGAAGCCTGCAAGGATGAATGAAATCCTAGCAAAGAATTCATGAACGAATGTGTCATGAATGTACTGACCAATCGAGAATGACTGGAAAGAAGAGTGCTCATAAGAAACACATTGAATTGGATGCATTGAGGAGAAGCATGTATAACAAGATAGGTATTGGACTGCCCATTATGGAAGGAGGACCTTCAAATGTCCTACCATAACCATGAAATAATAAAGAGAGGAAACATGGGTGGCCATGACCATTGGCACCTTGATTTTCAACAAAGAAAGAATGTTGGAACGCATTTATATGAAAAATTAATTTCATAAAATGTATGTTGATCTGAGGTCATGATCAGCTTAAAGCGGGAAACAAATCCCTTTTGTAAGAATAAATGTGAACAAAGAAACAATGTGGTGAGAAGTTGATTGATTCCCAGCACACCATGGAAAAGTGCCTAACTTGAAGAGTGGTAATTTGAAACCAATGCAAAAATGCATTGTGTGTGAATGTGACCATGGACATTGTCACATTTATTAAAATTCAAAGAATGATTGATTGCGTTTTGGAAAGATTGGATGTTGAAATGATGCATGTGTAAGGAAAGGTAATTCCCTTTATTTTATATCATTGAATAGATGAATGCGATGCAATTATTAGTATGCACAAGTTTTGAAAAATTGTTTGGAAGCCACTACAAGTATGCAATGAAAATGTAATGTGCATGAGAACTAACAATTTGTTTGGCTGGGTGAAAATGGAAATGTAGGAAGAGGGGTGTTGGATATGGTAGTGTTGAGAACCCATAAGGAATACCAATGCATGTTGAGCCAAACTATTATGAGAAGGAAAAATATCATACTTGTGAATTTGGTTCCTATGTGGAAGAAATCTAAAAAAACAAGAATGTGAAATTTGAAATTTGTGGGTAACAGATTTGAAAAAATATTGATTAAACTGATGATAACATCTCACGAATTTATGTATGCATGTGATACTAGTGAGATGAAATATTTTTCCTAGAGGGATAGATGATGGGTGTCAATTTGGGAAGGCATTGAAATGGTTATTGTTGTGACATGAGAACCCTGTGATATTCTATGATCACCATAGAGAATGTCGTGTTGTGGTAACACATGTTGGAGGGACGCCTTGGAAAAGTAAGCTAGAGGGACGCCTCAACTGTAAGACTTGGTGAAGTCTCTGAAAATATTCTTATGCGATAAAGCCTTGGAAGGAAATATGGATCGCCCGAGGGGCTATATAGCAGAGAAGGGGATTCCTGAGCATGATCTTGAAAGGTGAGTGACCGCAAGGAAGAGGAGACTTCGATAACTCTAGTAAATTTTTTAATGGAATCATGAACACAAATTGTGTTGATACATAATTTTTCCTATTGAATTATGAACATCAATAAAATTTCTTTACATAAAATTGGGATTAAGATGCTTGTTGTTTGAAATTGTTGTAGGCATGTGTTAAATGATAAGAGTCTGGGAAAATACCAGACCTAGGAGAGGAACAACATTGTTGAAGCAGTTGAAAGATGAAGGCATGGCAGGTGTTGTTGAGATGCAAAGAACACTGAGGTGTAACACCCTGTTTCCCCCAGCTTGTAAATATAACTAGACTGGCCAAGAACTATGGCAAACTCATGAATGTGAATAACATTTTGAATTATTGCAGGACTGTTGAAAGGGGATGTGCAGAAAAAAAAAAAGAGACCACGATGGCGGTGGAAGGCACCTGAAAAAGTGGCGTTAACTTCCACCGAGAATTAATTACCGTATTTGGACTCCACTGGCCCGGAGAACCAAAAGCGACTCGCTGGCCCCGAATTAAATGCCCCGCAGGCTGGTAGGTTGATGGCTTAATGAGGGATGGGGAGGTGAACCGCCTATTCGTAGAGCCATCATGACTGACCAACGCGAGGGTAATCGCGCCACACGCAACCTCACGAGAGGATAAGGCGTGGGATAGAAGCGATTGGGGGGGAAAACACGAGGGGAACTCTGGCATTACGCATAGTGAGTGATAGCAGAGAGGAAGGATTGCAACCTTCGCTCTTGGTCACTAGCAGACGGAGAGACACAGTCTCACAGCTTGGGGGTGGCTTGTGGTAAATCCATTGGGAGTCGCTAAGCCTATGGTTGGGTGGAAACGAGCACCCCTCTCAGCAGTTACTTAACCCTGGTGGTATTTCTGATAAGTGTTTTGCCTCTGGCACCTTGAAATATCTGTCTCTTAATAACTATGCTCATAAGCTGCGGAACTATGAATGTTTTCATTATAAGAATGATTGTATGGTGTTTAATCAGTACTAGTAGTTGTATATGCTTATAACAGAAAAAAAACCATGCATGGATTATGTTGATAAATGAATTTCAGTATGTTTAAGTTGAACCAAGTCAGACTTCCAGCCCGTTCTGGGGAAGTTGTTTCCCCTTATCTGTTTCCTGGAATGCCCTGGAGTAGATCTCTTCATAGAGATTCCCTCTCTGGAAAGGTTTACCAAGAACCTGTAACTTGGCTGCACAAGTCTTAACAACCCTGTACGAGGGGGGATGACCCTCTTAAAAAAAAATCCCAAGGTAGCAGCGTAGGGATAAGTAACGAATCGACGGATGAGATCCTGTCGGAAGACCCATGGTCATTAACAACCGTTAGATTGATGAAAGAAACAAGGGCGTTACATACCTTGCCCCTTTTCCCTCTATCTTCGTGAATAGCGAGAAAATCGGGATCGTAGACCCCAAGATCCATGAGAACATTTGGACCGTTGATTTTTCCACATCCATGAAGTAGTGGAAGAATGCGCGAGGTGGAAGATATCTGAGCCATTAGATCCTAGCTAGAAAAACCCGACAACCATTGGATCTGTTAAGAGATGCATGAGGGTTAAGTCCTCGTGAACAGGAGGTTGAAAGTCCCGACGAGAGGCGTGGCCATCGTGATATCGGGAATTGTGAGATCGGGATTCCTGTTGACAAGAGTTCGGGATTTTCCATGGTGAAAACCCCGGGACGGATTTGAGTCGTCCATCATAGGAGGACACGTGGGCAAGATCGAGCAACCCGTCGGCGTATCGGCTACCGGGGTTCTGAGTTGACAGAAGATTTCTGTCATCGGAGCACCGAAAGTCCCAAAACCCTGAGAGTAAATCAGAACCGTCCATCTTAAGGGGACGCGTGGCATAAATCTGAGTGCTTGGGAAAAGTCCCGAAAAGGGAGAGTTCATCGACATATCGGGGTTCGGTATTTCGCGAATCCGGAGGACAAGAGGCCGGGAAAATCCATGTTGGAAATTCTGGAAATGATCTAAGTCGTTCATCAACTGAGAACACATGGCGAGATCAGGAGAGTCCATCAGTATTTCGGATACTGGGGATTCGAGGTGACAAATGGGAAAATTCAGATAGGCATCGGGAGTTCTGAAATTAAGAAATTCGGGGCCTTTGAGTCTCGGAATAGCGAGGAAATCCTAGTCGTAGATCTCGGATAGGACATGTGTTGGAAGATCCAGAGAAGAGCGGTGTTCGGCACTTCTTGATTACCGGGAACAAAGGAACAATAGCAACGGGAATCACGAAATCGCGAAACGCGATGTCCCGACAGGCTAAAGGAATGTAGGCTACGTAGGATGTGGCGAGGTGGACAGGTGGCAGATCACATCAGGGTTTCGGGAAGTGAAGCTCCAATGGAAACTTCACATTAGGATTCGCGATCTCGCGATATCCGAAAAGGTGACAGGTAAAGGTACCGTTGAAGAGTCAACCCTTGCGTATGTCAGCGCAATGGTGTATCGGGAATCGGAGGATCGGGGATTCTAAGGACAAAGTGTCCATAAACTTTGATCCCGCGAAGTCTGAAATCCCGACAGGAGCTAAGACCGTGGTCTTATGGATTAGCGGTCATGTGGGCCAGAGTTTAACCAGGAGGGCAAACTCGTCAAGGCACGTGTCAGTGTTTTGGTCCATCGGGGTTCAGGGGTAGGAAATGCAAATGTCATTAACATCGCAAGTGTCGAATCCACGACAGGAGAAACCTTGATAGGGACGCGAAAGGTCAGCGTTTGACTTACATCAAGTTTCTGAGAAACGCAATACACAAACGCGTGGTCACGGGAATCGCGAAATTGCGAAGTTCGATTTCCCGATTGGAAAGGGGAAATCTAGTGGAGAGTTTCTGTGGGTGCAGATTTTTACAGATAAGGAATTAGAAGGATGTTAGAATCCTTCGAGCCATGGAAGAAGAAAAGGTCATGTGAGCAGACGTGGATATGGGAAGGAGCTAGCCTGCGCTAAGCCCCATAGGACGCTGGGAATTTTGATCGTTGAGAAATCAGCAAATTTTTTTATCTCCATAGTGGGTATGTGACAAATTGGTATTAGAGCATGGTTACAACACTTGGCCTGCTTGGGCTCAGGCACGAACTGCATAAGGAGACATCGTCATCTGCGTATTCTCCTTAAGAAGAAAGATTGAAAGATGAAACTGTAATCGGGGACATGAACTTTGTTGTCATGTTTTAAGTTAAGACTGTTGATAGATAAGGATTAAGACCCCAAATGAAAAATTCATGTTATACGGGTATACATGTGAAAATATAAATTATGCGCAGATTTTAAAAATATATCTAACTCTTGACTAACAATCAGCGTTTGTCTTTTCACCGAAGCGGACGATCAGCCGCGGGAAATTTATAGACGCAGAATATGGTAATTCACCAAGATGTGGGAGAAGGATCCCACAACAGAGACGAAGAGTCTGATGAAAGAAGAGCAATAGGAACCCCTCCAGACCTAGCCGAGACTGTGAGGAGTCTCATGGTTGAGTTGCAAAGCTACAAGGCCGACAATGAA
>JZKD02S1674410.1:225614-255532 GCA_000966675.3 Picea glauca | reverse complement strand
ATATATATTATGTGTATCATTGTTATGAGGGTAATTGCAGGAGGAAGAAACCTTTTGTTGAAGTCATGGATCTAAAGGGATCTCAGTGCATTCAGAGGAACAACACACTAAGAAGTGAAGAATCCAGGTTTGATTGTTGTATTTGTCATTCCTCTAACCTATATTTCTAAAGTTTGCTACATTACAAGTAGGTTTTGTAGTTGTGACAACAATCCTTAAATTATTTTGATTCTAGAGATGTACTCATTATTCTCCTTTAGGAGGTATTCTTGTGTTGGTTCCTTTTGTTTTCTTGTTCTAGACAGGTTAACAACTAAGGAATATATTTATCCTTCATAGGGAGTCACTTGACTCAAAGGGAGTCAAAACTATTTGAGAAAGAGGAAGAATAGAACCATCATTGAGGAAACCAATGCAATAATACATGATCAGAACCCTTCTATGATTCTATGGGCAGAAGCATGCATGACACAATATATGTTCAGAACAAGAGTCTTCACCAGATTTTGAAAAACATAACTCCCGAAGAAGCCTTCACCAGATTGAAGAATGAGATTGAACACTTCAGGATTTTTGGGTGCCCAATGTATTTTCATGTACCCAAAGAGAAGAAGTCCAAGCTAGACCAATCAGGGAGAAAGGATACACTTATGGGATAACAATGAATCTTTGAAGACATTCCAAGATTGGCATTCATGGCCAGAGACAGATTGAGACAAGCAGAGATGTTGTCCTTGAAGAAGAGATAGCCTTTCAAAGATCCAGAGAATCTCAGATGGAGATTGACAGTGAGACAATACCTTCTCCCCCTTCAACGGTTCAGAGGGAGACATACATTATTCCAGCTAATCTAGTTGCTCCAGTTGATATGTCCAAATATATTGTAGTAAAGGAATAAAAAGGCATGCCTAGGGTAAAAAAAACTCTATTAGAATACAGAGAAACATACAAGTCCCTCAAGGGACACCTTGAGAAAGAAAAAGGGTTTTGCAAAGCTATCCTTCAGTCATGAGCCACTTCATTGAAGAAACAACAAGAGAAACAAGAATGGCAAGATGCCATAACAAAAGAATACCAATGTATCTTAAAGAATGATGTATAAGATATTATTCAGAGACCAGAAGGGAAGTCTGTGGTAAATTCCAAGTGGATCTATAAGAGCAAGCATGCAACTGATGGAAGTGTCAAGAAATACAAAGCCAGAAGATTCTCACAAACAGAGGGAGTTGTCTATGATGCGAACTTGATTCAGTAAGCTTGATACACTTCCATCCATACTACCATCCATGAGTTGGAAACTATATCAGATGAATGGATTCTTGATGAGTTTGGGTTTCAGCAAGAGTGTTGCTAATCCAAACCTATATTATTACAGTGTTGGTGACGAAAGCCTAATTTTGATGCCTTATTCAGAAAGCCTTGTTGTTGAAAAAAACTAAGCCTTGAATTCTGATTTCAAGATGAAGGATCTGAGTATGATGCTCTACTTCCTGGAAGTATGACAGAGAACCAATGAGATTTTCCCGAGTTAAGGAAAATATACAATGGGAATATTAAAGAAGTTCAGTATGACAGAATACAAAAACATTGTGATAGATTTGAAGAAAATTAATGACGATGATTCAGCCAAGATTCATCCACAGCTGATTGGATAATTGATGTATCTGGTTAAAACCAGACCTGATTCATGCTTTGCAGTGAATATGCTTAGCCAACCCATGAGCAAACTGAGACAGACTCACTGGAGAACAGTAAAGCATGTATTTAGATATACACGAGGCACAATTTGATATGGTGTGAGATATGCCTCCAAGTGTGAAATTGAGTTTGCAATGATATGACTATATAGATTGAGTAGAGAGTACAGTGGACCAGAAGAGCACATTTGGTTGTTGTCTTACCATGAAGTTTTCCATGGTTTCCTGATGCAGTAGGAAACAAAAAATTGTGGCCTTGAGTACCACAGAAACAGAGTATATAGCATCGAGTGTGCGAAGTAATGTGGCTTCACAAGATTTTGACAAATTTACTTGATCATGAGATGGATTCTATGATGATAACAAGAGTCATGTGTAAAGCTCTTTGAGAACGTAGTGTTTCTTGATGGATTGAAAAACGTTGAGATAAAATATCAGTATATCAAAGATATGATGCAGAGGAAAATAGTACACATGCAATACCTTCCTACACATGAGCAAATTGTAAACATCTTCACCAAATTAGCTTAGTGAAGAATACCTCCCTAGTTGAGACGGAGTGTTGATGACTACAACCAAGACAAAGTTCAAAGTACATATGTGTGAGACTTGGCATGATGAAGTATGTCTCCCTAGCTAAGAGGGAGTGTTGATGATTGCAACTATGTGAGATATTCTCCAAGACACAAAACTGAGAGAGATCCCATGAGAGGGGTGTGTGGTTCCTATTTGAGACAAAGTTGGAATGTAGATATGGCCTCCTCCTTACAGAGAGTTGAGAAGAACTCCAAATGATTCTCCTGTGTAACACAGTGAGAAAGGAGATCTGCAGAGTTGGATGTGCCTGTGGCTGAGCACAAGGTGAATGTGTGAAATCCCAAAGTGTTGGGTG
The DNA here is from genome assembly GCA_000966675.3 of Picea glauca. Classification (NCBI taxonomy): domain Eukaryota; kingdom Viridiplantae; phylum Streptophyta; class Pinopsida; order Pinales; family Pinaceae; genus Picea; species Picea glauca. Next base: position 252,943 of record JZKD02S1674410.1, on the reverse strand, counting down.
CATCGTCATGAGACAGAAATGAATATGATGTATTAGCCTCCTTTGATCAGAGAGTTGATGAGAAACTCCAGATGACTCTCCTATGTAATGCAGTGGGAAAGAATATCTATTGAGTGGACGAGCACAGGTGAACGTGATCCTAGTGGTTGAGCACTAGTAAAGAAGTGGTTCTTCTGTGTAATGCAGTGAGACAGAGATATGGACATCCCTATGGATGTGCCCCTAGTGGATGAGCACTAGTGGGTGTATAATATCCCTTGCTATATTGTTCAAGAGTCAGACCTGCATGTAACCCTAAGTGTAATGTAAAAGGGTATAGGTCGACCCCACTTTAATGTAAAAGATAATTAATCTGGTTAATATTAATTATATTATGATATAGAGGTCGGCCATAGACACTTTTGTTGACAGATCAAGTCTAATATAATTAAAGGTAAATTCCCCATTGAGGAATCATATCTTTTGTGTGAGTTTGGAAATTTCAGCATGTACACCTTCTTGGGAAAAGTGTGCACCTCTCTTGGGAGCTAGTATTCTAGGGCTTGGAAGCACCCTCTTGTGTGCTAGGTTTTCTTGGTGGTGAAGGTCTTTCTCTTGAAGAATATAGCAAAGGATTTGGTTGGGTTTTCTTCCCTTGTTGAGAAGGGTTTCCGAGAATACTTCTTGTGTACTTGTGCATGGTGTTTCTTCTTGTGATCTTGGTTGCTACAAATTGTTTATGGGTTAACTAAAATGTTAAGATGAAATGAACTTCTTGCTTAAGCCTTGCTTATTGAAAAATCAACATTCTTTCCTCTTTGTCTCTCTCTTCAACTTCAACCTCTTCATTGTCTGTTGTGTTTTCTTATTGATTAAAAATGTTAAAGGGGAGTGGAACAAAGGCGGTAAGACCATTTTATCCTAAAATTTCTTGTGAGGAGACCCAAAGAGCCATCTAGTTGTAGTCATGCAAGACCATCCAACATGATCAATTCGTCTCCCTCACCAATAGGGGAGCCTCCATCATTCTTTCCATCCAAGGAATCCACATTTTGCGCCTTCTCCTCCTGATCTCACTACGCACCACCATTGTGCGCTCCTACCTTCAGACTAATCTGCACACTGATACTGGGAAAATCATCTCACGACCCGATCTGCGCACTTCCACATTGCGCAGAGTTGGTTTCTATGCTCAGCACGTGACTTCTCTGTGCACCGTTCACTAGGTTTCTCAATGTATTGCCACTACACCGAGAACCAAAATATCGTTGGATCGACGCCCCACTGTACTTCATGACAACTTCTCTTCTTGTCAGCATGTGACTGTGTTATGCTTCCTCTTTTGAGTCCATCGACGCACCACAAATTTTTGCTCGTTCACCACACATGTGCTCTCTTCCTCTTCTCAAGGTTAAATCATACCCCAATAGCCAAAGGGTACGAGCTTTGTCACCTAGGCCCTCACTACCACTAATATCACTATTAGTATCTTATATTCCAAGCCTCTTCACAGGTCTATTCTGGTACAACATCCTCTCCCACACCATTTCCTGGAGTGAGCTTCCACTTCATTATGGGCTCGACACCTCACTGTGCACACTTGGCTAACTCTTTTCTATCGTTTCACTTAACTCTCTCTCTAAGCTTAGCTCTTCTTGCGTATATTTCATCTTTTTTTCTCTTATGTTCTTTTGGGTCCATTCCATTACTCACCTCATCTCAACAACTTCTTGGATCCTCCTCACTGGATCCATACTCTTTCTCTCTTCCCCCCCCACCTTTTCCAACCCCCCCCCACCCCGCAAGTGCTAGGGGGATTACTCAACCATCCTATCATGCTCCATGTGCATAATTCTTTTTTCTACGAACAACATCTTGACCCAAAGGGATTATCTTCCAACATCTGCTTTCTGGTACTGCTACGAAATGTTTCTCCTATGGACAAGTGAAACCTCCCTTGGATTACTAGACCCCTATACCAAGACAAAAACAATACAAGTGGACACTAACATCCCTTTAAAATTATCTTAACCAATCAGAATGAGAAGGAGAGAAAGGGTACGATGAACCTGTTTCAAAGTTTGTCCTCGCTATTTCCAATCCATGAGCTTAATCTTCAAAATCCCTGACACAAATTGACATTTGCAATGGACAACAAAGGAAAAAACTATCTCCTACTCTACAAGATTATATAAGACAAGTTTATCTACGAAGATTAGAGAAACAATAGACAAGCAAATGAGAAAATACACAAGCTTGGAGAAAATAGGCCAAGTATATATTGAATGAGAACCAATAAAAGAGATACTTACATACCATAATTGATGTTGCAACAATCTCTCCAAGATCTCCTCGTCCAACCCTTGCACAAATATACCAAGATCAAAATGATGATACTCTGACTGATTACTTCCCCCTTCACCTTGGAAATGCCTTCAATATATAGGCTTAAGAGGCACAACCACCATGATAAAATGAAGGATATGGTTGAGTATATGTCTCCTTAAGTTGGGATTAGATCCTAGGATAGATCCCATAGGGTAGGATTTGACCATAACAACCTCATCCAAGTCGGAGCTGACCCTTAGAAAGAGATGGAGAATCCCCCATTCTCCTCTAATAAGATTGGAGCCCCCCCTAGTGATAGCCAGAGTGCCATGGTGCCCCCTTAACCAGCCCAGAGGAGCACTGGTGCCCCCCAATATGGGTAGGGGAGCACCACCCTTCTAAAATTCCCAAATTTGGTCAAAATGTCTAAGAAAAAGGTGTGTTTCTGTTGTCAAATGATGGGGATTATTCTTCCAACATGACTTAGGGATTGTGACAATTGTTTTTGTGGTGTCAAAGGGGTCTGACACTTAGAAAAGTGAATGTGACACTTGGTAAGGTGCATACGACACTTGTGACAATTCATGTGATACTTAACAAGGTGCATATGTCACTTTGTGACACTTAGGGTGCGACACTCAAGTGTGACATTTTGGTGTGTAACGGTGACCTTCTTCAAAATTTCTTTCAGCCTCACTAAAAGTTCCACTATATTCTATAGCAAATTCAACAATATATCCTTCTTTTACTCGAGCAAACTAGAAGTCAATGGCCCGATTTCACTTGTCATCCAATGCCTTCAGGCTATCAAGCTTGGCTTGATCCCATAGTATCGACTTCGATGGTAACAAAGCCAAGTTAACTTATGCTTGTCTTTTTAATCAGTCATGCAATAAACATGGAAATTTTGTGAAAAAGATTTCATGTATATCATAGTAAAGATATATACCTTTCCATTCTTTCACGTCCACTTGCAGTTTGTTCGTCTCTCGTAGGAAAAACTCGTCTTCCTTTGCTTCCATCCAGTCTTGAATATCCTCCTTAGACGGACACCAACACATTTCTCTCTTCCTCCATCAATCTCAACATGACTTTGGTCCAGAAAATAGAACCATTTGTTCGTGCTAAGATATGCAGTGTTGTTGCTTCAGTACACACATGCAGGCGCACTGACTTTTGTAACACTGGGGGGTTTAAGATCCAGGGTTCATCCGTAGCATGTCCAAAAAACCCCCCTAAGAATTGGATCATATAGACCATAAGGTCTTTTGCCGGAGATGGAGGATAAAAAATAACTAACATAACTGCAAATGGCATCCATGTAATTCATATTTGATAATCTCACAGGGACTAAGAATTAACACAATGCATGAATAGATGTTACTCATTCATGACAAACACATAATATAACATAATTGTAATAGCTTTATTACTGAACATATTCCATCATCTTACAAGACACAGGAGACTTCTCCCTACAACACAGGAGTGAAATAGGCTAACTCGAAGCTCTAGTACTGATGTCTTCCAAATTCACCTGCCTCTTTTCTGAGCTGAGAGATCTCTTTTATATCTCTTTTTGTTGGGGAGCGTTGTCCTTTTCTATACTGATCCACTCGCTTAACTGATCTAACAGCCTTGCACGCTTATAGTACCTGCCAGGGCTCCACATAGGTTTTCTGCATCAGGGGCAATCTTAACTGCCCTGGCTAGCTCATCTTTTGGCCACCCCACATCTTCATCTGCTGCTGGAAAAAATCATTTCGTGAGATATCCCGGTGCTAAGGAATTTTTGCAATTTGTGTGTTTCTTCTTGATTTCAAGGTTATTTTGTCAAACCCTTGGAGGAGTATAAGGACATACACCCTCCATCAAGGAATTTCTCTTTTATTGTTATTGAAAAGGCTTAAAGGATTGCTACAAGAAGTAAAAGGATTTACACCCTTGTAGCAAGACCTTGCTAAGATTTATCTTCTCTAGGGAGTAAAAAGGCTTACACCCCTAGAAGAGTGCTAAACCCTAGCTCATAATAAGAGACTCCATTACCCAATAGATAAGACACTAATCTTTGCATTGGAGATTGAATATTGTTGCATTGGTAAATGTGATTTCAAGGAGATTGAATTGTTCAAGTTTGGCATTAAATTTTACATGCTTTAAGCTATCTTGTGCCCTAGGGGAGTCTTGATTTACCAAGTGATTAAGTTGTTGTAACAAGCATTAAGCTACAGCCATTAGGGCTGCAACAAACTCACTCTCGCTTACTCTTTTGCAACTTTTCTACCGCTGAAATTTACTTGCAATTTTTCATAATTGATCTATTGTTGTAGCAAGAGTTTGCTACAACCATAAGGTTGTTATAAAACTTTGCTGATAACATTTATTAACATCCCTCTCTTGCTATCAAAGTCTTGGTTTAAATAGTGGAAGATTGTCAACTAATTGCTAGCTTAATTTTCCAACATCATACACTTGATTTTGATGGTTTAATTTGTAGTTGTCATAGTATCTTTATTGTTGATATATATTTTTGTAGTGCTGCAATTTTGGGACAAAAAGGTTTCTTGATTATTCCCCTTTGGTTTTGAGGTTTATATAATCATATGCTGTCTTGTTTTGGCTTGTTTAACATTATTTTGCATGTGCACAGCATTGATAACCATTTACCATCTCGTAAGACTTTTCCTCAAGCCTCATTCTCATCCTTGACCTTGACCTATAGGAGCACTCTTCAAGCTCTTTGTTTCTCCCATCGCAATCCCCCTAGGGTCACCTAAGCAGCCTCTCATGTGTTGGACTTGTCCTTCACTAAAACGAGGGGGATATATATTGAGTTGACAATGATAGGTATTCCCAGTTGTGTCTCATATTTGTGTCCTCGGTTGGGTTTTGCCCAAACTACAAATTGTGCAATAACAAATAGTATCTTCAATCTTCATATTTATTTATGAGATTGTAGTTTAATTGAGTGCAAGGAAAGGAATAATCAAGATGTGTATAATTTATCTTGTGTGAGGTGTTCCAAGTCTCTAATTTTAGAGTCTCTCATCTCCATATTTATTTATAAGATGTTTCAAGTCTCTAGTTTTAGCATCTCCAATCTCCATATTTATGAGATAGTAGTTTAATTGAGTGCAAGGAGTAGAATAATCAAGAGTTATAAGGATAATTCTCATTTATTAATATAAGGTGTTTCTAAACCTAGTCCTTTGTAAAATCAATCATTCCAACAAACTCTGAACTCCACACCTTAAAAAATTGAAAGCAAAAACTAAGATATTGTGCCAAAAACTATTAAAAGTTTCAAGGTAAATAATTTTGTTCCTTTATATCTTTATAGTGGTTTCCATATATACTTGCATTTATATAATTACTCATGGAGATAAAAACTTGTTTTCTCATCTAGTTTTCTTTTTAAAATGGATGGGATTTCGAATTTACTTAGTTTTTATTAAAATGGATGGAATTTTGAACTTGCTTAGTTTTTTAAAGATAAAAAAGCAAGTCATATGGATTGTTTTTATTTTTATTTTTTATATTTATAATTTTAATTTTAACTATTATGAAAAAGTTACACCTTTACATTATTTTTTACATTATTTATTAAGCTCATTTAAAACTTATTATTTTTGTTTTTATTTATTTTAATTTTGATAATTGTAATTGAAATGTTGATTTGAAATGATTGTAATTTTCATTTCAATACAAGATATAATTTTTTTAATTGTGATAATTATAATTAAGATATTTATTTGTAATTTTATTTTTTCGACAATTTTATTACTGAACAATTTAATCCATGAAAAAAATGGAATATTTATTATTTATGTGGAATCTTTATTATTTATTAGTATTAAAATTGTCATTAATTTCTTATGATAAATATTTTAGCCATTTAAAATATAATATAAATTTTAAATTTAAGTATAAAAATATAATATTTGTTGATATTTTTATTAATAATTAAAATGATTTATGAAAAAAATCTTCATCAATTAATGTTGGAATTGTCATTGACATCCTACCATAAATATTTAACATATTTATGTGAAATTGTCATTAATTTTTTATAATAAATATTTGTATTTCTTCTACACTTAATAAAATGAAAATGAAGTACATGGAAAATATGTAACCCTAAAATGAAAAGTACTCACAAACTCTAACGGTCAGGAAAAATGTGTCCAGATAATCCGGACGTGCTATCGATTTCTCCATGGTTAAAAAGAAGGGTCAAATAAAATGTGTAACCCTAAAATGAAAAGTAGTCATAAAGTCTAACGGTCAGGGAAATGTGTAACCGTAAAATGAAAAGTAGTCACAAAATCTAACGGTCAGGGGAAATGTGTAACCGTAAAATGAAAAGTACTCACAAAGTCTAACGGTCATCAATTATTTATATGACAGCTAAGGTGAAAACGAAATTCCCGGCCTGCCCCTAGCGCTGCACTTTCACTAAAATTCCTGATCTAAGTATTTCTGATCTAAGTCAAAGAATACTTGACTAATGACAGGTGTACGATAATTAGTGGCACTTTCAACAAGGAAATACGACAGGTTCCATTTGAGGTAGATAGACAACAGGTTCGTGGGGTCCACAATAAAAAGTAAAGTACAGATGAAGAGGGTGGACACAGACGACGAATACTCTACAAGTGCGGCGCTCTTAAAAAGGACGAGCAAGCAATATACAACTTGTTACTCAACATTATAGTATATACATTATATATCATATAATATAGATATATAACTTACAATAATATTATTGTATATATTATATATATAACTTACAACACTATTATATATATCACTTAGTGTAGTATTCAATACTACACATTAAGTTGTATATTACATTATATAATGATGTATATATCATTTATTTGTATATATCACTTGCAATAGCATTCAATACTACATATTAAATTGTATAATACATTATATAATAATATATATACCATTTATTTATATATCACTTGCCTTAACATTCAATACTACATATTAAATTGTAATTTGTATATTACATTATATAATAATGTATATACCATTTGTTACAGTATTCAATATTGCTTAGCAAGCTATATTTTGTTCGTCCTTGAAAACATATTAAATGTAATTACCATTTTGAAATTCAAATTTTGTGTAAACTCTTAGTGCCTACAATCTCCATAAATCCCAATCTTTCAACGTATCATTGAAACGTGAGGGGTAGGCCTAATACGGACCCTTTCTTGCCCAGGAATGGCTCAACACTTTCGTCCTCCTAACCTACCTGTCACGTCTCCCTGTAATTCAAATTATTTCTCATCACACGTGGCATAGCTATCCGGACTCGTTGTAATTCAAATTCAAAAACTCTGACAAGTCCTATCAGTTGACAAATCCCCCTTCCTTGGTTCATCGTGGAAGTTACGGGGCTTGTCATTCGTTATTCTGCATATATTCAAACTGCATATATTCAAAATAGACAAACAGGAATAATCTAATTGCTCCTCATTAATGCAATAGCCTTCAAATTAAGGACAGTTTTTAAAATTATACGTCTTCCATGAAAGACATTTTTAATTGTAAACGTTATTCAATTTATTTTGCACTCGATCGGGAAGATCCATTTTTTAAATTAAACGTCGTGCGGAATGTTATGTTTAGGATTTCAAACGTCGTGCAAATATTTTGTTCACTTCAATTATTCGATTCATCGTATAGAGAGTAAATGTGTAGTAATATCCATCGTATAAGGAGTGACTCATTTGTCTTATCGATTACATGTAAATGATTCTTATACTAAAATTAATTTTAATATTCATTACATATAATGATGGTCGCAATCATTACATATAATGATGATTGTTTTAGTAAAATTAATTTTAGTTTATTGAATTTTTATTTTTATAGTGAAAATGGAGAAAAGTATTTTTTATTTTTTTTAAGTTTTAATGAATAAATATCTGGGTTTTGAATAGGAATAATATTTTTATGCTGTTTTTACCTTTTTTTTTTTACTGCGGTTGAGCACTTGGATAAGTAAAATTCGGATGAACACTTAAGTGAATCAGGTGAGCAGCACTTGGACACTTAAAATTAAGATGAACACTTAGGTGAGCACTTGTTGGGTGAGAGATTTAAATTTATCTTTTTTTTCTTTTTTTTTTTTCAGTTTAATAAGTAAAAGTTGATTTGAGAGATAATAATTAATATCATTATTCAATCTATCAGGTAGAGGTTCCCCAAAATCATCCTAGAGATCCTTTAAGATTATATGGAATCATTAGAGAAAATGAGAGAAGAGAGAGATGCCAAAAATCAAATAGAGTTAGAATCATTATAAAAAAAGAGTGAAGAAAGAGACATAAAACTTCAAATATATCTAGAAACAATGCTTCATAAAAAATTAGACTCTTCAAAGATACCATTCAAACTCAAATAGAGGATATATTCTTAGGGTTAAGAGTGAATTGCAAACAATGAAGGATATGATTCAAGAAATGGAAAAACATAAACAATCAACCCAAGAAGGAGAGGCTCAAGAAAATCACAACTTGAGGGATAGGATTAAAGAGCTAGAAGAAAAACTAACCAACAATTTGACCCTCACTAATCTGGAAACAAATTGAATATCAAACATATCAAAGAGGAAATGAATAAGTTAATCGAATTGGACCATGAGCGTAATAAAAGAGCCTTCAACCTCATAAGTTTTGGTATAAAAGAACAACAAGAGGAGGATACGCTAGCAATAGTAAAAGAAGAATTAAATAATAAATCAGAAATCGATACAACTTACCTCATAGAAGCAAAAAGGCTAGGAAAAATAATTTATCACACGGATAGGTTGATCCGTCTCAAAGTAAGTTGTAATGACCATAAATATAGCATACTCGGTTAATCTTCGAGCTTAAAAGGGTCAAGAACATTTATAAATGAAGACCTCATTCCCGAAGACCAAATTGAATTAAGGAAGGAAGTTCAAAAGGTAAAAGAAGTCAAGAAACAAGGAAAGAGGGAAATAATTAAAAATCGAAAAACTATTGTTAGGGATAGAGACCAGAAGGATGAATTTGAGACATTTGAGATCCTTTTTTGGAATTGTCGTGGCTTTCCATGGCACAAAGGTCCTATGATAAGTTGGATCCCAAGTGATATTGATATTGTTTGTCTAGTTGAAACTTGGAAACATGAAGAGTCTAAGGTCCCTAACATAAAAGGATTTGTCTTGTGGTCGGCATGGAACCACCTCATCTCGGAGATGATAGCCATCCTTATTATCACCTTCTTCTACATGAACTTAGCCTTATAGCTATTGAAATACCTCTTTAAAGTACTCATCTTTTTTGTATGCTTGTTTGTATGCACCATGGGCGAAAGGCTCCATGTGTGTAAGAGTTCCCTTGAAGCTATGATCTTGGGTGTGGGTGGCCTTGAAAGCATGTCCTCCAACGTATTGGTGTTTCCCTTCTTATATTTGATTATTATATGAAATTATTGTAAAAAACCCATCCACTTGTAGTGTCTAGTTTGCTAAAGCTTACTCTAGGATTGCAAACACTGTAGTTGTTGGTGTTTAGTGTGGATGATGGATTCATTCCCTATTAGATAGTGCTTCCATTTCTTAACATCTTGAACCAAACAATAGAGTTATTTTTCATATGTAGGGTAGTTGATGACTCTACCATGGAACATTTCATAATGATAACATATTGGCTTACTTCCCCGCATCAAGTTCATTTCCACATCATATCCACTTGCATTTGTCTCCAATTCGAAAGGCTTCTGCAAATTGGGAAATGCAAGAATTGTGCTTGACTAATATTTTTTTTAAGCTCTTCAAAATATTTCTACAGATTCTTTCCCTAGTGGAAACGTTTGTCATTGATTGTTATGGCATGGAGCAATGCAACCATGGTTGAAAAGGATTCTATAAAATTATGTAGGTCACAATGATGCCCCTACAATGTTCCTAATCTCAATGAAAATGGTAGGAGTTGGCCACTTAAATATGGCCTACATCTTCATGGGATATATCTTGAGTTCCCCTGCACCAATCAAATACCCTAAATACACCAATTGCTACTGATAAAATTCACCTTTCTTAAGGTTTGCCAATAATTGATGTTTTTTTAGGATCTCTAACACTTGCATGAGATGTGAGATATGCTCTTTCTAGGTAGATCTATAAACCAAGACATCATCTAAACACACTATTATGAATGAATCTAGAAAGGGACACAATACATCATTCATCAAACACATAAATGTAGTTGGTGCATTACATAAACGAAAAAACATTACCAACCATTCATATAGACCTTTCTTGGTATTGAAGGCAATGTTTCAAGTGTCTTCTTCTTTAACTCATACTTGGTGGTATCATGATTTGAGATCCAACTTGGTGAAGTACTTGACATGTTGCAATTGATCTATCAAGTCATCGATCTTGGGCAGAGGGTATTTATTCTTGAGGTTGATCTTATTTAGATACTTGTAGTTGATGCATATTTTCCAAGTCTCATCCTTCTTGGGTACTGTGATGATAGGTGACCCATAAGGTGAGGTGTTTGGTTGAATTACTCCCTACTCGAATAGTTCTTGCAATTATTTCTTCACTTCATATGCTTCCAGGATGGACTATATGTACAACCCAATGTTTGGCAATGGAGAGTTTGGAAACAATTGTATCTTATGCTCCACTTCCCATTTAAGTGGTAACCCTTTAGGCTCTTGTAACACTTCTCTATATGTCTATAAAAACTCCTCCAATTAACATTTCTGCTCTTTAGAGCATCCTTTCAGAGATGCCTTTACTTTAATGATTCATCTCCTAGCCAATTCTCTCTTAAGAAGACTAATATGAATTTCCTAATAGAACTGATCAATTTCTTGGCCTTCTTAGAACTTACCACAAAGATCTTGAATTTAACTTTGTATGTATTGATGATGAAGGACTTCCCATCCTTGGATAGGGGGTATTGGTTTGCACTCCTCGTGAATATTGCATCCCTCATATACATGTAGGGGTTTCCAAACACTACACCACACATATAAAATGATACTGCATATATTTCTACTTCATCAATATGGTTTTCACTTATAATAAATTGATATTACATTAATTAGTGACCATGAGCTCTACATCACGAATTTATTATCCCAATGGGTATGGGTGAGGATGGTCATGAACTCCCAATCCAATTTTGCTAACTAGATCTTTTGCTATGAGGTTGGCCCATGAACTAGAATCAAATAGAGCATCCACCTTTTTCTTCTAGACTTGGATCTTAATATGGAATAGTTTAGTCACCTCCTTCTCTTCCTTGGGATGGACGCTACTTAGATTCACTTCCTTTGACATTTTAGTGAAAACAATATTTTCATCTACATATGAGCTTATCTCTACTTGGTTGTCTGAATCCATGGCTAGCATGTTATTTTTCTTGGCACCTTCTTGAAGTTCTTTGGATTCAACTTTGAATGTAGATTCCAACACTTATCTTTGGTGTGACCATCAATATTACAATATTTACATTGGTTGTTTGGATCCTTGCATTAATGTGCAGTTGTTGTTTTCTTCTTGTCCTTTCCTTTCCACTTCTTCTTTCCCTCCTTGGAAGTATCTTGGTGGTATTTTTACTTGGCACCACTTGGTTGTCCTTTATTCTTACTCATATTCTTCATATACTATGCTTTCAAACAAGCCTCATCAATTTCCCTAGGTTTGAAGAGCATCACTTGCCTCCTTAAATTGTCCTGTAGACTTCTCAGATACTTGAGGAGTACATATGAGTTCTTGGGAGATATGCCCAACATAAGGGCCATTTTTCTAAATTCTGTGGTGTACTCTTCCACACTCTACCCTTGCTTTTGTTGGAATTAATGCCAATATATCTAATGGTCCTCTTCGTACCCAATAGGGTAGAATTGAGACTTAATGAGTGTTTTAAACACCCCCACTTAGTTACTAGGGGATCACTCTCTATTCTAAGCGTCTCTTTGTGACTTTCCCACCAAGTTTGGGCATGACCCTCTAACTTAAATTGGGAAAATGAATTAATTTTCTCCTCTTATTTCATGCACACTAAAATAAACTTTTAATTGTTGCAACCATTGATTCAACTTAACAACATCAATCTCACCTTCGTAGGGTTTGATGTCCACATTTTCTTCCACTTTAAATAGATATTGGGAAGAAGTGATGTGATCTCGATTATTTTCAGCAAGAAATGAGTGAGGAGATATAACATAGAAATATAAAGAGATATTGCAAGAGATCCAATAATATAACAAAGATATATCATATATATAACAAGAGGCATATACATACAGTAATACACAATTTTTATTAATGAGCGAAATGTACAAAACTATAGAAATACAGAGTGAAAGACTCGCTAGAATGGTGGCAGCTTATCTCTAAGAAGAGATGTGACGGCTACTCACATTCACAAGAATATGGATTACAATGAGGCTCTAAAGGAATTTTTAACATAAAAAAAATCCAAAACCCTAACCCCAGAAGATAAAAAGCCCACAGTTTTTTGGACCCCGTTTTGGGTAGTTTGGTGTGTCAACTTCCCGGGGGCGTAACTTTGGCATACGATCTCCATTTGAGGCGAATGATAGCTCATTGGAAATATATCGTTGATGATATTAATTTTTTGGGATCAATCAAAGTTGTAGACTATCATTGAGGTGCTCAATCCAAAAAAAACTTCATTTAGGTCCTTAAAATGGCCCCGAAAGTTTATGAACCAAAAAACAGCTAAAAATAGTAAGTTGCTAGAAGACTATTTTGAGCTAGTTGAAATAGGTGGGTTGGACACTGATATCCATATGGATCAATCCTCCCTCCTTAGGAAGCAATGGTATCCATTGTGTTGAGTGCCTGTGGGAGAGGGAACGAACGTTTATTGAATCTGCATCTTGATGCATTGCTTGCCTTGTTCGAGAAGTTGCATTGCTTAGCTTGTTGAAGGTTGTCATGAACCTGTGGCTGAAAGGGTTGGACCTTTTTAACCAGTCTATCTACATGAGATGTCTGTGTATAGAAGGAATATTTACACTTTTTTGCAATCTTGTCGACCTGCTTCTGTTGGATAGAAGGTTCTTGGACCAAGGTTGTAGTGTCCTTCTGTTCACCCTTTAAAAAAATTGTGAAGAAGCTGGATTTTGTAGTATGAGATACTACCTTGTGGCACTGTTTAGGTGGGACAATAGTTGAAACTACCTCTGGTATCCTGTAGAGATTACCCCCCAGAGTAACAATAACACTGCGAGGTCAGGAATCATAAATAGCATGGTGCTTCCACATATATGTTTGGCCCAAAAGAACATCACATACATCCAACAGGGAAACATCACATAATACCTCATCCTTGAAGGGTTGGATGTCATATGAAAATCGACACTGATGGCTGCCACAAATATCTCATCCCTAGCGAAGCCACCCGATGTTGTATGGATGTGAGTGTGGTGTTGTCGACAATCCCAACTGTTGGATTACCTTTCCCGAGATGAGGTTCTTCTGACTTCCACTATCAACAATAAAATGCACCGGGGTCCCCTTCACCTACATCTGTGAATGAAAAAGGCATTCCCCCTCTTCAGGATCTGCTATTTCTTCTAGTTAAATTGTTGCGGTGGTGACAATAGCAGTGGGATCTGTGTCAATGATCTATCTTCTGCCATTTTTTTTTTTTTTTTTTTTTTTTTTTAGGGTTTTTTTTTTTTTTTTTTGTTCTGAACCAGTGTTCGGATCTTTGTCTTTGCTCTCGACCACCAATGATTGTTTTGAGCGACATTCATCAGTTTTGTGCTAGGGGCTTTTGTGGAAATTACACCACTTTCCAATGTCCTTCTTTGTCTTCTCGTGACCCTTATTTTCCTGTGGCTTGGACTGGTTTTTGGGAGGATGTTTGTTAGGGCCATCTTTATCATACTTTGGTTGTTGCATATTTGCAGACTCGAACTCCCGTTTGTTCTGGTGCCTAAATTTCTGCTCGATTTTGACTGCATATCAATTGGCAACTCCCATCGATGAGATGTCCAAAAACTCCATTTCAGTTTGGATGTATCTATGTAGAGCCCCACGGTATTTCAGAACCAAATGCCGCTCAAAATCTGTGATACCCAAATTGGTGCGCAAGGTATGGAAGGTATTGGTGAACTCTGGAACTGCTTGACCCCTCTCTTGATGCAACGTGGTCCATCTCATGTAATGGTCATCATAGTTACCAATGGGGTAATATTGTTCCTTGACCGCATCCACAAAAAATTCCCAAGTGCGCTCTGCCCCATATATTCTAGACTCCTTTGTGGAACTTTGCTCCGAGTAAGTTTCCCACCAATTTTTGACATGGGGGAGAGCTTTAAGGAGTATGAAGGTGATCTTTTCCCTGTCAGATAAATTGTGAACAAAGAAATAACCTTCTAGCAGATTTAACCATTTTTCTAAGGCATCCGCATCGATTTGACCTTCAAATATGGGAATATCAAAATTTACTTGTACCTTGAAAGGAGAGGTTCCTCCAAAGCGACCGCTTGATGAAGATGTGCATGTTACTATCGAGAGTCATTGAAGGATGTGGTAAAAATTCTCCATCATTTCGTCCCTTTGTCGCGTGAGAGCTTTCAAGCAACAAATTAATAGAATATTTTGCTCTGTCGTTTTTCTTTTCTTCCGTCATATAGGGTTTCTTGAGCGTGTGAGAGTGATTGTCCTCAAGAGAGACAAGCTCAATACCCAACTTGCTATACTCAGACCTCGTCGGGGACATGCATTGAAAACAAATCATGAGCAACCTGCTCTAATACCACTGATTCAGATTATTTTTAGCACAAAATCAGAGCGGGGATATAACACATAAATATATAGAGATATTGCAAGAGGTCCAATAATATAATAGATATATATCGAATATATAACAAGAGTCGCGGATATGCATTAATACATTATTTCTATTAATGAACAAAATGTACAAAACTATAGAAATACAGAGTGAAAGACTCGCTAGAATGGTGGCAGCTTATCTCTGAGAAGAGATGTGATGGCTACTCGCATTCGCAAGAGATGGATTACAATGAGGCTCTAAAGGCCTTTTTAACATAAATAAAATCCTAAATCCTAACCCCGGAAGATGAAAAGCCAACAGTTTTGTGGACCTTGTTTTGGGTAGTTTGGTGTGTCAACTTCTCGGGGGCGTAAATTTGGCATACCATCTTCGTTTGGGGCGAACAATATCTCGTTGGAAAGGTATCGTCGAGGAGATTCATTTTGGGGGCTCAATCAAAAACTTCAATTATCATTGAGGTGCACGATCCTGAAAAAACTTCATTTAGGCCCTCAAAATGGCCCCAGAAGTTTAGGAACTGAAAAACTGCTAAAAATAGTAAGTTGCCAGAAGATTGTTTTAAGCTAGTTGGAATAGGTGGGTGGCCACCGATACTCATCTGGATCATGATGGCATTGGAACTTGGTCTCTCTTTGTTTGCCATTTTTTCATCTCCTTTTCTAGGTCTTCATTAGCTCTAGATTTTTTGTTCGAGTAAGGTTTCGAGTTAGAGCTACCAAAATCCTCAAAAGGGTCCAAACTTGTTCTCTAGAGTTGCCATGATAATGCCCATGTTGTAAGAGATGTCAACAACTTGTGCTTCCATCTTTAAAAATATCTCCTCCAACTCATCCCATGGATTGTTACTATAATCATCCACCATGGCTAGAGTTTTAAGACTTCCTTCTTACGCCACTTCTTGGATCCTATAACTTCCCATAAAAAAACAAAAGAAAGCTTCTTTGATACCAATACGATTTATAAACTACCATAATATTCCACTAGATTAGTTACTCCTAATAAATCTTACAAGTTTTTGCAATCTATTCTTATGTAGTGTTTTATTTAAGATTTATATTTGATATTATTAGCTTGATGCGTAAAATATTGAAATAACTGAGACTAAAAAGAAAGAAGCTAAGCAAATAACACACCATCCACATAATGAACACAAGATGTACCTATGGAAAATCCAATACCAGAAAATCCCAAGTAGAGGGTGAGGTCCATATCTTGATATTTTCTTCTCAGTTATAAAATGCAAATACAAAGAAAGTACACTCACTAAGGAGTTGCCATGGACACTGTGACCTGTATAGCCACTATAGAATCTAATTCTACTTCCTTTATTATGCTTCCTAGATGATTTTCTAAACTATGGAACAATAAACAATACAATAAGAATGAAACCCCTTCCTTTCTTAGTGGCCCAATTTTTAACATGACCTAATAACAGTCTATGGTCACGGTTGTGGTTTTTTCATGCCTCAACTCTCAATTAGGGTTAGGGTTTTCGACCCTCTAGAATATTCTTGAAAGCCAACACATGACTAGCTCCACATGTGTAAGTAATGGGAGATGACATGGCATCCACTAGTTATCATGGTGGTTAATGGGATAAGTTAATGCGTGGGAGGCATAAATTCTGTATACGATCTCCAATTGAGGTGATATTCACACTCTTGTAAATGTCTTGACATGTAGAAGAATGTTGAGAGGTTGGGAACTTTGTTCACAAAGTAATGACCCCAAAACATGGTCGTTGAAGGCCTCAAACATGCTTTGGAGGTTTTTGGACCCTAAATCACCAAAGTGGGACCTGCCCCTAAAATGGGTCCTACAGGCCAATAGCTCCAACTTTTTCGCCTAGAAAGTACCGAAATAGATAACGGATTATATAATGATCCATTCAGAATCAATAAATAAAAACTCGAAATAAAATATTCTTAATAATGCCAATTTTATATTTGAGCATAGTGGAAATTAAAATACGAAGGTCATTATGGTTTTCATAAGCAAGCTGAAAAATAATTAAATTATGAAATTGGTTTAAATTATGTCTTATATTATTAAGGAAGGGTAGAACATGTTAAATTAATCTTCTTTCTATCAATTTTTTTACAAATTCCCTCTTCCCAAATTGTTTCACTTTGAAGCCATGCTAATTTATTAATATTAATAATGTACATTTTATATTTTAAATTTATATTGTTCCAAAAATAGTTTTAATCAATCAAATTAAGATTGATAATTCTTTAAATTGGATTTCAACTCTTTTTTATTAATAATTTCTTTATCATTTTAGATCTCATTTTTAAACTTTATATTGATATAAAATTTAATATTATTGATATTATTAATTAGTTTTTTTTTTTAATACTTAAATAATTAAACCTGTATCAAAATATTTAACCAAGTTTTTAGTTTATATTTTTCATATTAAAAACGATAACAATAGTCATTCTTATTCAACTTGAACAATTTATACACTTCATATGTGTAACATCTAAAAATAAATATAACATTAAAAACAATAGTCATTCTTATTCAACTTGAACAATTTATACACTTCATATGTGGAGCGTCTCAAAAGAAATATAACATTAAAAAGAAGGGGGTTAAAATATGAGAAAGAAAGAAATAATATGTAAAGTAAAGATAATTAAATTAATATATTAAAATTAAAGAAAATGTTATATAGAATAATGAGTAATAATTATCTATTTGGTTTAATAAAAAACATATTTGTTTATGATTGAGGTTTACAATATACTTTAGTGCTAAATTTATCATTATTAAACATTCCAATCCCACTAAATACTACATTATTAATGTACTTTTTGACTTTGTACAAATTGCATTTCATTTGTACCATTATATGATATTTTTTCAAATATTTTCATTATATATTTCATTTGTTTCATATATTTTTTTAAATATTTTCATTATATGTTATTTTTTTCAAATATTTCCATAAATTTATAAGAAATTTATCCAAATTTTAATCTATATATTTTTGTTTTTATAGATTTTTAATATTTTGTCTAACATTTTTTTATTTTGCATAAAGTTATTATAACAATATACTCAATATGTTACTTTTTCCACGAAAAAAAATTCGCTCAATTATATTAATGTATATAATTTTTTTACATTTTCCATTACTTCTCCATAGACCCTTTTCAAGCCTTACTGGGAGAATGTAAAATATTGTTCAAAATAACTTACAAAATGGACAGGTAGCTGCAAACAGGGTCTCAGCTCCAATACCATACAGAATATAGATAGAACATCTCCAATTCTAAGTACAATACCAAAATAAGAAATACTTTCAAAGTAAATTCAAAAAGCAATACTGTCGAAAACATAAAGAATCGCCATCATTGGTTAATGGATTGTAAATTGTCTCCTTGGTCTAGCCGCTCCATTGGTCCACCTTTGATAAAAAAGAATGTCTTCCGTGTCCTCGATGGTTTGCTTTGATAATTTGTCTGATTCAATATTAAAATTTCTATAAAGATGTTGGAAAGTAATGAACTGGAAACTCCCAGACAACGCTAAAATTATAGCTTTCCAACCCTCCAAAGAGCTCACTTGTAGTCTTCCCTTCTTTGCTAGTCAGTCAATGACAACCTTTGAGTCACCCAGCAAAAGTAAAACGGGAAGAGCTAAGTAATCTGCAAGCCAGAGCGAAGCCCAGGCTCCCAGAGCTCCGCTTTAGTATTTGTCCCTTTGCCACAATTTAATGTCCATCTGTAAATAGTAGTCTCTGGTACTTTAATAAGACCCCCTGCTCCGCACATGCTACCATCACCTTTGGCAGCACCATCAAACCATGCACGAGTTGAATCCTTATGATATGAAATCAAAATGTCCCTCGGTGGCTTGTCTTTTGGATGACCAGTGGAACCTGAATGTAAGGCCATGATCTTGTAGAGCACTGCGTGCAAAGATGGAATAGAGTCCTCAAACAAAGATTTATTGCGTTCTTGCCAAATGTACCAAATGATATAGGCTGCAATATGAGAAGGAACATATTTATCTAAATACCAATACTTTAAACAATCTGAAAGTGTATTCCCAGACTAGCTCCTATTCAGTTTTAATTCCTTATACACTAAATTCCAGACTGATATGGCAAAGGGACAATAATTGAAAAGATGAATAACTGTCTCAAAATCAGATTTACAGAGAGGAAAACGCCCCAGGCCAATCCATCCCCTTTTCTATAATGTGTCCCAAGTTAAGATTTTACCCTCCATCGCCAGCCAGACAAATCATTTCACCTTTTGCTGAGCCTTCCATTTCCAATTTTTTTGTTTCCATATATCAGCTTTCAATAGTCTTTTAGAGGAGATAATGGTCAAATAAAAATTCTTAGTAGTAGGCCTTCCTGAATTATCACCACCAATCCACATAAGAGTGTCCCTCGTTTCTTGGATGAGCGCTCCCGATGTCGATAAAGCGCCTCTGAAAAGATCCCACTCACGCGCTAAATCACCCTCCAAATCCAAATCACTACTGCTAAACCAATGGGATGAAAATGACTGATCTCCTGAATAATTTATGGCCTGAGCAAGTGTGATAACGTTCATTTCCTTTAATACCGACAAAAGACTACTAGATATGAATGAGCAATCGCCCATTCCCATGATTTTATCCTTACCTAGTTTAATAAATTTCTCGTTCCCAAGTAATCAGCTTAAACCATGCAAGATTAAATATAAAACTTTTAGAAGTCTAGACCAGATTTTAGAAATCCCAGTCTTTCTGAAATACTGAGATCTGAGGCATTTAATCACTGAAGCCTGTAGAAGATATTTGTCAATCACCACCCTGTGCCAAATTCCTTCTCCCATGAGAACTCTCCATAACGTGTTCACTGCTAGAGAATTACTGAAGTCGTAAATATTATGAATACCCCACCCCCCAAAAGACTTTGGAAGGGAAATTTGCTCCCAGTTGCAAAGATGCAGAGTGTGGGATTCACAATTCCTTTTCCAAAGGAATTTGAACATGCGATTCCTGAGAGTTTTCAAAACTAAGCATGGAACTACTACTAGGGACAACCAATAGATAGGTTGGCTAGATAACACTTCTTTCAGGAGCGTAAGGCGGCCTCCTAAAGAAAGCCACCTATAACACCAATTATTAATCTTGTTTTCCAATTTTTTTATCAACCAATGCCATTCATCTGAAAGCAAAGCTCCAACCTTCATAAAAAAACCAAGATATTTGAAACCCTGATCCAACTCTAGAAATCTAAAAGGGAAGAAAGATTTGAACTGAAAAATCTCCTAATCCGACAGACCTGGTTGGTGAAAAGTCGACTTCGAAGCATCAATCAATAAAACAAAAGTCGAGCTGAAGAAATTAAGAAATTAATCTATTTCCCACCACTCATGAATAGTGGCACCTATCATTATGATCACATCATCAACAAATAAAATATGCAACATTTTAATTGATTTAGAAACTTGAATACCTGTTAGTTTACCCTCTCTTTGACTTTCTATCACCAAGATAAACAACAACGACGATAAGGGGCAGCCTTTCCTTAGTCGCTTTCTGCTCTTAAAGAAATATGTTGCTTCTCCATTAATCAAGATTGAATAAGAGGTAGAGACTACACAACTCATAATCCAATTAGTCATATTTAGGTCCAGTCCAATTTGAAGGAGAAGAATGCGTAACAGGTCCCAATTAACGCATTCATAAGCTTTTTGAAGATCCAACTTTAAAATCAATGACTTTGATTTCTTCTGATTAATACTGTGGATACATTCATGGACTGTACCTATAACATCCCGAATCTACCTTCCATGTAAGAAGCCCAACTGCTCTCCCGAAATCGATCTAGAGAGAATCGGTTTGATCCGATTGGCTATGATCATTGAGATGATCTTATAACAAAGGTTACACAGAGAGATCGGTCTATAATCTCCAAACTGAAGAGGTTTGTTCACTTTTGGAATTAAAGTAATAAAATTTGAATTTAGTGCTCCCAGAATAAAACCCTTTGTTCTAAACTCTTCAATCATTTCCAGAATATCTTCTCCGACTAATTCAAAAAAATGATTTAAAAACTCCATTGTCCAGTCGTCCGGGCCTAGACTCTTATCCACTTTAAAATTTGATAATACTTTATTCAATTCTTCCTTGTCCACTGGTTTAAAGAGGGCATCAATATCTGAATCTAGGAGCATGTTTGGAAACAATGCGACCACTCTAACTTGATCAACAGGGTTTATAACCACAAATTTGTTATAAAAATATTTAAAATGATTAACTGTTGCAACTTTGAGATTATCCTGACCTCGGTAAACTGTTCCCCCCTAATCTTGTATCTCCCATATGAACTTATGGTTTCTCCTGTAGCTAGCGAAATTATGAAAGAATTTTGTATTTAGATCTCCACTTTGAATCCATATAGCACAATTGTGTTGACGCCACTGTTCCTTAATTTCCTTTAGTAAAGAATTCCTTTCTTGTTCCAAATCTTTTAAAGATAGATCAACCATACTCAGATAGGTACCCTCCGTCAAATTTTGCAGTCTAAAGGAGATTTCTTGTTCAAGTCCCCTAAGCCTGGCATTTTTTAAAGTTTTATAATCCTTTTGCCAGACTTTTGTACGCTTTTCAAATCTTTCAATTTCCAGACCAAACGCTTTAGCTTACCAGATTCCTGAAGATACATAGGATCTGTCCAAAGGTTATGAACTATAGAATAAAAACCATTATCTAAACTCCACAGAGGTTTAAATTTGAAAGGAATTGCCTTGAAAATTGGCGGAAGATCCAACTGTAATAAAATCGATGCGTGACCAGAGATAAAAGGGTATTCAACCCAAGTTCTAAAAATGGCAGTCGTCGCCACTAGATCCTCGGAAAGTAAGGTACGATCCAGTCCCTTGGCTATGAAAGCATCGCCCGCCCAACCATTTCTCCAAGTTGGGGCCATCTTCCCGGTTGAATATCAATAAGCTTATTTCTATTAAACAAATTTGTGAAGAAAGTAGCCAATGATCCAGGTGACGCCATACTGCCCCAAATTTCACCTGCGGAAAGAGTCAAGTTTAGATCTCCTGCTAAAACAAGATATTTCAGAGACAATAGACCCACATACTCCAATCTTTCCCAGAATATTTTACGCTCCAAACATGTCTTGTATACATTAAGAAGATTAATATTTCTTTTGGACTCTAAGCAGTTTCCTGACAATAAGATTCCACCACAAGTTAGGTAAGGCATCATATCAAAATATGATGGATCCCATGCAGCTAATAACCCTCCAGAATTTCCCACTGAATTAACCGCACAACAAAGCCACTTTGACCTCAGAATTTGAAAGAAATTACGAGCCTTTTCTGAATGTACTAAAGTCTCTTGAAAGAAAACTATATTTGGATGAGATTTTTCCAACACACTATGAATTGAGGCTAGTTTTAGGGCGCCTCCAGTCCCTCTTAGATTTAATGATAATAATAACATTACTTTGATCTTGCAAGGGCCTTCAAAGCTCTAAGGGCCCTACCATCAGTAGGAATATGTGACACAGAGTCGACTTTTGGTACATTTGAGGATTTTTTTCTAGGACTTCGGGTTTTTATAGGGGAAAATTCAATTCCCAAACCCTAGGACCACGCGAATTCTTTCCCACCATCTCCTACCGTAGCCCGAGAAATGCTGGTCTCCCCACTCACAATAACAGGATCAATAGTTGATTTCCTGAGATAAACTAGTAAAAGTATTGATGCATCACTTCCACGGATGAAAGGAATGAGTGAATCCATGAAGTTAGAGAGGGTTGACTCATCCTCTTCTGGTTCCCTATACCCAGCTGGCAAAGCCTGCCCCCCCCGACAAAAAATGACTACTCTTCGGACTACTAATGGGTTCTGCAGAGGCTGAAGGTTTTGGAAGAGAGGAGCTAGGGACTGGTGGGGCACTCGGTGATACCCCAAAACGTCAGAAGGAATCACAGGCTCCAAAGATGGAGCAACATTCATCGAGGAAATTAAGGAAGATCTAACCCTAGGAGAAAGGTCAATTTTCTTCGGGTTACCTGAGTCATCAAAAGGTGACGGGGCCGACTTTGAAATGGTTTTCTTCAGACAAATAGAGGAGCTAATAATATCACGTTCCATCACTGAAAGGGAATTGAAAAAAATAGGACAATGAAGCTGTAACTTACCAATAATAGAGTCTGTATTCTCCAAGCAACTATGGTCAATCTGATCATCTTTGACTCCTTCAAAACCATAGAAGCTAGTATCCACCGAGGTCCTGGCTTACTGTAAAAAATCTCATGTTCTTCCTAAGGCATATCATCTTCCATTATACCTTTACAATCACACCTCAAGTGCGAAGTACTTCGACAATAACTACATCTGAATGGTAACCCAAGATAGTCTAGTCTTTGGAGGCAACGAATACCGTGCCACTCAACCTCCAATATCTCCGGTAGACCCAAGCGCACATCCATTTCTACCAGCACTCTAGCAACTTTTCCATTTGATGCCTCCAAATTCTTTTTATCAAACATGATAAAGATTCCCATAGAATTTCCAATTGCTGCCAAAGCTCCCTCATTCCATAAATACAAGGAAAGCCCCGGGAGCAAGACCCATAAATGCCTTAATGAGAAATATTCGGTCTCCAGATTAAATGCTAGCCTCCATTTCTTGAGCATAAAGTTGCTATATCCATTAACCCACCTTCTTCCTAATAGTAATGTGCAACATCTTCTGGACTCTCGCGGATAACTGTTATCCATCCTTTAGTTAAATAAGTGACTTCCGGTTTATATCCTAAAATCAGTACCCAAACACGCTCCATCTAGACTGAGCATATTTCCACACATAAGTTACTGTAAGCAAACCTTCCCACTAGGCCACAGAGAGCCATTTTGCAAGAGTCCTCCAACCCAATGTCAAAGCCTAATACCAATCTTCTGATGGATTTTTTTGTCGCCCACCGTCTCCGGTTCTTTCGAGCTGGACTTGACACAGGTATTTTTATACGAAAGTTTGTAACATTCAAATTACTGGTAAAACCTAGCCCGAGCACCCGGTTCTGCGACCTATCACTAAAAGAAGGCTCTGAAAGTTAAGGTAAAAAGGTGTCTAGAGAGGGGTCTAAAGTCTGCTCCGAGAAATGACAAAAAGACTAAGTTTCTGTCTGAGTACCCAGGGAACAAGCAACTTTAGACAGAGTCCCCAAAACCACCCCCGGAGAACAATGAGATGGAATAACAACATTCTCCTGCCAAAAAACGTCAATCGACTCATTTAAGAGTGCATTAACTTCCGCATTAATAG
This sequence comes from Picea glauca, assembly GCA_000966675.3. Classification (NCBI taxonomy): domain Eukaryota; kingdom Viridiplantae; phylum Streptophyta; class Pinopsida; order Pinales; family Pinaceae; genus Picea; species Picea glauca. The sequence goes on along the minus strand of JZKD02S1674410.1, from coordinate 228,495 downwards.
ACTCCAAATGATGGTTCTCCATCAGACTTCCACTTGGAATGCACTCAAATCAACAAAAAGATCAAGGGCTTAGATTTCTTCTAGAAAAAAATGGAGTAAAGGAAATAATAAAAACAACTGACAAAAACCCAAGAAATGTTCCACTTGTGCAACACTAGCCCACAAACCGACAAAAGAAAACGGTAGAAAAGCCACCGGCTAATGGTTTAGTAATTGAGAGTAGAAATGAATGGCAAGAAAATGTTGATAGGAATAAATAGGATCGAGATAATCAATGGGAAAATGCCAAGAATAGGGAAAACGATGAAGTGAAAGAAACACAGAAAGTTTAACTAAAAGCTAACAATAAAATTAGAGACCCAAGAAATGACCAAGGATCATAAGTGACGAGTCCTTCCAAACTAGAGTAATACGATGAAGCTCTCCACATTCATGGCTTCATCTGTTCATTTCCCGCTCAAATAAGTTTGAAAATCCCTGGATCCTCGTCTCCCTCCATCGTCTCCTTAGAAGTCAACCAATCACTCAAACTCAATATGTTATTTACAAGAATAAAACTTAGGTGAGGAGGATAACACTCCATCCCACAATCACCGGAGCAATTAACAACATTATACTTATATAATATTATTTTTATTTAATTTTTTAAATGGTTATTTTTGTTTTAATCTTATATCTATAAAATATAATTTAATTACTTAAATTTTTATAATAATTTTAATATTATTATTTTAATATTATTATTTTAATTTATTTTTAAATTGTTAAATATGATTTTGTAAATTTATTTTATTATTATTTATCAATCAATAGAGCTAACCCAATTAACAACATTCTACTTATATAATACTATTTTTATTTAATCTCTTTGATGAATATTTTAATTTTAATTTTATATCTATAAAATATAATTTAATTATTTATTTTTAAATTGTTAAATATAATTTTCTAAATTTATTTTATTATTATGCCGAAGGCATACATACTAATAGGTTTTGTAGAAAACCTGTCAACTGGTTGACAGGTTTTCCAAAACCACCCTTTTGATCAAAACCTGTCAACCAAATCACCTTATCACTCCAACTATCACCTTATCACTCCAATTGTCACTTTGTTGGTCGACCAATTCTTTGAGACGACTACGCCACACCTCCTCCTCCACGGACATGTCGGTCACACAACATTCTAATATCAGTCACCGCCCTCCCTTCACGCAACATCCTCACAACATACTCTATATGTACTCCTGATGCCGCCCTCTAGTCACGCAACATCCTCTCTATGTCCTCCTCACGCAACACCCTCTGTATGTCCTCTTTGTTCAGCCGACCACAATGTGTTCAATCACTTTTTCTGTGACAGTTGCGATCCATTAATGGTCGAACAGATTCCAGGTTTGGACAGGATTCTAATTGTATATACAGTAGTTTCAGTAGTTTCAAAGTACTGTCCCATATTATGAGGCTTTGAGAATCGATTGAGACTATATCGAGGATTCTGCCGGTGTTTCTTATTGCAGAAATGAAATTTGATGATTTGTAGAAATGAAATTTGATGATTTAAAGCTTTTACGGTTGAATTTTAAGTCCTAAAACTTGGAAATAATGGAGTAAGCGCTAGTTGTAAGCGCCAGTTGTAAGCACCAGTTATAAGCTTCAGTTATGAGAGTCAGTTGTAGGCGTGTTAAGAGTCAGTTCATAGTTAAGAGTCTAGTTGTCTTTGGTTTGCATGTAACCGACTCAGTAGAGTCTTTTCCTATATAAGGATGCAATCCATCTTCATTGAACAATATAGAGAAGTGAGCATAGCCTCACCGTGTGTTTGTTTCGCATTATTTATCTTGGTATCAGAGCCATGGGAGTGAGGTGCATAAATTCTAGAGGTTTGCAGGTCCCTCCTCTGGTAGGGTGTGGAGGCATATTACTCACACTTTCGTGCATGCTCGAAACCAAAAATTTTCGCACGCTGTTGTGCATTTAAGTGCGAACTTCCATCACGATTTTCGCAACCAAGTAACGGGTGAGGTGTGAACTCCCCGCAATCTACAGCAGGGTCAGGTGCGAAAATGTTTTTTGTCTACGCAGGCTGGATAAAAAGAGGACGCGTGGGTTATTGAGAGAGCCGCTCCAATTTGTTTTTTTTATTGCTAAGTTGCATGTCATTGCGTGGAAGAGTCCTCATTTGCTGAATCGGTGTGAGAAAATCCATCTAGTTGAATCTTGCATGGAATTGTCCACAAACACCTATCCGTCGGAGTGCATGCAGAGGTAATCTTCAACTCCGCTGTCACGATTTCCAGGGAAGCGTAAGCACCTTCTGCTTTCACAATTTCCACCTTTGCTTTCACGATTTCCTTCACGGTGGCCTATGGTGGCTTAATGCACAACTTTTATTTTAATACACAAAGATTAGTGGATTCCATGATTTAAAATATTATCATTTAAATTATTTAAAAGGTGGATGTTTATAAATCGCTTTATAAATAGTAAAGTGGATATTTTTTGTTTTGTTTTGTGAGATATAAAACTTTATAAAGTGGACTATACAGTTTATTAAAGTGGGTAAGAAATTGTGAGGTGGATGTTTAAAAGTGGGGGTTATGATTTAAAGGTGCATGCATGGATGCATGTTATGATTTAAAGGTGGATGCATGCATGATTTAAGTTGAGAACAGAGTAGAGTTGGATCAGTGGATCCGAAGGCCGAGTGACGGACTCCTCAGCACATGAGAAAACTCGACGGAAAGTGGCATATCCTTGGTGATTCACTTGCAGAGAATATCTTGCAGCGATGGCGAATCTGCTGGCAGAGACCTACCTCAACGAAGCCAACAAGTTAGATGGCTCGAACTTCATTAACTGGAAATTCAAGATGCAGACGC
>JZKD02S1674410.1:187678-204223 GCA_000966675.3 Picea glauca | reverse complement strand
CACTTGATCCGTCAGGATTTTTCGAATGACTTATGGTTGAGTTTTTTAATTTGCATGAATTAATTGACCATTGGGAAACTTAACGAAAGAACGAGAAAAGAAAATGAATTATACAACCATTAACATATTTGCAGATCTGAAATGCAATGAAAAACAACAAATCATAATACACAGGTTGATAACGGAGTTCGGCACAACTTTGCCTACGTCTCCGGGCCTTTTCTCTGTGGGGGAGGCTTCTTTATTTCTGTTCGAAATCTCAATGGTACATCATTACAATGCCGAATGGCTTCAAGACTGATCTGGTCATGTTCACCCAGATCTCTAGAACCACGCACAACGAACGACACGCAAAACGGACGTCCGGAGCTCTCAGAAACGGTCCGACAACATCTCCTCCTCAACGGCTTCCCTGCCTCAAACTGGCTTTGACTTGGCTTCTCCTCATCATCTCTGCTCTGAATTGCTCTCAAAATCCATCCCATGGCCTCAAAATGGCCTTGGTTAAATAGTTGGGAAGTTGGTTATCCATCTCCAACTTCCCCCACGAATTTAGGCTCTAAAAATGCCCAATAACCCCCAAAAATGGATAAAAACCATTAACAATAGGTTAATTACATTTAAAATAACAAAAGTGGTTATAGAAACCCACTTTCAACTATAATATAGTTGCAATTTCGGGCCTAGCCCCCTTCACTAGGCGCGCGCACCTAAATTAAGGTCATATGAAACTTCATGTGGCCACGCGCTAGCCCTTGGGCTACGCGCGGGCCACCCCTTTCGCGTTGGCACTGGGCGTATGGTAAATGTGCATGACCGTGGACTTTAACAAAACCACCAAGTTCATAATCGTGCTATGCGTAACGGTCTCAGGCTAACCGCCGAGGTCCATGGGCCGCCCGCGCCGTTGGCTATGTGGTGAGGTCGTATGTGTGTCGAGGGCTGGGGCTAAGCCCCGACCCTTTTCCCCACCGGCCAAACTTCCAAACTAATTCAAATAAACTTTCACCCGTTCCATTAACAAGAACCACCCGTCGGCGAGTTGGTTAGCACGAATTCGTCGGTCCATTGCCCACAGGGAGGTCTGGGTTTCAAATCCCGACCGATCCAAATCTTTTAACACATAACCCAATGAGCCAATCCTGGGGTGCCACATGGCAGCCCGTGATTGGGCCACGTGGCACCCAATCATTTGCCAACAAAACTGCCACATGTCGACATCTGATTCGACGAAGTCAACCAACCAGATCATGCCACTTGTCAACCGCTAATTGGCCCACGTCACTGCCATGCGTCGCTTCCGTACGCTCTATCACCTGCCATGTCATCCACCGTACATCTGCCCAGTCAACCTGCCACATCATCTGCTGACGTCACCTGTGCCACGTTTCACCCTTCCAGTGGTGACACGTGTCACTTCAGGATTGGTCCAACCGTACTCTAAAAGTGCCAAATCTGCCTGCCACATGTCAGCACCTGGGGACGCCACGTGTCCTGTACGGACATGCCACGTGTCCTGTATGGAGCTAACACGTGTCACTGTACGAACCTGCCACGTGTCCTGTACGGACTGTAAGGACATGTACAGTCAACATCCAAAAATTTTGCCTGTTTGGCTTGGCGGACAGAATGCGATATCTTCTCCATACGGACTTCGTTTGACAAAGTAAATATACCACCGGAATCAGGAAGACGAGACAGACGCAATGGTGTTGGTTTCGTCGGATTCCGAGCACTTTCATTTTTGAGCATTTTTCATGCCCTGTTAGGCTTCTGAATCCGATTTCGGATCAAAATATAATATATAATGGTCCAAATTGATTGCAGAGAGCATGCCAATGGGAGGGACTATGATTACACTATAGGGAAGAGGAAAGGGGGCCAAAGGGTAAGTAAATCCTACATTACCAATTGTCAACCTTAGATCTCATCTGTCTGCCTTAAATAGAGTCATCTACCTCCATTGACTCATTAAACCAATCATTGAATGCATATACGAGTTTTGTGGGGAAAGGTCTTATCATGCAATTATTAGTGTAAGGGCTAAGTACTTGTGTAAGAGTCCAATGTCTTCTCATGTTAGAAGAAATGCTATTCCTAGTTTGCTTGACCTCCTCATTACTTTGGAGTCCATGTGCAAGGAGCATTCTTATTATGAGCCATTATGCCATTATGTTGTCATGCTAGAGAATACACTAGTCGGTGTATGAGGGGGTTTAACACAGTCTTGTTGGTGCAAGGTTGTCGATAAGAAATGTATTCATGCTAAAATACATGTGTAAGCCATTAGACTATGGAACAAACACTTGCTTGTCAATAAGAGGTTGTCATGTATTATGCATTATAGAGCATAACTCTAGTTTGTGAACTAGTGAATCCCATGGGCAGGGATATTGGACAAGAGAGTGCACTGTGAAGAGAAAGTGCAAAGACCTTAGGTGAGTTTAGAAGGATGTAAGAGGGCATAGAGGTTTGGTAGGGTAGAAAACCATGAGACCTTGTGTAATTCTACTTGATGGATGCTTGGGAAGCCAAGTTAGATTCCTACAAGCAAAACCTAGATGGTAAATAATGTAGACTCCTTTTGCACACATTAGAATGTTGGTAAGGAGGAGGATTTGTGAGTGACTATGTAGTAGAGAAAGGAAGGCCTCCATCTATATTTGAGGAACTGTGGATTAGAGAAAGAGGTATATTTTCCTTGGTGTTGTGTGGGTTGTTGAAATATTGTAACTACAAAGAATATTCTACTTATTATTGAGCTATTATCTTATAGATCAATCCCCTTTTGTGGATTGATCATGTCGGGATTTGTATAAGACCAAATCCCTTTTTGTGGATTGCTCAAACCCTAATTATATGTTGCTAATTAAGAAGTCGACCCCCAGGCCTAATTAAAGTGGCTTTAGCCATCAAGTGAAGAAGTTGGTCCTGCTTGATGAAGAGACCACCCTATCGCCTGCCGGTGAGTATAAATAAGAGTGGAAGGTGCCTCATTAGCTCACTCACTCAAGTCACTCATCTAGTGTGCAAGTTTGAAGGAAGCTGCAGTTGCCAGTTGCCGGAAGAAGGAAGAGAGAGGTGTATTTCTCAGTGTTGGATATTCTCTTATGTTTGATTTATTATCTTGGCATTGTATTGACAATCTATATTAAGGAAGTTTTTGTTGGGTTTTCTCCCCCATGAGGGTTTCCTAGGATAAAATGTTGTTTACCTTGTGATTGTGTATCTTTCAGTGATCCTTCTTATGTTATTATTGTCTAGTAAATTAAAAAAAACTTAACAATAGCTTTAAATTTAACATTGTATCAGAGCTTGACTAAATAGAGCACCTTTCATTGGGTTATAAAAAACGTCACTGTTGCCGTACAAGAAAATTAGGGCTTTTTGTTGGAAGAGAATTTCAACCTAAAAACTATCTAGAAGTGCGCCCTAGCCTACTGGATTCATTGGCAGCTTGAGCACACCTTTTCAGTGGCTAGAGCCTCTGGAAAGTGAAACCCTAGTTTTTGTTGGTGCCAGAAAACCATAAAACCAGGAAACCATAACTAGTACAAGAAGTACAAGTCCGGATTTGCGCAGGCCCAATTTCAAGGGGTAAAATTTGGATTTTCAGAAAACAGACTGCACCAGGCTACTCGCCTTATTAGCCAAGCGCACCTTTTGGTAAGTTTATATTTAATTTCTGAGCACTTTTAATTTTTGGTCATTTTCCCAGCTCTAGGTCAAGACGTTTGCAAGCACCAAGCTTGTTGACAAGTTAGAAGGTGTAGATAACTTATGTGCCTAGAATTATAGGATTACACTCATTCTCATTCTTGAAGAGAATGACCTTGCAAGATTCATCAAGGAAAATGTACCAGAACCCGTAGATGCTACAACTAAAGCAAAGTACCAGAAATATATGGTTAGGGACAAAATAACCATTGTAGACTCTATTAAAGACCACTTGATCCCTCAAGTGTCTTCTAAGAATACTTCAAAATAAATGTTTGATTCCCTAACCAAAATGTATGAAGGAAGAAACATTAACCGGAAGATGAATTTGAGAATCTAACTAAAAAATACAAAGATGCAGAAAGGAGAAACCATTTATGACTACTTCTCTAGGGTTTCTCAATTCAAGGAACAACTAGAAGCAATTGGAAACAACCTAGATGAAGATGAACTCATAATGACAACTCGTAATGGTCTCACAAGACCTTGGGATGCATTCATCCAAACTATCTGTGCCAGAAAGGAGAAACTACAATTTGACAGTGTTTGGGAAGAATGTGTTCAAGAAGAAGCAAGAGTAGCTAACCGAGAAGCAGTACTATTAAGGGATGAAGACAAAGCCTTAGCTGCTCATACTAAAGGAGGAAAGAGAAGGTCTCACTTCAAGAAGGAGACCCACCCACATAAATAATCTCACCTTTCGAGGAGATTCCAGAAGTTTCAGAAAGGTCAAAGAAGAGAAAATGATTTCTCCTCTTATCAATGTTACCATTGTGACAAGATGGGACATATTGCTAAGAATTGTCCAGCTAGAAGAGAAGAATACAAGAAGAGAAATAACAAAAGACACCATGCCCATGCAGTTGAAGATGATGAGACACCCACAAAGATGATTAAAGAAAAGATTGAAGACTATGTCTTATTCTCTGCCCTCTCAGGATCAATGTCACCTGGAGAGGATACTTGGCTCATAGATAGTTGTGCTTCTAAGAACATGATAGGTCAAAGAGACATTCTCTCTAGCCTTACAGAAACAAACTTTCCCCATAAAGTTACACTTGGAGATGATTACCAGTATCCTATCAAAGGAGTGGGAGAGTCCACCTACAAACTTGATTCAGGGACCTTAATGAAGATGAAGGATGTATTGTATGTACAAGGTTTGACAAAGAATTTGCTTTCTATCTAAGCTTTAGATAAGAAAGGTTTCAGGGTTTCATTCATAGATGGTGAAGTCCTTATGTGGCCTAAAGGAAAAACCATATAAGATGCAATTGTTATTGGAACAAAAGAAGGTGGCCCGTATAAGTTAAAAGGTCACCTAGATGCAACCTTGACTCACTCCACTGAGAGTCCATGTGAAATTTGGCATAGAAGACTAGCTCACATCAATTACAAATCCTTAACATATGTGAGAAAAGAAGTTACAGGTCTACCAGATTTCAAGGTTGATCATGTAGGTGCGTGCAAGGGATGTGCACAAGGAAAAAACATAAATAATCCTTTCCCAAAGAGCGACAGTAAAGCAAGAGTCTTGGAGCTTATCCACTCAGATGTATGTGGCTCAATGCCATCAACTTCTCTTAGTGAGAATTTATAATATGTATAATTTATTGATGACTATTCTCGCAAGACTTAGGTTTACTTCTTGAAATCAAAAGATGAAGTGTTTGGAAAATTCAAGGAATTCAAAGCCTTGATATAGAATCTCTTTGAAAGAAAAATCAAGATACCCAGGTCAGATAATGGAGGAGAATACACCTCAAAAGAGTTTGTAAGATTTTGCAGATATGACATGATTAAAAGGGAGCTCACCACTCCCTACAATCCTCAACAAAATGGTGTAGCAGAAAGAAAGAACATAACTATAATGGAAGCAGTGAAGACTATGATCCACGATCAAGATCTTCCAATGCACTTATGGGCAGAAGCAACAAGAACAACAGTGTATGTACAAAACAAATTATCCCATAGTGCACTTGGGTTCAAAACCCTCGAAGAAATGTTCTCCGGAAAGAAGCCGGAAGTAATCCATCTCAAGATATTTGGCTGTCCAATGTTTGTACACACTCTGAAAGAGAATAGAATCAAGATGGACCCTTCAGGAAATAAGAGAATATTTGTTGGATACTGTGAAGTCTCAAAGGCCTTCAGAATTTATATACCAGGTTACCATTGCATGGAGATCAACAAAGATGTAATCTTTGATGAAGATGCAACACTCAAGGAATCAAAGAGATGCCATCTTAAAGAAGTATATGAAGACAAAATTGTAGCTCCCAAAGTTGCAGAACCAGTGAGGGAAGTCAGAGTTTCCCCTGATGATGAGATTCAAAAAGATCATGATATGATAGAATCTCAAGAACCTCCCCAGAGGAGGATCTCTCATAAGAGAAATCCAGCGTGGACGAGGGAACTTATTCAAGATGGAGAGAAGTATGGTGCCCCAAAAGGAACCATAAGACAAGTTAAGAAACCTAAGCCATTCTCCAATTATATGGCTTTGATGTGTTATCTCATAGAGAAGGAGCCTACTTGCTTTGAATAAGCCATTCAAAAGAAAGAATGGGCAGATGCCATGATAGAAAAATACCAATCCATTATAAAGAGTGATGCATGGGAAATAGTTCCCAGACCGAAGAACAAAGATGTGGTATCTTCCAAATGGTTATACAAGATAAATCATGTTGCTGATGGAAGTATTGAAAAATATAAAGCAAGGTTTGTAGCTCGTGGCTTTTCTCAAAAGAAATGCATTGATTATGAAAAGACGTTTTCTCCTGTAGCTAGATACACTTCTATCAGAACCATAATTGCTCTTGCAGTAAAGATGAAGTGAAAGTTACACCAGATGGATGTGAAAACAACCTTATTAAATAGTGTTATTGAAGAATAAGAGTAAAGATGAAGTGGAAGTTACACCAGATGAACGTGAAAACAACCTTATTAAATAGTGTTATTGAAGAATAAGTGTATATAGAACAACCTTAAGGGTTTGAATTTGAAGACAGTAAGACTCATTTCTATAAGTTGAAGAAGACTTTGTACGGATTAAAGCAATCTCCTAGAGCTTGGTATGGAAGAATTGACAGTTTCCTGACGAGCTTGGGCTTTACCAAGAGTAAAGATGATTCTAACCTTTACTTCAAAGTTATGAATGATGAGCCAATTATATTGCTGTTGTATGTGGATGCCTTATTCTTAACCGTAGAAGAAAATATCATCACTAATTGTAAGAAGAAGCTCGCTGCAGAATTTGAAATGAAAGACCTAGGCATAATGCACTATTTCTTAGGTCTCGAGGTTTGGCAGAGCCTAGAGAAGATCTAAATTAACTGAGGGAAGTATGCATTTGAGATACTTTTTGATATGTTGGAGTGTAAATCCATGAACACACCCATGGAAACAAAGTGGAAGCTCCTGGTTGATACTTCGTTATAATTGGTTGATGCTACGCTGTACAGACCGATCATTGGATCATTGATGTATCTGACGAATACTAGGCCAGATAGATGTTTTGCTGTGAACACCTTGATTCAATATTTGGTAGAGCCCAGACGTGTTCACCTTGTTGCTGCAAAACATGTGATGAGATACCTTACGGGTACGTTGGACTTTGGTGTCTGCTATAATGGAGATCACGACTTTAAACTGATTGATTATACTGGTTCAGATTGGGCTGGAAGTGTTTTTGACAGAAATAGCACTTCAGGATGTTGTTTCATTTCGGGGTCAACCATTACTTCATGGCAGAGTAGGAAGCAATCCAATATTTCTCTCAGCACAACAGAAACATAATACATTGCTGCATGTTCCTCCAGTTGTGAAGCCATATGGCTTCAGAAGTTGTTCATATGTCAATTTGATCTGGAGATGGAATCAAATGTGATTTTATGTGACAACCAGAGTTTCATAAAGATGATAGAGAACCTCATGTTCCATGACAAGTCGAAGCACATAGAAATTCGGTATCACTACATTCCTGAAATGCTGCAGAGGGGAGCCATAAAGCTCCAATATGTTGGCACAAATGAGCAACTTGCATATGTGTTGACCAAGCCTCTGTCTCGTGTAAAGTTTGAGCACTTTCGAGACACGCTTGATATAGTTCGAAAGGACCTCCCTCAAAATGGGGAGTGATGTTGATGATACTATGGTATCTTGACCAACAACGGGTAGCTCAGTTAGGATTTTATATCCTAGGGGACTGATCATCCCTGGACAGATCCTAAAGTTCTAGTAAGGATGGTCTGTCAGAGTACATGTGCATGTATATGCTAGCTATGGTAAGTTTGGTAGATCCATTAGGATTTTTATAATCCTAGGGAATCTTATGATTCCTGGGCAGATCCCAAAGGTCCGGTAAGGACGGTCTGTCAGAGTACCACGTGGTAGATACGTTAGGATTTTATATCATATGAAATCTTATGATTCCTGGGAAGATCCCTAGGGACTATCAGAGTACCACAAAATGTTGTTGATACACCTTCCTCATTTTGTTGCCCCATGATGATGATGATGTTGTTGCCCCAACCTCGTGTTGTGATGATGTTTTTTCTCCAGCCTCGTGCTGTTGATGATGATGTTGTTGATGTTGTTGTTAGAGATTTTATGCTAACTGATGTTGATGTTTCAGGTTCCAACTTCATGTTGTGAACGATGATGATGATGTTGTTCCGGCTCCATACTGTGAACAATGATGATGATTCCATTCTAGCTCCATGCTATGACTGATGATGATGGTAATACTCTAGCTCCAATTTGTGAATGGTGATGTTATTAATGATGAGAAAAACTTCCGATGATTTATAGATATGCCATTCAATGTTCCAGATGTTGTTGATGTTGTTTCCCTCTCTCTCTCTCCTGATGATGTTGTAGAATACCCTTCTTGTTAAGGGGGAGTGTTGAAATATTGTAACTGCAAATAATATTCTATTTATTATTGAGCTATTATCTTATAGATCATTCCCCTTTTGTGGATTGATCATATCAGGTTTTGTATAAGACAAAATCCCATTTTTTGGATTGGTCAAACCCTAATTATATGCTGCTAATTAAGAAGTTGGCCCCATGCCTAATTAAAGTGGATTTAGTCACTAAGTGAAGAAGTCAACCCTTCTTGATGAAGAGACACCACCCTAGTGCTTGCCAGCCAATATAAATAAGAGTGGAAGGCACCTCATTAGATCACTCACTCAAGTCACTCATCTAGTGCGCAAGTTTGAAGGAAGCTGCAGTTGCCGGAAGAAGGAAGAGAGATGCACATTGATCAGTGTTGGATATTCTCTTGTGTTTGGTTTATTATCTTGGAATTGTATTGGAAATCTATATTAAGGAAGTTTTTGCTGGGTTTTCTCCCCCATGAGGGTTTCCTAGGAGAAACTGCTGTGTACCTTGTTATTGTGTATCTTTCAATGATCCTTCTTATGTTATTATTGTCTACTAAATTGAAAATAACTTAATAACAACTCTAAATTTAACATGGGAAGAGATAGAGTCCCATGGCTAGTCTGAGAGTTAGAATAGTTGTCTGGGGTGAACTAGTAGGAATTATTTTTTTATCATGGGTGTAGATAGGTTGGATTGGGAAAGAAATAACCTAGAAACCATGTTCCTTTTCCTTGGTGGCTTCATAGCCCAACATGGGGGTGGTATTCTCATTGAATACTTATCGTTGGGTGGAGCCTTGCTCGTTTGCAACTAGTTTCATGGACACATTCCAATGATAGATAAGTATTCATGTTATGTTTATGCCCAAGAAAAACAAGTATGATTCATTGCTATTTTCTATTATGTAGTGAATACGAATGCATGCTATGTGGGAATGAATGAGTAATTATTCATTTGGGACTAATGTGCCATGGAATGGACATTCCCTACATGTATATATCAATTACACTCATTCATTAGATGCATTATGCATGTATGTTGAATTTCCTTGATTTTTTTTGGAGTTTGGCTATGTTATGGTACATGTTAATGGGTAAAGGGTTTATGGAATGACTCGATTATAGATCCATTACCAGAGCTTGAGACCTTTTATCTAGGGCATGAACCATGGAAAGTGTTGCATGGGGTGGTGGTGCCATAACGTATCACTGTTGAGACTCTTTGTTATAGAGTTGGGATAGAGTGGAGTCCCTTGGAAAGTGTGGTTGTAGATAGACATTGGCTTTTGGTGATGAGGGAATGTAGTGATGTCTTATTGGCATGGGTTTGAAAGGTGAACCCTACCGGGGGAGGGCCTTATCAACCTACAAGAATATGGATTGTTGATCAAGTATTAGATCAATAATGAGAGTAGTTAAATCCCAAGTAAAGATGCATAGAGGATTGTGTTTGTTATCCCTTGATATCTTCCAACCTGTAATGGAACTATGTCGAGGCACCCCAGGGGCTAAGATCCAAAGTGGATCTTAAAACCATATTGATTTACAATAGAAATTATGCAAAACTTTGGGAAGTTTCTCTCTCTCTCTCTCTCTCTCTCTCTCTCTCTCCTATAAAACTCTCGTCCCTCAAACAATATCAAAACATTCAACATGAAGAGGCATGCATCCATGAGTGATTTAGACAATTTGATTTAAGTTTGAGAAGGGGGTATTTTGTAAGAAACACAAGATAGACATGTGAGGAAACTTTAAGGTGAATCTCACAACATATGGACATAATAAAATGTTGAGCAATTAATAATTTATTAGTTTTTACAAATAAATTAGATCATTGAAATATGCATTAAATAGTGAACATTTGCATATACTTAAATCCATGGATGTACCCTCTGCACATTATTAAACACATTGAAAAATGATATGAAGTGGTCATACATTTATAGAAAATAACTTCAACATCATAAGCTAAACAACAAAGTCACACTGTACATGTCATAAAACTTGTTGCGTGAGATTTTATTAATGGGGTTTTGATACAAGAAGCCATGAAATGAGAGGGATGGATTTTACAAGAGCACATACACAAAAAAAGGAGCACATAATAAATCATAACATAGGGGATGAATCTCTTGCAACTTGCAGCCATGAAATTAGTCTGTGTCCGAGGGGACATTTGATCATACATCTCGGGTATAAGATACTCTTCAATTCCCCAAAATTCCAACCCTACAAATGAACTCCTTCTTTCCTTTTAACTTCCTCACTTTTCTTTCAAAAATGTTTCTTGATATCACTCGCGGCCCCCCTGATTTCAAAATACCGTTATTCCCAGATCTTCAGAATGTTAACAACTAGCAAAAATTATGAAAAAAACATTCTTTGGATGCCTTTTTACTGGGTACGCTGAGAACCACTAGCCCCACCTTGCCTACTTGTGGGAATATTGAACAATTGGAACATGTAATGTCATGACTTTCCCATAGGATAGTTGATTTTATTCATATTTCGAACAATCTCATCAAGGTTGGTATATGTCTCGTAAGAGGTTGAGAAAGGTGCTTGAACACTCCTTTCAGTCGGTGGAGGATCTCGAAGTCCGATGCTAGCAACTCCATGATATTATACCCCATAAACACTCCCGTTAACTTGTCAAAAGAAAGTTCCAATAGAGAAATATATCATTCCAATGGGAGTATATTGGTTCTGAGCGGACAATATAGGGCTTCATAGGAAGTTACTCTATCAAGTAAAGAAAAGTGTTCAATTTTTTTTGACAAGGCCAATGGGAAGCTAGAGATAATGGAAAATGATGTCATGACGTTACTGGTTAAGTTGGCTAGAAAATAATACAATGCTATAATATGGAATGATATGAATTACATCGTTCCAATGTGTTGGAAGGTTCCAACAATGTAAGATTGGAACATGATCACCCAAGTGGAAGTAGTGACTAATAAGGAATATTGGTTAGAAGTGTAGATATCCAATTGAGACTTGGATAGAAAATGTCCCAATCAGAAGACAATGGTGCACAAATGAGTAGAATGACAGAGCATAGGGTTGTGGGAATCTACAGGAATTTAAGGACAAACATATATATAAAAAATAAAATAATAAAGATCAAATAAATATGCAGTGGAGTGCATGATATAAGTGATGCATGATGCATACAATAAAACTAGAATACATGTGCATGATGAAATTGAATTCTTAATGCACATTGATGTGCATTTATGTAGGAGAACATGCATGGACATGGTTGTAGCCTGAGAGTAGTATGTTGTTATGTGTGAAATAATGATTTCATGACAATTGAATAAGACTAATGATGGATTATGTATCTACAAAAAAGCTTATAGCATGGCTGAGAATGATGTTGATTATGATGTTGTCGTATATGAAGGTCATCCATATGAAAAAAATGAGGATGGTAATATGTTGATAAAGAGGTTGATAAAGGAAGTATGTGAGCTTCTACAAAATACCAGTTGATCAGGTAGCATCAAGTAATTTTATAAAATCCATCCAGGTATGCATTTGGTTGTTTATGATACATAATTTTGAAGGGAATTGAGGTAAGAATTCCATGAGCTAAATTTTTCAATATTTGAAATTGATGAAAATGAAGAGGGCCTTGAAGTTGAAAATTTACTTAGTGCCTAAATGCAATTATATCAAATTTAATTGTATATTATGATATGTTGGTTATGAGATCATAACCGAATCAAGTCAGGATATATTTTCCTTCTACAACAATGAATGCCAATAGAGATAGACATGTGTGATGCCATGTTGTGGTTAGATATGGTAGGCCTATTGCACCATATAAGTTCTTAATGGCAGTCCCCTGTATAATTGATGTTTGGACTGCAACCTCATTGCCGACACTGAATAACACTATGGAATTATATTCCTAGTTTTGGGTATGGGTTGAACAAGAAGGTATCCAAATAATTAAACAGATAAATGGGGTAAATTTTGGATGATGTGTTGAGATGTTGGCTAGACCTTCCAACTCACCGTGGTGGAATACATGACATGGATATGTGGTAATACAAATTCGATGAAATGATGCATTGTGTGAGTATTGACACATTGGTTTTATTTTTTAGTAATTTTTTATTGCATTATGTAAAAGCGAGTATGTCAATAGTGTACATATAATGCATGATAGTTTCATTCTACTTGATATGTATAATGATTGGAAATGATTGAATTATTGGTAAGATACAATTCTAAAATCACTTCATGGACCGATTGCAAATGTTACATTGAGATGATAATGTGCATGAATAATGACAATTGTTTTGGTTGAATAAAAATTGAGAAAATTGCAGGAAAAATAGTCTTGGATATGGTAATGGGGTGAGACCATAACGAAGGTCGATGCATGCTAATGCAAGAGAGAAACATTTTGAGAAAAAATTATTGTGCTTAGGAAACATTTTTTTCTATATGAAACAAATTTGAAAATTAATAATTGTTGTGATGATATCTCACAATTATTGTATATGTGTGATACATATGAGATGATGGTAATTGAAATTGAAAGCTCGAGAATAAGGCTACTATTATGACACTAGAATCCTATGATTTTCATAGGTTACAAATTTCCAGTGAAATTTTGGTAGTGATTTGGTGCTCTCATTGGACAAGAACACCTTGGAAAATGATGGATCACCTGAGGGACTATGTAGCAGTGAAGGGTGTTGGACAGTTGGTTTAGATTAATGGACAAATGGTTTGGATAGTTGGTTGTCATTGATGTCAAACCTTGGAGAGTGACCATGGATAGTGATGTCAACCCTTAGAGATTGATGTCAACCCTTGGAGATTTCAAGTGATGTGGACAGTGATGTGGACGAGATCATTGGATAGTATTATCATTTGTATGGTCGAGAGTAATGGTGAGTTGTGTTGAAGATTCTGGTAGAAATGTTAAATGAGGAATGTGGACTTGAATGATTGAGTAAATTATGTAAGACACTCATAGATGGATAGTACCTGTTGTGTCATTTCCGGTGATATGTGGAACTTCACACATTTCCTCACGGTTAGGGAGATATGGTCTTGCGAAGTTGGAAGCCCCAAAAAGTGGTCAAGAAACCCCTAGTTGGTTAATAAAGGGGTAAAGTTGTTGTAACAATAAAACCCTAGAATCCCTAAGTAAGGAGGGGAGTTACCTATCACTTGTATAAATACACTTCATGGATTCATTCATTAGTACATTCACTTACACTTATATTGAACATCTATCTGGTGAATTGTTATGGTTTAATGAATGGTTTAGTGATTGTTATGGTATGGTAATTTGGTAATGGTTTATCTTTCTATTGGAAATTATACTAGTGAATTTGAGGTTGAATCTGATGTATCAAGTTTGAGGCGGCGAAAAGTCTGAAGGGCCGAAAGTTTCAGAGTTGCAGAACTTGAAAAAACCCTAGTTTCTGAGGCATATGGGGCTAACAATTTAACATGTAGCGTACATACACGAGATGACAGTAGAACATGTAGCATATGTATGCAGCATGTACATGAAGAGGTAGCGTACATTTGAAAAACTCATGAAAAACTCATGAAAAACTTGAGTGGATGTTAGTACCAGGTCCTTGAAGTTTGAAGCAAGTTCTCAAGTCAACATTCTACAGGTTCTCATGAGTAAAGGTATGTCATTTATGTATTTGTTTGAGGCTTGAATATTGGATGATATGGAACATGATTAAGGTATGTCTTGGAGGCCCTTGATGGTACATGGTTGAAGTAATATAGTTATATGCTTGAGACACACTCTTGGTACTTAGTATATGGTTGTTATGGTTCATTGTTAGAGACACATATTTTTGGTATTGACATATACTTGAGGCTTGTCATATTGTGTTATGAGACTACGTCTTTGTGATATTGAGGAGCATCCTTGAGGCATATGACTAGAGGAATTTCATGGTATATGGTACATGTTGGGTGAGATACATTGTTGGTACACTTCTTGGTTTATTGGTACAAGGTGTATGGTTGTTGTGTTAGTRGTMTACCATTRATATTGATACATTATTGAGATATACACTTGGCATATGGTAGTACATGCATAGGAGACATCTCTTRGTGGTGATGGTACTTGGTTGAGATACACTCTTGGTATTACTTGTTCAACATATCTTATGGTACATGGTATAGTACAGGTTTGATGCTTGATATGGTATATGAGATACATTTCATGGTTGGCACATGGTATGGTATAAGATACATGTATTGATGTGCATGGTTGATGTACATGGTTGATCTGCATGGTTGGAAAATGGTATGGTATACGGTACATGTACATGGTTGGTGCATGGTTCATGGTACAAGTTGATGTATGGTACAAGTTTGGTACATGCTTGATGCACTTGTTATTATATATGATTGATGCACTTGTTTTGGCACATATTTGATGCACTTGTTATGGTACAGGTTGTGGTATAGGTTGATGCATGGTAAAAGTTGGTACATGGTTGAGACACATACCTTGTGATGGTATGTGGTGATGTTGGATCATGCTTGGTTGAGGCATGTGTTTGTTGGACATATAGTTGAGAGGTGTGTTTGGTATATGATCCATGTGAGAGGATATGGTTGAGTATCAATGACAGTGGCAGTGACAGTGACAATATCAGTGAAAGTGGTAATATCAATGATAGTAATAGTGGAAGTGACAGAGACAGAGACAGTGACAGAGTTGTGACAGTGGAAGAGTCCATGACAATTGGTCTACATTTATATTTCAGGGAAGCAAGGAAAGGGGGTTGTAGCTTCCTTCTGGTTGGAGCCAGAGAATCAGGAATTGGAGCTTCCCTCAGGTTGGAGCATGAGAACTAGGTGGTTGTATCCACCTTCCGGTTGGAGCTGAAGAACCTAGGGGGTTGTAGCCTCCTTCTGGTTGGATCCATAGAATCAAGTATTTGTAGCTTCCTTTAGGTTGGAGGCTCGTAATAGGGGGTTAGAGCCTCCTTCTATTTGTAGCTGGAGAATTGGGAAGTTGGTGCTTCCTATGAATGAATTCTTGATATATATAAGAAAGCATTCTATGGTTTTCTCCCATTTCGGTTTCCACGTAAATATTGGTGTATTGTGTTCTTGATGTGATGTTGATTTTATGTTTCTTATGTTTACATGCTTATGATATATTTATTGGATGCATTCATAGATGATACATTGATGATAGACTGCTAAACACTATTGGTAAAGATAAAGAATATATATTGTGGTTAAAAGTGGAATAATTGCTCATTATTGATTCACCCCCCTCTTAGTAATCCAACAAAGAGAATGCCTAATCCTAGAGGGTGAGGATGGAAAGGGAGAGACAACTCAAGAATGCATATGGCATGGTTGTTGAGATCATAAGGGTGTGTCATAAAGGAAAACACGTCGAATTCTTGATGTGGTCGCTTGTGAAATAGAGCAACAACTATATGAATAATTGATTGTATTCATTGTGTTAATTATGTTGAAGGATGGGTTGATTATTATTCAGAAGCACAATTGAAAATATATGAAATCTTGGAGATTCCATTATCACAGTTGGATTTCCTAGAGCCATAACTTAGAGACTTCCTATATAACCTTGTGTTGGAGCCCCGGAAGGGAAGTGGTATAGCCCGAGGGACTTCAATGCAAAGAAGGGGGTACACTTCCTTAGGTTGTGTAGGTTGATGGGAATGAGAGCTTGTCGGTTGAAATTGTTTTGGGAATTGAAAAAGTATGAAAGGTATTGTAGCCATAGCTAGAGAAAAACAATGCATGCCACGAAGAATGAGAGTCCGTTGGTTAAAACTGTTGCGCTAATGATGAATTATGAAATCATTTTGCACATTTTGGGATATGGTGCATACGTATCTATGGTTTTTGGGTTGGAATTCCTAAGTATATATATGTTTTGGGCCATAGTTCCTAT
>JZKD02S1674410.1:162501-172846 GCA_000966675.3 Picea glauca | reverse complement strand
GACAAAAAATCCAACCATGTTAAGGGTTGGTGTGGCTCAGGCTGGGTGCGATCCCCGGGTGATTTTGACGACTTAGATGCCCCTGAGTCGCGATTTCTCAAGCCACAGGTTAATCGCATAGCCAACAGGTCCCGCACAAATTAACAAACAAAAAAAAGATACTCCTTAGGGAAGTCAATATAGGGAAATTAAAGTCGATCCCAAGAGGAAAATAAAATCACTCTCTATGCTAAGTCCCAATCTCATTTTTTTCAATCCAGTCTTAGTTTCCTTTGAGTGATTTTCCTCCTCCCTCTGTGATCCGAAAATCCTCATATGTTAAAATAAATCTTAAATACACATAAACATCTGACCAGATTCATAATATAAATGACCGCTTGACTAATTGCAAAAACACATGTGAATATGCCTACTTTTCCATAAACTTCATTAATACTGATGAATAAATTGAAGAATAATGATACAACACAACAGAAAAAAAATAACTCAAATTATACAATGTTGATAACACATTTCTTCATCTTTAAATTCCCTTCAAACAATGTGATTGATTTTCATCATCCCAAAATGTCAAAATTACAATGAAATTAGACTTACAAATCTAATCTTGAGGACTCTCTGAAACTTCGCTGCTCAAATTAAGAAACAAAGTTTACCATTGAAATCCTTGCGAAAATCATGAAAAATGAGTAGAATATTGACCATATTCTGAACATGCTCAATTTTACCCTCTTCAACACGTAAAACAATGCGCTACAAGCTCATTAATGACAATCTGTAATAAGACTTTTATAAATGTCCTCAAATCACAAAACATACTTCAAATTCATGATCCTTGTGGAAAAATGAATCAGACGAGTATAAACTTGCCTAGGTGTGGAAAATATACTTTATGGCATGCTTTTCTATGCAACACATAAACTTATGCAATCTCAGCACACACTTCTATGCAATCTGTACCTCAGGATATGTGCCCTCATGGGAATTGTGCATGTCTTGGGATCCATGCCCAATATATAGGGCGTGGGCCCAACCTCCTACCTGCACCTTCCGACATCAACTTAAATATATATTTATGAGTTTGTTTTAACAAGTGGTTGGCGTGGTGTAGTGGTTAGAACCCTGGGAATATAGCCCGTAGGTACTAGGTTTGAACAACCACAAATCCACATTTGTTTGTTTTATTGTTACATGGTTATATATATAGTTATAACCATATATCATATATGGTTATTGTTATAACTATATATATTAATATAGTTACGTTTTAAAATAATGTTTAATAGCCCCGTGTAGAATTAGTCGTGGACATATGGAATAGTACATAAACCAAGGGTTGGGGGATTATCCCTCGACCCCATTTTCCCCCAAAATGAAACTTTCACCCAATTTAAATATAATTTACAACATGCATGGTTAAGAAACACTTGTTTGGCGCATTGGCAATGAAGACTTGTATAAGGTTGTGGTAGGTCACGGGTTCAATCCTCTGGACTCCCTTAACTTTTGATAAACACCAACCATTAATGGCCAAAGGGACGTTTCGACGTGGCACCCTCTCATTAGCTTATCCTTTCCATGTGTTGACAAATGATTGGTCCACCTAGAATGCACGACCTGCCTAGTCAACTACCAACCCATCATGCCACGTCACCTGTACGGTCATGTTCCACATGTCACCCCTTGACTTTTCCCTTTGAATTTTTTCCTATTGACCAAAATTTGAAGAGCCATAACGTTTGCATACGAACTCTGTTTGAGGAAATTTTTGCATTGTTGGAAATTTATTGCCAAGCTCTATGCAATGAAGTAGTTTTCAAGAGCATTTGAGGAAGTCAAATTTTGAGCATTTCTAGGTCCTTCCAGTCCTATGTATTTTGAATCCTCCTGGATCTCTGTGAGCATACTTGGATCTTCCTGGATCACACCTCCCCACTGAATAACTTTTGGACCTCCAAAAGTATGAATTATTCATAAATGAAGTGAGAATGCTTCTGCCTCACTTGTCCGGTATCATCCAGCCTTCCTGTTTGGATAACAAGCACCTGACTCATCACAACCATCATGAAGAATGAAACAAAAATGTTGACCAAGTTAACCATTCCCTTAAATTCACGAACTCTGTCATTCATTGTTGTAGTAGCCAACCATAATCCACTGATTAACAATAAGTTGATAAAAAAAAAGAATATACAGATGTGAAAGAGAATGAACCATCAACACATCTGCTCTTCTTAACAAGAACAACATCAACCAAAGGACTTGTGTTACTTTCAACCGTAGGCTATAAATATGGATCCTTGAGACTAGCATTAGCTAGCATGTACCTTGTAGTGACAACTATCAAATTAGTCTTCATCTGTTGATCTCTCACAATGAACTCAACCCCATCCTTGAAGAGATGATACTTTTTTCTGCTCCCTGTAGAAAATGGCCCTCTTTTCATAAAAGTATGGACTTCCCAAAACCATCTCGCAAATGTCAAGTGGAACGACATTTAACTCTACCTCTTTAATGGAACTAGATGTGATCGTAAACTGCAACTTGCATTTTTTAGTTACATGTACCTGAACATTATTAGAAATCCAACCCAAAGGATAGGATCTTGGATGAGGCCTAGTTTCCAATTCCAAATTCTGAACAACATGCTCTAAAATAAGATTCACTTGCGATCCACTATCAACAAGTATATCAATCTTACTGTGATTTGAGATAACTCGTAAATGAAATAGGTCAATTCTTTTACTTCCATCAGGAATTACTTTAGACTTTGTAGAAGAAGTATGCGAACTAAAACTTGCAACACTAGATTTACCTATGATGCCCATAGTTGTAACCTTAGTTTCATCCTCAGAATCTGATCCAAGATCCTGAACTATGGTAGTGTTCTGCTTTTTATCCTTTCTAGGTTGAGCCCACTTTGTTTTCAATTTTGGATGCAACTTCCAATAATGCTTCTCATCATGTCCTTTCTTCTCGCAATGAGAACATGTAGGTTTTTTCTTTTTATCCTTCTTCATTGTAGTTGTCTTCTTACTCTTCCCTTTTCCCTTCTACTACTCCTCGAATTCATATGGCTCCTTGATCAGGATTATTTTCGGCATGAAATGAGAGCGGAGATATAATAAAGAAATGCACATAGATATTGCCGATATTCAATAATATAACAGAAATGTATCAGAGATGCAACCATAAACACAGATATACAGTAATACACAATTTCTATTAACGAAATAAATGTACAGAGACTGTAAAATACAGAGTGAAAGACTCGCTAGAATGGTGGTAGCTTATCTCTGAGAAGAGATGTGATGGCTACTTGCATCCATGAGAAGATGATTACAATGAGGCTCGGAAGGCCTTTTTACAATAGACGGGAATGCCAAAAGTCCTAGACATCCAAAAACCTAACCCTAGGAGATGAAGTGCCAAAAGTCACGTGGGCCCCGTTTGGGTAAGTTAGTACAACAACTTCCCGGGGTCGTAACTTTTGCATACGATCTCCATTTTAGGCGTGTGATAGCTCGTTGGAAAGGTATTGTCGAGGAGATTCATTTTTGGGGCTCAATTATTCATTTAGATATCATTGAGAACCTCGATCTCGAAAAAACTTCATTTAGACCCTCAAAATGGCCCCGAAAGTTAAAACCTGCTAAAAATAGTAAATTGCCAAAATTGCCAGAAAGCCGTTTTGAGCCATTTGGAAAAGGTGGGTGGCCACTGATATCCACCTGGATCACTCCTCTGACACATCTTCAATAACATGTTTTACTTTGTAGGCTTCAAGATGTGTAGCTTGTATTGGTACTTTGTCAATATTAGTAGGATTAAACATCAATATAGTATGGAAAATATATGAATGCATACCACCAATATCCTTTAGAAGAGTCTCAGGAGTATGTAATGGAATCCCCAAAGAAATTGCATTCCTCTTAAATTCTTGTGTATAAGCCTGGACATTTTTATGTTTTCCTTGTTGTAAATGTTTCCAAGAAATCCTTGATGTTTCCATATAGCTAATGGATAAAGTTTCTTTCTTAATGAAGCAGTAAAATCAATCCATGAAGAAATGATTTTTCCATGTTGAATAAGATTAGTCTGTGCCCGACTCTCCCACCATGTCAAAGTTGTGTCGCTCAGGTGAAGAGTATCCAATTGTATCCTTGAAGTGTCTTGTATGATTTTTTGTACCCTGCAACACACTTCAATCTATTTGACCCAATTATCCAAATTATTTGCATTCAAATCTACATCATAAGTAGAGAAATCAAACTTTACATCTAGCTTTAACAAAGGTAGATCATGAGAACGAGAAAAATTTTTAGAACGTTTTTTCCTCTTATGAGAATAATGTTTACTTTCTTTGGAAGAATATGATGATGATGGGAATGGAGGAGACCCTGGAGGTTTTTCACTTTCTCTTCCTCCTTTAGTTGCTTTAGTTTTTATCTTTGTTTCAATTGGACCACCTTTATTTTGATGAGGATCTCCTCTTCATCTTTCTAGGTCTTCCCACAAATCCTTAACCATATTTTTCATCTCAAGGAACATCCTTCGAAAATCCTTATCAACCTCAGAAAGAACATCTTCATGCTCCATTTATTTCCTTCGAAATACACATTCAATTTCAGGATTAAATTCTTCAAGCATACATTCACCTCACTTAGACTTAGACCTCATAAGAATTCACTTGAAAATAAATTTCAAAACCATCTCTAATACCAACTTGATCCGAAAATCCTCAAATGTAAAAATAACTCTTAAATACACTTAAACATCTGACCAGATTCGAAATATAAATGATTGCTTGACTATTTGCAAAACCACATGTGAATATGCTTACTTGTCTATAAACTTCATTAATATTGATGAATAACTTGAAGAATAATAATATGACATAACATAAAATAAAAGAACTCAAATTATGCAATGTTGATAACACACTAATTCATCTCTGAATTCCCTTCAAACAATGTGACTGCTTTTCATCATCCCAAAATGTCAAAATTACAATGAAATTAGACTTACAAATCCAATCTTGTGGACACTCTGAAACATCGTTGTTCAAATGCAGAAACAAAGTTTACCATTGAAATCCTTGCCAAAATCGTGAAAAATGAGTATAATATTGACCATATTATGAACATGCTCAATTTTACCCTCTTCAACACGTAAAACAATGCGCTACAAGCTCATTAATGACAATATGAAAGAAGACTTTTATAAATGTCTTGAAATAAAAAAACATACTTCAAATTCATGATCCTTGTGGAAAAATGAATCCAACGAGTATAAACTTGCCCATGTGTGGACAATATACTTTATGACACACTTTTCTATGCAACACATAAACTTATGCAATCTCAACACACACTTCTATGCAATCCGTACCTCAGGATATGTGCCCTCATGGGAATTGTGCAGGTCTTGGGATCCATGTCCAATATATAGGGCATGGGCCCAACCTCCTACCTGCACCTTCCGACATCAACCTAAATATATATTTATGAGTTTTTTTTAACATGTGGTTGGCGTGGTGTAGTGGTTAGAACCCTGGGAATATAGCCCAGAGGTACCAGGTTCGAACAACCACAAATCCACATTTGTTTGTTCTATTGTTACATGGTTATATATATAGTTATAACCATATATCATATATGATTATTGTTATAACTATATATATTAATATGGTTACATTTTAAAATAATGTTTAATAGCCCCGTGCAAAATTAGTCATGGACATATGGAATAGTACCTAAACCAAGGGTTGGGGGCTAAGCCCCCGACCCCTTTTCCCACAAAATGAAACTTTCATCCAATTTAAATATAATTTACAACATGCATGGTTAAGAAACACTTGTTTGGCGCATTGGCAATGAAGAATTGTATAAGGTTGTGGGAGGTCACGGGTTCAATCCTCTGGACTCCCTTAACTTTTGATAAACACCAACCATTAATGGCCAATGGTAGGTTTCCACGTGGCACCCTCTCATTGGCTTATCCTTGCCATGTGTTGACAAATGATTGATCCACCTATACTGTATGACCTGCCCAGTCAACTACCAACCCATCATGCGATGTCACCTGTACGACCTGTATGGTCATGTGCCACATGTCACCCTTGTAGTGGTGACACATGTCACCCCTTGACTTTTCCCTTTGATTTTTTTCCGATTGATCAAACTTTGACGAGCCATAACTTTTGCATACGAACTCTGTTTGAGGAAATTTTTGCATTGTTGGAAGGTTATTGCCAAGCTCTATGCAATGAAGTATTTTTTCAAGAGAATTTGAGGAAGTCAAATTTTTAGATTTTCTAGGTCCTTCCAGTCCTATGTGAGCATTTTGAATCCCCCTGGATCTCTATGAGCATTATTGGATCCTCCTGGATCACACCTCCCCACTGAATAACTTTTGGACCTCCAAAAGTATGAATTATTCATAAATGAAGTGAGAATGCTTTTGCCTCACTTGTCCAATATCATCCAACCTTCTTGCTTGGATAACAAACACCTGACTCATCCCAACCATCATGAAGAATGAAACAACAATGTTGACCAAGTTAACCATTCCCTTAAATTCACAAACGTTGTCATTCCTTGTTGTAGTATCCAACCATAATCCACTGTTTAACAATAAATTGATAAAAAAAAATGAATATACAGATGTGAAAGAGAATGAACCATCAACACATCTGCTCTTCTTCACAAGAACAAGATCAACCAAAGGACTTGTGTTACTTTCAACCGTAGGCTATAAATATGGATCCTCGAGACTAGCATTAGCTAGCATGTACCTTGTAGTGACAACTATCAAATTAATCTTCATCTGTTGATCTCTCACAATGAACTCAACCCCATCCTTGAAGAGATGATACTTTTTCTGCTCCTTGTAGAAAATGGCCCTCTTTTCATAAAAGTATGGACTTCCCAAAACCATCTCGCAAGTGTCAAGTGGAACGACATTTAACTCTACCTCTTTAATGGAACTAGATGTGATCGTAAACTGCAACTTGCATTTCTTAGTTACATGTACCTGAACATTATTAGAAATCCAACCCAAAGGATAGGATCTTGGATGAGGCCTAGTTTCCAATTCCAAATTCTGAACAACATGCTCTAAAATAAGATTCACTTGCGATCCACTGTCAACAAGTATATCAATCTTAGTGTGCTTTGAGATAACTTGTAAATGAAATAGGTCATTTATTTTCCTTCCATCAGGAATTAATTTAGACTTTGCAGAAGAAGTATGCGAACTAAAACTTGAAACACTAGATTTACCTACGATTCCCATAGTTGTAACCTTAGTTTCATCCTCAAAATTTGATCCAAGATCCTGAACTATGGTAGTGTTATGCTTTTTATCCTTTATAGGTTGAGCCCACTTTGGTTTCAATTATGGATGAAACTTCCAATAATGCTTCTTATCATGTCCTTTCTTCTCGCAGTGAGAACATGTAGTTTTTTTCTCTTCATCCTTCTTCATTGTAGTTTTCTTCTTACTCTTCCCTTTTCCCTTCTACTGCTCCTTGAATTCATATGGCTCCTCTACACATCTTCAATAACATGTTTTACTTTGTAGGCTTCAAGATGTGTATCTTGAATTGGTACTTCGTCAATATTAGTAGGATTAAACATCAATATAGTATGGAAAAGATATGAATGCATACCACCAATATACTTTAAAAGAGTCTCAAGAGTATGTAATGAAATCCCCAAAGACATTGCATTCCTCTTAAATTCTTGTGTATAAGCCTAGACATTTTTCCGTTTTCCTTGTTGTAAATGTTTCCAAGCAATCATTGATGTTTCCATATAGCCAATGGATAAAATTTCTTTATTAATGAAGCAATAAACTCAATTCATGAAGAAATGATTTTACCATGTTGAATAAGATTAGTCCATGTCTGACTCTCCCACAATATCAAAGTTGTGTCGCTCAGGCGAAGAGTATCCAATTGAATCCTTGAATTGTCTTGTATGTTTTTTTGTACCCCACAATACACTTCAATCTATTTGACCCAATTATCCAACTTATTTGCATTCAACTCTCCATCATAAGTAGACAAATCAAACTTTACATCTAGCTTTAACAAAGGCAGTTCATGAGAACGAGAAATTTTTTTAGAACATTTTTTCCTCTTATGAGAAGAATGTTTACTTTCATTTGAAGAATATGATGATGATGATGATGATTGGAATGGAGGAGACCCTGGAGGTTTTTCACTTTCTCCTCCTCCTTCAGTTGCTTTAGTTTTTACCTTTGTTTCCACTGGACCACCTTCATTTTGATGAGGAGATCCTCTTCATATTTCTAGGTATTCCCACAACTCCTTAACCATATTTTTCATCTCAAGGAACATCCTTCGAAACTCCTTATCAACCTCAGAAAGAACATCTTCATGCTCCATTTGTTTCCTTCAAAATACACATTCAATCTCAGGATTAAATTCTTCAAGCATACATTCACCTCGCTTATATTTAGACCTCATAAGAATTACTTGAAAATAAATTTCAAAACCATATTTGATACCAACTTGATTTGAAAATCCTCAAATGTAAAAATAACTCTTAAATACACATAAACATCTGACCAGATTCGAAATATAAATGATTGTTTGACTATTTGAAAAACCACATGTGAATATGCTTACTTGTCTATAAACTTCATTAATATTGATGAATAACTTGAAGAATAATAAGATGACACAACAAAAAATAAAAGAACTCAAATTATGCAATGTTGATAACACACTACTTCATCTCTGAATTCCCTTCAAACAATTTGACTGCAAATTAGACTTACAAATAAAATCTTGACACTCCTAAAATCCATTGCTCAAATGCATAAATGGAGTTTACCATTGAAATCCTTGCGAAAAATCATGAAAAATGAGTATAATATTGACCATATTCTGAACAGCTCATTTTTACCCTCTTCGACACACAAAACAATGCACTACAATCTCATTAATGACAATATGAGATAAGACTTTTAAAAATATAACCAAATCACAAAAAAGACTTCAAATTCATGATCCTTGCGGAAAAATGAATCCAACGAGTATAAACTTGCCTAGGTGTGGACAATATACTTTATGACATGCTTTTCTATGCAACACATAAACTTATGCAATCTTGACACAAACTTCTATGCAGTCCATACCTCTAGATATGTGCCCTCATGGGATGTGTGCAGGCATTTGGATTTGTGCCCAATATATAGGGCGCAGGCCCAACCTCCTACCCACACCTTCTGACATCAACTTAAATATATATTAATGAGTTTGTTTTAACAAGTGGTTGGTGTGGTGTAGTGGTTAGAGACACTTGTTTGGCACATTGGCAATGAAGGTTTGTATAAGGTTGTGGGAGTTCACAAGTTCGATCCTCTAGGATTCCATTACTTTTGATAAACACTAACCATTAATGGCCAATGGGAGGCTTCCATGTGGTAGCCTCTCATTGGCTTATCCTTGCCATGTGTTGACGAATGATTGGTTCACCTGGACTGTACGACCTACCCAGTCAACTACCAACCTAGCATGCCACATTACTTGTATTTATTGTACGGTCATGTGCCACATGTCACTCCTTGACTTTTCCCTTTGACTTTTTGCATGTTGACCAAACTTTGACCAGCCATAACTTTTGCATATGAACTCCATTTGACGTTATTTTTGCGCCATTGGAAAAATATTGTCGAGCTCTATGCAATGAGGTATTTTTCAAGAGAATTTAAGAAATTTATTTTTTAAGCATTTCTAGGTCCTTCTAGTCCTCTGTGAGCATTTCAGATCCTCCTAAATCTTTGTGAGCATTCCTGGATCTTCCTAGATCACTTTGGCCCAATGAAAGTTTTGGTAGACCACGAGCCTAGAAATACCCCTATCCTGGTTGAATATCCTCCATATTATGGTCCTTCTCTCTCTTTCTTGGTTGAATCTACCCCTAGGGTATCTCCCTTCCCACCTCCGTCGATCTATCCCCCTCCTCCTTGGAGAAAATGCCTCCCCTTATCCATGATGGGTCCTTGCCCCACCATTCCCCCTTGGTAGACTCAGTAAAAAGATGTAGCTCCAAACCTCTCCTTAAATTAAATTATCTACTTAGATCGAAGGTTAAGACCAAGGAAGAGATGGCCATAGAGGGAGGGTTGGTGTTGGATAAGTTCTCGTGCTCTCAGGTGGGACACAAGTCACACCTATGACTATCCCAAATTCAAGCAAGAAAGAATATTAGAAACGAGAAGCAGTCCATGATAGTTTTGGCCCTTGGAGCAGGGAAATCCCAGGAAAAGAATAAGTAATAATTTGTCTCTCATTCAATGCTCGTGAGTTTGG
>JZKD02S1674410.1:129710-162451 GCA_000966675.3 Picea glauca | reverse complement strand
GAGCTCTCACAATGAACTCAACCCCATCCTTGAAGAGATGATACTTTTTCTGCTCCCTATAGAAAATGGCCCTCTTGTCATAGAATTATGGACTTCCCAAAACGATCTTGCAAATGTCAAGTGGAACGACGTTTAACTCTACCTCTTTAATGGAACTAGATGTGATCGTAAACCGCAACTTGCATTTCTTAGTTACATGTACCTGAACATTATCAGAAATCCAACCCAAAGGATATGATCTCAGATGAGGCCTAGTTTCCAATTCCAAATTCTGAACAACATGCTCTAAAATAAGATTTACTTGCGATCCACTATCAACAAGTATATCAATCTTAGTGTGCTTTGAGATAACTCATAAATGAAATAGGTCATTTATTTTCCTTCCATCAAGAATTACTTTAGACTTTGCAGAAGAAGTATGTGAACTAAAACTTGCAACACTAGATTTACCTATGATGCCCATAGTTGTAACCTTAGTTTCATCCTCAGAAGCTGATCCAAGATCCTGAACTATGGTAGTGTTATGCTTTTTATCCTTTCTAGGTTGAGCCCACTTTGTTTTCAATTCTGGATGCAACTTCCAATAATGCTTCTCATCATGTCCTTTCTTCTCGCAATGAGAGCATGTAGGTTTTTTCTCTTCATCCTTCTTCATTGTAGTTGTCTTCTTACTCTTCCCTTTTCCCTTCTACTGCTCCTTGAATTCATATGGCTCCTCTGACACATCTTCAATAACATGTTTTACTTTGTAGGCTTCAAGATGTGTATGTTGTACTGGTACTTCGTCAATATTAGTAGGATTAAACATCAATATAGTATGGAAAAGATATGAATTCATACCACCAATATCCTTTAAAAGAGTCTCAGGAGTATGTAATGGAATCCCCAAAGACATTGCATTCCTCTTAAATTCTTGTGTATAAGCCTCAACATTTTTCCGTTTTCCTTGTCGTAAATGTTTCCAAGCAATCATTGATGTTTCCATATAGCTAATGGATAAAAATTATTTCTTAATGAAGCAATAAACTCAATCCATGAAGAAATGATTTTACCATGTTGAATAAGATTAGTTAGTGTCTGACTCTCCCACCATATCAAAGTTGTGTCACTCAGGCGAAGAGTGTCCAATTGTATCCTTGAAGTGTCCTGTATGATTTTTTGACCTTGCAATACACTTCAATCTATTTGACCCAATTATCCAACTTATTTTCATTCAACTCTCCATCATAAGTAGACAAATCAAAATTTACATCTAGCTTTAACAAAGGAAGATCATGAGAACGAGAACATTTTTTAGAATGTTTTTTCCTCTTATGAGAAGAATGTTTACTTTCATTGGAAGAATATGATGATGATGGAAATGGAGGATACCCTGGAGGTTTTTCACTTTCTCCTTCTCCTTCAGTTGCTTTAGTTTTTACCTTTGTTTCCCCTGGACCACCTTCATTTTGATGAGGAGCTCCTCTTCATATTTCTAGGTCTTCCCACAATTCCTTAACCATATTTTTAATCTCAAGGAACATCCTTCGAAACTCCTTATCAACCTCAGAAAAAATATCTTCATGCTCCATTTCTTTCCTTCAAAATACACATTCAATCTCAGGAATAAACTCTTCAAGCATACATTCACCTCGCTTAGACTTAGACCTCATAAGAATTCACTTGAAAATAAATTTCAAAACCATCTCTGATACCAACTTGATTCAAAAATCCTCAAATGTAAAAATAACTCTTAAATACACATAAACATCTGACCAGATTCAAAATACAAATGATTGTTTGACTATTTGCAAAACCACATTTGAATATGCTTACTTGTCTATAAACTTCATTAATATTGATGAATAACTTGAAGAATAATAAGATGACACAACAGAAAATAAAGAACTCAAATTATGCAATGTTGATAACACACTACTTCATCTCTGAATTCCCTTCAAATAATGTGAATTCTTTTCATCATCCCAAAATGTCAAAATTACAATGAAATTAGACTTACAAATAAAATCTTGACACTCTGAAAATCCGTTGCTCAAATGCATAAATGAAGTTTACCATTGAAATCCTTGCGAAAATTCGTGAAAAATGAGTATAATATTGACCATATTCTGAAGAGGCTCATTTTTACCCTCTTCGACACACAAAACAATGCACTACAATCTCATTAATGACAATCTGAAATAAGACTTTTATAAATATCATCAAATCACAAAAAAGGCTTAAAATTCACGATCCTTGAGGAAAAATGAATCCAACGAGTATAAACTTGCCTAGGTGTGGACAATATACTTTATGACATGCTTTTCTATGCAACACATAAACTTATGCAATCTTGACACAAACTTCTATGCAATCCATACCTCGAGATCTGTGCCCTCATGGGAATGTGTGCAGGTATTGGGATTTGTGCCCAATATATAGGGCGCAGACCCAACCTCCTACCCTCACCTTCTGACATCAACTTAAATATATATTTATGAGTTTGTTTTAACAAGTGGTTGGCGTGTTGTAGTGGTTAGAAACACTTGTTTGACACACTGGAAATGAAGGTTTGTATAAGGTTGTGGGAGTTCACAGGCTCGATCCTCCGGGCTTCCATTACTTTTGATAAACACTAGCCATTAATGGCCAATGGGAGGCTTCCATGTGGCAGCCTCTCATTGGCTTATCCTTGCCATGTGTTGACGAATGATTGGTTCACCTGGACTGTACGGCCTACCCAGTTAGCTGCCAACCCAACATGCCACATTACTTTTATGTATTGTACGGTCATGTGCCACGTGTCACCCTTATAATGGTGACACGTGTCACCCCTTGACTTTTCCCTTTGACTTTTTTCATGTTGACCAAACTTTGACCAGCCATAACTTTTGCATATGAAATCCATTTGATGTTATTTTTGCGCCATTGGAAAAATATTGTTGAGCTCTATGCAATGAAGTATTTTTCAAGAGAATTTAAGAAATTTAATTTTTAAGCATTTCTAGGTCCTTCTAGTCCTTTGTGAGCATTTCAAATCCTCCTATATCTCTGTGAGCGTTCCTGGATCTTCCTGGATCACTCTGGACCAATGAAAGGTTTGGTAGACCACGAGCCTAGAAATACCCTTGTCCTAGTTGAATATCCTCCATATTCTAGTCCTTCTCTCTCTTTCTTGGTTGAATCTACCCCTAGGGTATCTCCCTTCCCACCTCCATCGGTCTATCCCCCTCCTCCTCCCTTGGAGAAAATGCCTCCCCTTATCCATGATCGGTCCTTGCCCCACCATTCCCCCTTGGTAGACTCAGTAAAAATATGTAGCTCCAAACCTCTCCTTAAATCAGATTATCTACTTAGATCGAAGGTTAAGACCAAGGAAGAGATGGCCATAGAGGGAGGGTTGGTGTTGGATAAGTTCTCATGCTCTCATGTGGGACACAAGTCACAGCTATGACTATCCCAAATTCAAGAAAGAAAGGATATTATAAACGAGAAGCAGTCCATGATAGTTTTAACCCTTGGAGCAGGGAAATCCCAGGAAAAGAATCAATAATAATGTGTCTGTCATTCAACGCTCATGAGGTTGGGGGTGTCTCGAAGATTCCAACCCTCAAAAGGCTTGTCAAACATTTTTCTCTAGACATGATCATGATACAAGAAACCATGTGTGAGAGGAACAAGGCCGCATAATCCTTCATCCCGTGGCTAAAATATTGATCATTGAATTTTGTTGACTCTGAAGGTTTGTCAAGGGGTCTTCTCATAGCATGGAACCTTCTCCTAAGAGTCATTTCTCCATTCATGAATTCTTCAAGAATCGTGGTGGAACTAGAAGACTACCTTCTTGTCACTTCTTTTTGAGTGGTCAATGTATACATACCCTACCATGATAAGGAAGGCTTGGCCTCATCAAGGACCCTTGCTGTCCCCAACCTAATTCTAGTTGGTGGCCTTAACTTTACACTCTCTATCTAGGAATTTTTGTGGGCCCATCCTCGAAGAGATCCTTTGGAGGGTTTCTTCACCCATATGATTGAGGATGATCACTTGGTCAACATTGTGCCTCCCAATATGTCCCCTACATGGAGGAATGGAAGAAAAGGAGAGGATTTTGTGGCCAAAGGAGAGAATTTTTGTGCCTACCAATATTAGAATCCTCTAGGGGAATCTCTAATTACTTTCCCATCTTGTTGAAAATTGATAATAAATGGATAAATCCTCCATCGTCTTTTAAATTTAATCATGCATGGCTCCAGAAGGAAGACTAAAAAAGGTTGTTCCTATCCCTATGGACCCATTTGGAGGAGGACTCAGGGAGCTCCTAATGCAACAATTCACAACTAACTCGGGAAAGGTTAAAAAAGTCACCAAAGAATGGGCCAAGGCTTTCAATAAGAGATCTTAAGTTCTCCTTCTCGAAGTGGAATAAAAAATTGAATGTCTCCTATTCTAAAATCCGATGGGCTCCTTATCATAAGAAGAAGAGTTTTTCCTTAAATACTTGATGGCCAAGAGATAAGACTTACTAGCTAAAGGAGAAATAATGTGGTGCCTTAAAAGCATGGAAATTTGGTTGAAATAGGGTGATAATAACACCAAGTACTTCCACAAGTTTGCATCATGTTGGGAAAACCTCAACTCCATTTGGTAAATCTTGGACCAAAATGGTCAGCAAGTAAATTCTTTTGAAGCATTGTTGAAGCAGAGCGAGTTTTTTTTAACATCCTCTTTAAGGAGCCAAGGGGATTCTCAATCAAAAAAGTCCTCACGGTGGAAAGTATGTTCCCTAGGTCAATCAATGAAGAAATAAATTAGTCCCTTCTAGTAGAGGTTACAGAGTGTGAACTCCTAGCATCCCTATCCTAACTTCAAAAGGATAAAAGCCTAGGATTGGATGACCTTTGTATAGAATTTTATATTGGTTTCTACGATATGATAAAACACAATTTACTGAAGGTGGTTCAAGAATTGAAGCACGCTAGAAAATTCCTTGGTTCATTCAACACTACTCATCTAGCCCTCGTTCCCAAGAAAATGGTAGCCTCTTCATTCGAGCATTTCATATTGATATTTTTTTGTATTGTCATTTACAAGATCATTTCCAACATTATTGCAAATAGGCTCAAGCCCCTTCTTAGTGACATTATATCCAAAGAGAATTTTGGTTTCTTATTTAAAAGAAAAATATGTGATGCGGTAACCCTGGCCCAAGAAGCTCTTCACTAAATCAAGTTTCAAAATATCTCAATTATTATCCTAAAACTTGACCTTTCCAATGCTTACAATAAAGGTAGTTGGGTATTCCTAAGGCTCGTTCTGATTTATATGGGAATGAACCTTGTTGGGTATGTGTTATATTCTTTGCATGACTAGCCCTAGTGTCTGTTACATTGCGTTGGGTGCACAGGGGGTTGTAGGGGGGAGATATCTCCCCTGCATGGGGTTCGGGGGCAATTCCCCCCAAATTATTATTTTTTTCCTTTGGAAATGTGTCGTTGTTTTTACCTCATTTTTTTGTTTTGCCTCGATTTTCGTGTCCATTGTTGGGATATTTTTCAGCACATGGTTTTTTGCCGATGCTTTTCTATTTTTGGTTAAGGAACTAGGGTTGTTGATTAATACAGGTCATTAGGTTAGGGATTTGGATGTCATTGGATCCTATATTTATATTGTATTGTAAACAATGTATGATCTGAATGGATATAGAATATGATGGTTTTCCCGATTTGGGTTTCCAGGGGAAAAATCATTGTGTAATGTGTGTATTTTCCATTGTATCTTTTATGTTCTTTTACTGAAAATTTGTTTGCATTAAATAATTGTACAAGGTTAAAATATACATTTGGTATCAGAGCAATTATTGGCTTTAGGGGGATGATTTTGTATTCAAGGGTTTGGCTCAGGATTGTGATAAGCCTTGTTACAATGAGAGATATGCAGTATTGATTCTTTAGGTGAAGAGAAATGGCAAGTAGTTTGAAAATGAAGATAAAGAAGTTTAATAGGAAATTTTTTGAGTTGTGGAAGCTCAATATGGAAGATCTATTGGTGGACAGAGATCTGTGGATCACGATAGATCTAGGTACTGCACCTACATGAACTTTAGCAGATGACTAGAAAAAGTTGGATCGGAAGGTGAAGAGAACAATCCGACCGTGTCTCTTAGATTTAGTATTACTGAATGTGTCATAGGAAACTACAACCAAGGATTTATGGGATAAGTTGTGGAATTTGTATCAGTCTAAGTCCCTATTAAATAAACTATTCCTGAGAAAGAATTTGTATAACCCGAGGATGAGAGATGGAGACTAAGTGACAGATAATTTGAACACCTTTAATACTATGGTAAGTCAGTTAGTGTCTATTGAGATTAAAATTTCAGATGAATATAACTGTATCAATTTACTGTTCTCTTTACCATACTCGTAGGATAGTCTGGTTGTGACCATAGGTAGTAATACAACTGACTTTAAGTTTGATGAAGTGGTCTCATCCTTGTTGTCGGAGGACATGAGATGGAAGAACATGGAAGGACATAGCAAAGATGCATTATTTGCAAGAGGACACTCCTAGGAAATAAATAGACCTAAGTCCTCAAGTGGGAGATCTAAGTCTAAGGGTTGATATAAATCTTTCAAAAAGTTTGTAAATGTATGTTCGATATGTGGAAAATAAGGGCACTACAAGAAGCAGTGTAGATCCAAAGTTGAGAAAAAGAAGGGATCTGAAGAAGCTCCTTCTACAGAAGAAAATACCTCCAAGGAAGAAGGAGGGGTTGTGTACTTGGCTTCTTCAAGCACACAAGTAAATCATGAGGCATGGTTGGTTGACTCATGTGCATCCTTTCATATGAATCCCCACAGGGAGTGGTTCTGTGAATATGAAAGGTATGATGGAGGTAATTTTTTTCTAGGTGATGACTCGACAACCATAATCATAAGACGAGGAAAAGTCAAGTTGAGGCTCATAGATTGAAGAATTAGAATGCTACTTGGTGTTCTGCACATCCCATGATTGGCCAAAAATTTGATTTATGTAAGGAAAATGGACGATGCAAGGGTAAAAACAATATTTGAAAAATAAACTTGTAGGATGGTTCGAGGATAAATGGTGTTGTTGAAGGGATTTCGGTTTGGAACTCTGTATAAGTTGCAAGGAAGAATTATTAGTGATGGGTATAATAGTTCCATTGTTCCTGATATTGAAGCTAAAGAAGAAAGAACTCCTACAGTCTCCAGAGAAAAGGTTATACTGTAGCATCAAAGACTGGGGAATATCGAAGAGAAGGGTCTTCGACTACTACATGGTAAATGTATGGTTGAAGGTATGTCTAAATGCTCTATGGATTTTGATTTCTGTGAACATTGTGTATATGGGAATCAAAATCGAGTAAGATTCTCCTCTGGCGCAATGAGAGCAGAAGGAATTTTACAACTAGTTCACAGTGATGTGTTTGGACCTGTGTCGGTTCCATCATTGGGAAAATCTGTGTACTATGTCTCATTTATAGATGACTTCTTGAGGAATACTTGGATATATTTCCTCAGGAAGAAATCTGAAGTTTTTGATAGGTTTAAAGAGTTTAAGGCTCTTGTTGAGAATCAAATAGAGAAAAAAATTATTGTGTTGAGGACAGATAATGGTGGAGAGTTCTGCAGGAATGAATTTAAATAATTATGTAAGAAGTGCAATATAGAAAGGCATAACACTACTCCATATACACCTCAATAGAATGGAGTTGCAAAAAGGATGAACATGACACTGTTGGAAAAATCAAGGTGCATGCTCAGTGGTGTTGGGTTAGCGAAAGAGTTATGGGCAAAGGCAATGGGTACAATATGTTACTTAGTCAATAGATCACCCTCGTCATCACTAGATGAAAATATTTCACAAGAGGTATGGACTGGTAAGAAACCCTCTCTCACACATCTCAAGGTATTTGGTTGTGAATCCTATGTTCATGTTCCAAAGAAAAATAGGAGTAAGCTAGATAACTTGATAAGAAGGCTAAAAAGTGTATATTTATTGGGTATAAATATGGTCTCAAAGGGTATAAGCTTTGGAACCCTAAAACCAAGAAGGTTGTGTATAGCCAAGATGTGGTATTTAGAGAAATAAAATATGTTTTCAAACATGATGTCCTACCAAGTAAGGAAGAACCAAAGAAAATAGAGTTTGATTTAAAGGATGATGAATCAAATTCTATAGAAGAAGAAGATCCTCATACTCCAGTATTGAGGAGATCAGTTAGGGAAAGAAGGAAACCAAAAATGTATTCTCCATTTGATTTCCATTCAAATTTTGCTTTGTCTATTATTGATGATGATCCTAGAACTATTAGGGAGGTAGTGGATTCAAAGGATGGAAAATTCTAGAAAAAGGCAATGGATGAAGAAATGTCAACCTTGGATAAGAATGAGGCTTGAGATCTCGTGGAGTTGTCGACTGGAAGAAATCCCATTGGTAGAAAATGGGTATTTAAAAAGAAGTTGAATGCATAAGGCAAAGTGGAGAAATGCAAAGCTCGGTTAGTAGCAAAGGGTTATTCCTAGGTTGAGGGAATTGATTTTGGTCAGATTTTTTCTCTTGTTTTCAAGTTAACTTCTATTGTATTTATGTTATATGTTGTTGCTACGTTTGATTTTGAAGTAGAACAAATGTATGTGAAGAAATCATTCCTACATGGGGATCTGGAAGAAGAAATCTATATGAAGCAGCCAAAAGGCTTTGTTGTGAAGGGAAAGAAGGAGCTGGTATGCAAGCTAAAAAAGTCCTTGTATGGTTTAAAACAATCACCAAGGATGTGGTATCAAAAATTTGATACTTACATGTTGGGACTTGGCTTCACAAGAAGAAAAGAGGATCATTGTGTGTATTTTAAATTAATTGGTGATCATTTGATTTATTTGGTATTGTATGTGGATGACATGTTGTTGATAGGAAACAACAAGGAGATTATCTAGGATGTGAAAACTTAGTTTTCCTATAAATTTGACATGAAGGATATCAGTGTTGTAAATTTCATTTTGGGCATGAAAATTAAAAGAGATTGGGTAAAGAGGAATCTCTATTTAAATCAGAGAAAATATGTCGATATAAT
The DNA here is from genome assembly GCA_000966675.3 of Picea glauca. Classification (NCBI taxonomy): domain Eukaryota; kingdom Viridiplantae; phylum Streptophyta; class Pinopsida; order Pinales; family Pinaceae; genus Picea; species Picea glauca. The sequence goes on along the minus strand of JZKD02S1674410.1, from coordinate 153,372 downwards.
ATTGCAAAGGTTTAATATGTAGGAATGTAAACCGATCAAGGTCCCTATTCCTATTGGTGTAAAGTTATATGTGAATTAGTGTCCCAAGACATATGAAGAGGAGGAGGATGACATGTCTCATGTTCCATATGTGAGTGTAGTTGACAGTTTGATGTATGTAATGGTCTATACTAGACTGGACATTGCACATGCAATGGGATTTTTGAGCAGGTATATGTCAAAACCAGGGAAGGAGCATTGGACAACAGTAAAAAGTGTTTTCAGGTATTTGCGTGGCACTACTAGCTATGGATTGTGCTACCAAGGAAGACCAATATTGGACAAAGTGTTGGACATACATGTCTTTTTGGATGCAGACTGGGATGGAGATCTAGATCGTATGATATCTACAAGCGGGTATGTGTTTAACCTGTTTGGAGGAGCAATCCGTTGGATGAGAAAAATACAGTATATAGTTTTAATTTCAACTACAAAAGTTGAATACATGGAAACCACTCATGCAAGCAAGGAAGCAGTATGGTTACAAAGATTGTGTTCAGGTATTGGGTTGGTACACAAGTTGTAAGGATAGATTGTGACAGTTAGAGTGCAATTTTTCTGCCGAAGAACCCGACTTATCATTCAAAGACAAAGCATATTGATGTTCAATATCACTTTGTGAGAGACATGGTTGAAGAAAATAAAGTATTGCTGATGAAGGTGGACACTTTGAAGAATGTTACAGATTCATTAAAAAAATCTATGAGGATTGAGAAGTTATCTTTGTGTAGAGGATCTATGGGCATTTCTACCCTGGATTGTTGATTATGTAACCACGACACCTTGTATGCAAAGAAAAAAAGTGGGAGAATGTTGGGTATGTGTTATATTATTTGCACGACTAGCCCTATGTGTTATATTTTTGCCTTTGGAAAAGTGTCACCTTTTTTTCCTCATTTTTCATGTCACCTTGATTTTCATGTCCATTGTTGGGCGGTTTTACGACACATGGTTTTTCGTCGATAGTTTTCTATTTCTGGTTAAGGAATTAGGGTTGTTGACTAATCCAGGTCATTGGGTTAGGGTTTTGGATGTTGTTGGATCCTATATGTATATTGTATTATAAACAATGTATGATATGAATGAATATAGAATATGTCGGTTTTCCTAGTTTTGGTTTCCAAGGGAAAAATATCTGTGTAATGTGTGTATTTTCCATTGTATCTTTTTTTGTTCTTTTACTAAAAATCCATTTGCAGTAAATAATTGTACAAGGTTAAAATCTACAAACATGTCCTCGGTTAACTAGATAATGGGCTTATTAGAATCGACCTTGTTCAATATCCTAAGTAATGGTTACCCTTCCAATTTATTTTGTTCATCCAGAGGACTCAGGCAGGGTTTCCCATTGTCCCCATTCCTTTTTCTTATTATAACGAAAGGGTTAAGCATGATCATAAGGAAGGCTAGGATAAGTGACATTTTAAGAGGAGTCGAAATCACCTCGTCAGAAATCCTTTCCCATTTGTTGTTTGTTGACAATGTCCTTCTCTTTGGTGTAGGTTCTACTTAGGAATTTGTGGCTCTAAAATAAATTTTGGAGATCTTTTGTCTTGCTACAGGTATGGAGATCAACATGTCTAAATCCAACCTCCTTTTCAACTTTCCTAAAGAAGAATTACAAGAGTAGTTGGACAACCTCTTTCCATTCTCGTGCAAGGTCATCGACGAAGGACTCAAATATTTGGGTATCGTGATGAATCCTAATGCTTATTCCTATGATAGCTGGTTGTGGCTCTACAAGAAAGTGAAAGCAATAATTTCTTTGTGGGTGCACCAATGGCTCTCAAGGGGAGGGCACCTTATTTTTCTTCAATCCATTATTAGAAATATCCCAATATATTGGGCTTCTATAGCAAAAGTTCCTAAAGGAATTCTCATGAAAATAAGGAATTTAAACTCTAAGTTTCTTTGTTCAAGAAGCAAGAATGTTGATGGAATCTTATTTGTCAAGTGGTCGATCCTTTCCCAACCCAAAGGATTGTGTGGGCAGAGAATAAAAAACATTTACTTTTTCAGCTAGTCTCTAGCAATGAAGAGACTATGGAGGTTATTACATAATAGAATTCTCTAGGGAAGAGTCATGATGTCGAAATATTTTGTTGGTATGATGGTGGTGGAATGGATACACACCCCACACAAACCACTAACTAATATTTTTATTGTATATAAATCTTTGGTGGAAGCCTTCCCCCTCATAGGGAACTGGTTATTATGGAGAGTTGGAAATGGAAAAAGAATAAGGTTAGGAGAGGAAGACTTAGGAAGGATCAGATGGAAATTTTAACCTTTTTTGAAGATCTTGTCTCATCTCTGAATGTTCTCCCTTTGGGATGCAAAAGCACCAGGGATGGATAGGGCCAAACAGACTGAATGGGTGACGATCTCTCATCTACATATATAGGGAAGTAGTGTGGAAGAACATAACATGTACATTGGAATTCTCAAATCCAACTTCATTAGGTTGAGAAAAGTGGAGGAAAAATCTTTGGTTTGGTCAAAGAATGACCAGACGGGGGGATACACTACAAAATCTTGGGTATATGGTGCAAGTAGAGGTGACTATCACAGGAGAGCACATATGGTGGTGGGATAAAGTGTGGAACATGCATGTATTGTTGAAGACAAAAATTCTCTTGTGGTTAGCTCTACATAACAAGATTTTAACATTGGATAAAGGACTTAGTCGGGGTGGGTTAGTCCCAATAGGTGTACACTATGTCAGTATGAGGTAGAATTTGTGCTTCATTTGTTTGTCTCATGTTCTTATGTAGCTTAGGCTTGGTCTTTAACTCATTTAGTTTTTAAAGTGAAAGATTGTTCTTTGTTTGGAAACCTTGAAGGATGGATGAAACAATGGTTGCTTGAAGCCCATGTAAATGACTATGGCTCCCCTCCTAGTTTATTTTCCTACTTCACTTAATGGGCACATAATTTAAGTATTTTCCAGGACAAGTTTATCCCTGCTGAGGTAACTGCAGGTTTGGTGGTGAGACTAACTCTGGAGTTTAAGTGTGAACCTAAGAAAAAAAAACATTACTCGCCTATCATGCCCTCGTTGGACTTTGACATTCCATGGGGTTTCTTTGATGGTGTGAGCCAAGGGCATCCTCCAAGATGTGGAGTTGTGATAATACTGCATTTATCCGCAACTCACTTATTCCATGTATATATGTCTCGAGTTATGGCACTAACACCAAGATGGAGTTTTCAGATTTGTGGACTCTGTTGTTCATGGAAAATAATTTGAACATAAGAAGACTCCAAATATTGAGAGATTCAAAGGTGATTATAGATTGGACCAATAAAAAAATGTAAATATATTATATATAATATATGTATAATGTATAATTGTGTAAATATAATATAAATATAAATATATTTATAATTTATAATATATAATTGTGTAGGGATAATAATATATTACAAATTATTCATTTCTTAAAACAAATTATAATTTTTTTTATTATTAAAAAAATAAAAAATAAAAATAAATAAATTATTATAATAATGTAAAAGTGAAAAATAAATTGAATGAGTTTTATTTACATTTTGGTTTGTAATAGAGATCGTTTCATGCAAAAACAAAGTTACAACTAAGTAAGAAATCATCATGGTATTACATCATAAATGTGATTTTTCTTTTGTAATAGAGATCGTTTCATCGACAAAGAAACTTACTTACGCCTAAGTAAGAAATCATATTAGTTTCTTTAATGATTACTGCATCATAAAGGAGATTTATTATATTTCATGGTATTACATAATAAAGGAGATTTATTATATATATTTTTTATTATTTTATTATTTTTAAATATGAAAATGTATTTTTTTTTTTTTTAATATTTATATATTATAATAATGTGAAAGTGAAATATAAATTGAGTGAGTATTTCTTCTTGAGAGGTCACAGGTTCAAATCCAGAAGGGGGTAGGGTATGTATATCTTCGTAGACTTTACTAGTGAAATCGTTGGGCGGAGGGGGGTCCCTTGTCCCACAAACAAGAGGGTCTTATACACCAATTTGATGTGCTAGCTTAGTCGTGACCTTAAACATAAATTATTATTATTATTATTTACATTTTCTATTATAATAAAGATCATTTCATAAAAAAAAAATTACAACTAAATAAGAAATCAGATTAGTTTCTTCAATTATTACTACATCATAAAGAAGATTTATTATACCTCATGATATTACATCATAAATGTGATTTTTTTTTTTTTTTTCTAAATAGAGATCGTTTCATCCAAAAAGAAACTTACACCTAAGTGAGAAATCATATTAGTTTCCTCAATGATTGGTGCATCATAAAAGAGATTTATTATACCGCACATGATATTACATCATAAAGGAGATTTATTATACTTCATGTTATTTTATTATTTTTCTTTTATTTTTAAATATGAAAATGTATTTTTTAAAACAAAGTTATTTATATTATAATAATGTGAAAGTGAAATATAAATTGAGTGACTTTTATTTACATGTTCTTTTGTAATAGAGATCGTTTCATTCAAAAAGAAAGTTACGACTAAGTAAGAAATCATATTAGTTTCCTCAATGATTACTACATCATAAAGGAGATTTATTATACCTCATGGTATTACATCATAAAGGAGATTTTTATTTTGTAATAGAGATCATTTCATCCAAAAAGAAAGTTACAACTAAGTAAGGAATCATATTATTTTCGTCAATGATTACTACATCATAAAGGAGATTTATTATACCTCATGGTATTACATCATAAAGGAGATTTATTATACTTCATTTTATTTTATTATTTTTCATTTATTTTTAAATATGAAGATCCATTTTTTCCTATTCATTGAAGGTGAGAGAAAAGGCAAATTGTTGCATGGTATTTTCGGGAAAAAAAATTCAAAAAATCATAAAAGAGCAAACAGTTAAATACAATGAGGTAGCAAAAAGAGTTTACAAGTATATGTTAATTTTATCTTCAAATTGTTATTAATGTTGTCTTAGATTAAATTCAAGGATAACATTTATGCCCATTAATCTTGCTTTAGATATGTGCAATATAGATCAAAATCCAAAAGAAATAAGGTATATATATATAATTTAGCAGTCAAATGATTGTTTCGATGAGTCCATTGTCTCACAAAAAAAGGTGTTTCATACACCAATTTGATGTATAACTTTACTGTATCCTTAAAATTGAATTATTACTATTATTATTATTTAACTACATGCATTACATCCTATTAAAACACAAATCATAAAAGAACATGTACAAAATAAAGTCCCATTAGAATCTTTCTCTTCTATTAATATAGAACTTGTGTATATTAATTTCATTTATTTTGTTTCTCAATATGCTAAAGTGCCCAATCAAAAAAGAGATAAAGATGTTAGCTAGAAAAAGGCTTGGACAATTTTCCACAGACAAAAATCCAACAATATTTTTATGAACCAAACACTCACATTATGAATTTAAATGTAGAGAAATATATATTAAAAATAGGTTTGTCAAAAAGTTCTTATTAAGAAAAACAATCATCACATATTTCACTTCCCCCCTTGAAAGAGAATGCTTTCCAGCTTACCTTCTTATTATTGGTACAATGACATTTTGGTCTCATAAAGGTTCTGCCCATAATTAAAATTGAATATATCTATACCCGATATATGGTGAGCCTTGCTATTTCTTTATATACTTAGTCAAAATATAAAAAGACAACAAATCAATTTTAAACCAGCAACAAGTACAAGGCATATGGTAATTACACAATCTTGTGGTTGTCAATTATTTGGTGAGTTACTAGATTTTTTTTTTTTCTAATACACTAAATAACAAATGAAAAATATGTTTTTAAGTGGACATTAATATAGTTTCTGCTACATATTTTGCATTATGGGCTATAACATTTTTAATTTTGAACTTTCAAAATGACAAATAAAAATTTAAATTATGTTCTATAACATTTTTAATTTTGAACTTTTAAAATGACAAAGATAAATTTAAAAGGAAAACAATTGTGAGTTAACAGTGTTCAGATTTAACTTTTAAACTATAAGAGATTTCGTTCAAATATGAGATTATCCATATTTGATCCATTATTAGCGTTGTGATGCATATTAAATATCGCTACATGGTTAACCTAATGTTCATGCTCCAATGGGGTAGAAAATTTCAACTATTGAATTCGTGTTGTTACTAAATTATCCATTAATTTAGTTTACTCTCTTTCTTTACTCACTACATCCAACTTAAATTCATCACTCCCATTGGTGAATATGATAGACCTATTTTGTTCACCCACATTGGGTTCTTACCCAAGAACGTGGATTGTATCATGATTGAACTAGAAAATGTCCAATAGCCGTGATCTATTAAGAGCCTATACTCGAGGTTAACCTTGTTTCCTCTGCTACAACTAGTTGTAGTTCTAACCACACTAGTAGACACGCTGCCTCTCCTCTCTAGAAATTCCCCAGGGAAAAACTATTTTCTTATACCGATGTAATGATTGTATAGAAACAAAGGAAAACAATGATAAAGAGAACATGGTCATATTTGTTTCTCCTTACTAATTCTGAAAAATAGACAATAAAAGCTGAAATAAATAAATAAATAATAATAAAAAATAAAAAAGCAATTACCAATTCTCACAAGGCTTCAAGGTGAACCTAATACTTTTATTAGATTATATGAGGACTCAATTTGAAGGAATATATACAACCATCAAGCTACCTAAGTTATTAGTCTCAGGCTTATGACTAGGATTCCTCACTGTGGTCAATCGCAACAAAGCTTCCCAAATAGAGTTTATTTATATATAGCCTTATTCTAATTAAAAGTTCATGCAATTTTTTTCATGTATTATTGCATGGAATTTATTTATAGAAAATCATTGCATGGAATTTATTTATAGAAAATCATTGCATGGAAATTGTTGGTAAAGAATCGTAGCTTTAGAATTTTTTTGACATGTGTAATCCTTTTAGTGAAAGGTTTTAAATTAAAAAGGGAATTCATCTATGATAACTACTAATTATTGAGAATATGGAAGCTCAAAGGTCCAATAGAGTAGATATTTGGGATCTGATACCATATTTAATGACTCAAATTTCAATAAATTTAAATTCATAAATAAACACAACAATTTGCAACTATTAATTGATAAAAATAAAGATAGTTTCATTTTTAATTGCATAGTCCATATCACAAGTGAGTGGTGAGAATATTACCCGAGAGTTGTAGAAATTAACTTACTTACAATGTTGTGAATGTAAAATTGTTGTACTCCAATATTTGATCCATCATGTCACAATAGAGTGTGGGGGATGAATCTCCACCCAACCAACCCCTCAGTTAAGACAACCGAGATCCCTCGAGCCCATTAATCAACTACCTATTCCATCTTTCAATCTTTTCCATCAAATTGCATAAGTAAAAGATGCCACACTTCTTTCTCCACCTTCATTATATAGAATTCATTTTTTCCATCCATGCAAAGAAACTCCATGCATAGGTTCCACTTGTCATCATATAGTCTTAACATTTTCTTAATTCAACTTTTCTTTGATCCCTTTTTAGTAATTTCTCTTCTTGTTTTTTATCTTTTTCTTTTATTATAATCTCTTAGTTATTTTATCATCTTTTTATTTATTATTATTTGTTGATTATTTTAAGACTATTTATTTATTATTTATTACTTAAATTGAAAGTATCAGACATTACAGTTATGATATATGCACATGATTGATGCCTTGTTTTGATGTATGTCAGTATATACCTTGTCTTTGATATGGTTCGTGATATATGCATATGATGGATACCTTGTTATGATTTATGAAATTATGGGATAACCTACCTTCGTTATGGTTCATGATATATGTGTGCACATGTTGGCTCAATGCGAAGAAATGTTTTGTGGAGCTAAGTATATTTTATGCACTTGTATATGCAGATGATGGGTTGGGTTGAACCGTGTCTATGATAATCAAGTTTGTGTGGATTAAGGGGTTGGAAGTGTACATGGAATATGAAGAGGTATTAAATCTCATTATGTCTGGTTCCTTGTGCTATTTTATTTTGGGCCCAAATTGTAGGACATCACTGCTATGTGATTGTGATCACTAACTAAAGGTGGTAGTAAGATCCTTGCAGAGTAGTATTCACCTACTGTGTGGTTGTGATCACCAGTTGATGGTGGTAGTAAGATCCTTGCTTGAAGGGGGGCACCACTCCAATGTGGTTGTGATCACCAGTTGAAGGTGATAATAAGACCCATGCACACCATAATCCTACGATATTTTGAGGTGTTTCAAGTCTAGTAGCCTTTCCACCACACCTAGGTTGAATTGTTGCAAGCCTAAATTATTTGATCTTTGATCAAATTTGGGTTGGATTCATCAGATTTTCTATGAACTATGATTCACATTACCTCTTTAAACTTCAGCCTTGCTTAGGGGGAAACACCTATGGAGGTGGTTGCATTGGTTGGGTGGAAAATTGACCCTCAATTCAATTTTCCCCTACTTATTACACATTGGTTCGTGGGTTCTTTTCACATTATGTTTTATGGGAGTTTTTGAATAAGCATTCAAGGGATCTATTTATATTGTGATTTATGGGATTTGGAGTGTAGTTTTCTTAGCCTTGGACTTCCTCACACTATAGGTTCGAGTATTTTACATTTGAATATTAAATTATGCGTTGATGGTTATTTGGATAAGATGATGTTGCGGTATGTTCCTTATGGGTCCATGGAATTCCTTTTTATTAGTGTACTTGTTGTCTTATATATATATATATATATATATATTATATGTGGCTTTGATGATTCAATATCTATCCTACTTATGGCATATGGTACTTGTCTTTGTTTTTATTAATGTGATTTTGGTTGGTTACTTAGTATTGGAGATTGTTTGTATTAAGAGAAAAAAGTTTTTAAGGTAACACCTTGATAGGCTATTACATACACGTTCAACAATCATGGCCTAGTATAAAAATTATCTACCAATAAGAAACAAATATTTTAAATGAAGAACTACACTTGTCATCAAACAATAATGTGAGTATTCAAATTTACCATGCTTCAGTTTGTTGCCTATAAGTATTAGAAGAAGAGAAAAAGAGTTTTAGGGTGAGCTTTGCAATATGTCCTTACCTATCCAATGTTCATGATTTTTACTTATTTTTATTTCAGCATAGCCATCCTTGACCAAAAATGATAATATAATAAGGTTATCAATAGTGAGAGAAAATGATGATCCCTAAAAAAGAAGCTTGTTTTGTAGTAACCTATGATAAATACTTTTGAATTTTGTTTCCATGTTATGATCCTTAATTACATTATTGAATTTTGTTTCCATGTTATGATCCTTGATTACTTTATTGGCTATAAGTGTTTAGTCATTCATTCAAAGAATTACAAATCCTATTTTTTAAATGAATTGATTATGATAAATAGATTAATAAACTTCCAAATGTAGGGAGTAAAGATACTTACAAGAGGTAAAAGACATATCCAATAGTAGTTCCTTGCATGCATAATTTGATTTTATTTGTTACGATTCATTTTAATTTCGAAGGAGCTAATGTTGTTACAATCAAACAAGTAGGTTTCATTACATACTATAGGAAATTGAAAGTACAGATGCATTCATCAATTTGACTAAAAGAGGTAAAACATCATATGATATACAACACACATAATCCACATCCCTAAATATCTGAGTATCCTTTTCACCAAGAACTTCCCAACAAATATTTGACAATTTGTTTTGGATTACATAACCTTATTCTTTAGCTCCATGATTGATCATGTTCATGTCATAACCTATCAATATCCCATTCACAAAGTTTGCAAGATTGATTCCCTCAAAATCCATACTCTCTTTTAAGACATATCAACGATGATGATGCATTCCAAAGAACTTTCTCTACATATAAAATTTGCCCCCGAATATGCAACAATGCAAATCAAACATTAAAGTGTTTACATTGTATTCTTAATATATATAACTATAAATAAATCAAAGACTCAAAAATTCAACTTTTAGAGTAGAAAATACATGAAACTATAAAACCTATAGAAAAAACATTTCTCTTCTAAAAGATGAACATCAATTTCAATAAGTCACAATTTTGAATTCAATAATAAATTTACCAAGAGAAAGATGAAACCAGAGCGAGTTTAGCTTTATGGCCAAAGGATTTTTTTTCTTAATTTTGAAAAGGATGTGCATATGCAGAATGATTGGGATGTTTAGTTATCAAAATATGATCCCTATTTTTACTTCATATTAAGTTTTTGTCTTTGCAAAATCACAACACAACATTTAAAAGACCAAATCTACTTTTCTATTTCATGAAATATCATTAACACTTGTTATTATATTTCTCAATTTTTTCAATACAATTATTGTCATAAATGTAATTTTTTCAAGGTATCAAAGAGCCACTAGAAATAAAAGTCCCCCAAACCCCAACAATTGGATAAAGTTATTATTGTAGTAGATATTTGTTGGTAGAAGTTACTAAGACAAGGTTGAAGGAAATAAGAAGTCATATTAATATTGTTCACCTGGCCTATTCATGTGCCATCTTAATGTATGTAGGTTTCAAGTGCTCATATCAACTAGATGATCATATTCATCACAACATGATATGGGTTTAGAATATTGAAAAAGAAAAGGATTCAGAGGTAATATTTATTATAGATGTTCAAATCTTAATGTTTTATTATGGTTAGGATTTAATATCTTCTTGTACAAACATTGCTAATGCTTGATTATCAGACCCATAATTTCCAAATTGTATCTATACTCTTTATTAATTAAAAATCCCTTTACCTATCAAAAGAAAATCACTCTATGTACCATATCTATTCAACTAATTTCTTATATTCTAACTTCAATACAAATATGTTTTTAGACATTAATGTGTCATTTCTAACAAGGCAACTAGTATAGAAATAGGCATTAGTTTGAAAATAATGACTAGTTAACCAAATGAAAATCATACCATGGGATAGGCTACCTCATTTTCTTTCTTTAGAAAAATTAAGTTTCATTTGAATTTTAAAATTAATTCTAAGGCATAGTTAGTAATTCAATTTCGTGGGTCTATGCAACACTCGATCATAAAATATTTTAAGCGAATAAATAAACATTTTGACACATAACATATAGAAAATAATTGTATTAAAATAAATACCATACAACACAATGAACATTGCATTAGCAATTAGTAACAATCTAGTTTCATGTTCAACCCACTTCAACAAAGAATATGCCCAACTAATGAAACATATCATACACATTTGAGAATCTCTTGTATAATCACATGAATAAAAGAATTTAACAAAAAATCATCATACTTAGTGCCAAAGAAGAGACCTCCATCTTATGATTGGCATCATGGGGAATTGAAAGGCACACCATTAGATTATGACTGAAACTAGTAGTTGCATTCTAATAACTACTAGGAATTGTAACAAAGATGTAAATTCATATGCAATGTTGTTAAATCATCCAAAATGCTTCCATCCAAAATCAAATTTTGACTATAACGTATTAAGTACATGTTGATTTTTTTTTTTAATTTGTTTATTATGAATGATTTCATGCTCAACAAAAAAAAAAAAGAAATTAACAATAAATGGTTAGCTACTTATTCTTGACACTATTTTTAGTGGCATAACCTTGAATATCTTAAATGAGAAAATCAAGTCATTATGGAAAAATGTGTAAATACTAAAAAAAAATTGTTATTTACTTTATCCCATTTAGTAATATTTAATGCAAAATAAGCATGGCCATGACCAAAACACTTCAACCATCTTGGGAAAGTGATATCCCTCATATAAGATGTAATTGAAACAAGTAATTGCATTCTAGAAACCACGGATTCGTAACATACACTCCTACACAACTAATGTTGTTAAATTTTCCAAAATAATTCCATCTGAAATCAAATTTAAAAGTTGAGAATTTAAACTTATCAAGGAGCGATGAAATTATTTTCTTATTTATTTATTATGAATGATTTGATGTTTAATAGATAATTATAAGTTAACAACCAATGACCAACTTCTTATTCTTAACTCTCCTGTCAATGTTAAAAAACTTTGAATATCTTGATTGGGCAACTTAACCCAAGTCACTGAGGAAAAATGTGCAAATATTAACAAAATTAATATTTACTTTATCCCAACTAATAATATTGAATGCAAGATAAGCATTGTTGGCATGTGACTCCCTATACAATCATGAAGTTGTACACCAACTTATTGTATTTCATATTATGGGATATAGTTTTTATCCTAAGTGTGCTCTAGATCCTACTTTTCCTCCTCCTTGTCTTATCTCTTGATGCAGTGCCAATGTGAAAGAAAATATAGTCTACAAAGTGGTTTCATTCATGTATTATATATGTGTATCATTAGAATGAATACGATGTGTAGAATATGGCTTAAGGCCTTTTTCTCCAAGTTCAAGATAAGCATTGTTGGAATGTGACTCCCTAAACAATCATGAAGTCATACACCAACTTATTGTATTTCATATTATGGGATATAGTTTTTATCCTAAGTGTGTTCTAGATCCTACGTTTCCTCCTCGTTTTATCTCTTGATGTAGTACCGATGTGAGAGAAAATATAGTCTACAAGGTGGTTTGATTCATGTATTATATATGTGTATCATTAGAATGAATACAATGTGTAGAATATGGCTTAAGGCCTTTTTCTCCAAGTTCCTGTCGATTGTCTTGTTCTATGTTATATTTCTTAACATGGTATGAGAGCACCTTTAATCTTATAGTGTTCCATGGGAAGATATTGAAGAGATAATGATAAAGTGATGAAGATGTTATGCATCTATTTCATGGTAGCGATCCATGATAGAGAAGTCATGTTGCCTACACCAACCAAATGCAAATCTACATCACTATGGATGCACAATGGCAAAGATAAGATCATAGATCTCTCAATTTTTTTTTTTATATTAAGGTGCAAATTCTATTTAATATATTGTGAAGAATATTTAATTATATCTTTCATTTGAGATATCTCACCATAAATCCATTGGATAATTAAGTGGTGTTTTCAATAAGAGATATAGATATGTCATATTGGATCTCTGTCCAACCGATTTTCATTACATCCCTCTATTATTGGCCCTAGTGCTAGCCGTGTAATACCTCTAGCATGCCCAGTGGTACTCGATCCTCGCTCATTCATCTACCAAACATGATCGAATCTCCCCCATTTCAATATCAACCTGATATTTCTGTACACTATTTTCAGAATGTAACACATGTAAAATATTATTCACAACTTCTAAATCTCTCTTCTTGGCTACTAAATGTAGATCAATACCATTATACCTACCAATAACCTATTTCACATACTGTTTCTTTCCTGTCTACTCCAGTTCTTTACCAGAGTTGGAAAGCACTAAAATCATCCATGCCTTTGAAATATTGTCTTAGGAAGAATTTAATACCTATTTTAGATCGCCGTCCCCCGTTATCTCAGAGGAACAAGAGTTCGCATCATTTTCGACCACGCAGATTTGTGTGGTGGAAATAACAAGTTCGAGGGTTATGAATGCCCCCATTCCAATGAATGAGGAGGAAGAGAATCAATATCCCACTAGGTAGTGAGATCACCCACCAAATAGCCAATTTGCACCCATCTAGTGATAGTGGATAAATTGAGGTAAAATGTGTTTATTTGTTTTACGGTATTTATCCCACATGGGATGAATGAAGAAATATTTATTTATTTATCTTGAAAATTGACCACATCTTATCATTAAACAAATAATTGAGAACCCTCTCTACCATTGGAGTGAAGATGAGGTTAATTAATCCATCAGGAATTTGGACTTTCTTAAAGAGAAGCAAAAATGATATAAGTGTCTTTCTCGCAAGGGTCTAAAGGGGAAGCGATAAATATGTTTTTGACCAAATTTTGTAAAGGTGGAATATAAAAGATCAACTCTTATTGAAAATATAGTTACTTGTTATACCCTAATTGTGTCTAGAATAATAAAAGGATCGTCTTTTTGGTGGTGATTGAGACCTTGATCCAACCTTCAACCTTAAATTTGAATAAGGGGATTAGGTATCAATGACATTTTATGTGCTTAAGTGCCATTTGACTCATGGTTTCTTCTCTCATATTACAAGAACATTATCTATTGCATCATATTACAAGAAAAAAACAAAAAACATCTTAGATTAATTAAATCCCTATAATTGAAGGAAAATTAATATAAATTAAATACACATAATCAAACTCCTACAAAGTGTCTTCAAGCCTTCAAATTGTTGACCACATCAATATTCTTTAACAAATCTACATCAACATTAATTCCAATTTATATCAATTCAAAATCAAAATCAATATTGAGTCATGTACTTGCAATAGTTCCTTTTGTAAGTGTGAAATCGAACTTAAGTTGAATTGCACTATAATTATAAGAATATTCTTCTCTCATATTACAAGAACATTGTCTATTACATCATATTACAAGAAAAAAACATCCGAGGATTAATTAAATCCCTATAATTGAAGGAAAATTAATACAAATCAAATACATATAATCAAGCTCCTACAAAGTGTCTTCAAGCCTTCAAATTGTTGACCACATCAACATTCTTTGACAAATTTACATCAACATTAATTCCAATTTATATCAATTCAAATTCAAAATCAAAATCAATATTGAGAAATGTACTTGCAATAGTTCCTTTTGTAAGTGTGAAATTAAACTTAAGTTGAATTGCACTATAATTGTTGGATGCATTCTCAGTTGAACCCAACACCTAAAAATTGATTGAGACATTGTAATTTCGAGTTTACATTGAATTGGTTGGGTGTTTGAATTATAAACAAGGCGGAGTTGCAAGAAGCCCTTTTTGTTGGTGAGTTAATTCTAATCCATACCTACCTTCACAAGGAGGCCTCATTCAATTTTTAAAAATGGCTCAAGAATTATTAGAATTACTAAACACTCTAATAATCAATGCTAAATACAACACAATCTCCATCAACAAAGAAACTCTTAAAACAATTCTAACTTGTTTGCAAATGTCGCAAGCTAAAATTCAACTACTTCAAACTCAGACTCAACTTCTTCGTGATGAACTCCAGCGAAAGAATCTTCAACATTCTAAACTAATCTTTGTTCAGAACAACCCACTTTTTGAATTTGATAATGTTCAACAATAAACACAAGATAAACTCAGTGAAACAAATTTAAACATAGTTTCAGACGAGAGTGAAGATATTCATAAACATGTTCAACATACTCTTTCCAAGCCCATTATCAAACCTTGGGAAGAAATTAGAAACAACAATCAAATAATATAACTTGGATATGCGGAAGTAACTTTTGAAACTTTTCATATTCTAAATTATTCCAAACTAATCCAGTTCCAAAGAGTTGGATTCCTTCAAGAATATTTAACTTCACATGTTCTAGTTCAACATCAAATTGTTGAGTGCCAACATTGTCAAGGAGTTGGTCACATGAAGAATCAGTGTTTTAATATCCATCCTTGACAACATTGCGACAAGCATAACCATTCTTCAAAAAGATGTTCAACATTAAGGAAACATGCAAGATTAAAGATTCACTATGGGTGGATCGATCATTGGAAATGGTCATCAATATCCTAGTAGTTATATCAGTCTTATTATAGAATTCCCTCTCAAGTAAAGACACATCTTGTAACAGATAGCCATTCAATATCCTTGCACCTTAAAGGAGGGGATGTACACAAATGACAGTCAGGTCAATGACTCCCAAATGGTACTCTCTTATAGATTAATGGGGGGAGTAGATTCATGAATGAAAATGGTTAGTGGTAAACTGAAACTACCGAATCAAGTGAAAAATGTTAGTGGTCAACCAAAAACCACTAAACACAATGATGAATTGGTTCAGGGTAACCCACATGAAAACCCATGATGTCTCTCCTTTCAATTGACAAAAGGGGGGATCTGTGTGATTATCAAACTTCAAGTTTTGACAAAACAAAACAATATGCCAGATGGGAATCAACAATCTGTAGATGGTAGACTTATATTTCATCACTTGCGAAAAATTGCCAATTGGGCATTTTTTAGGTTTCTGCCACTTGTTGTATTTTGTGTGACATCCTTTGATTGTTTGAGTTTGATCTCAACATGATTGATTTGCGATTTGAGCAGTTGTAGTGAGACACACGATTTACTACTCAATCGTTATTTGGAAGAATGATTAGGACGTTGATTAACACTATTTTTGTATCATTTTGTTAGGATATGATCCTAACCCGTCTTCGTTGGTTATTAGTTAGCATGATATATATTTTCCATGTAATAAAGACTGACGTTAGTTAATAAGGCCTATTAAATAAATGTGAACAAGTCAATGTAAGAAGACCTAATAGAAGCCTCCGCTTCTAGAAGGATCTTCCTCTATAATGTTCTTTAGAAGATAAAATTAGTGTAAATAAGAGTAGGAGCTATGAGAAAGTTATCTAGAGAAAATATTGTAATAGAGCTCTTCTCTGTTGGAGGTTTCCCCCTCGAAGAGGCAAGTGAACATTTTTTTCTTGAATAAAGGTATTATTTTTGGAATTACTCTCTCAATATTTTGTTGTTCTATTGATAATTGCTAAATATTCAAGTTTCTGCATAATATATTACATCTGGTACCTTACAAGTGGTATTAGAGCTCTTTCCTATGAAGGAATTGTGAGTAAATGTTTTTAGGGTAGAGATGTATTTCGACATATTTAAACTACAATGATCTATCGTTCAACACATAAATCCACAGTCAGTGAAACATACACATAGGAAATTCAAGTGGTTTTTAATATCACATTGTTAGACACCCTTGTAACCCCTGTTGGTACCCCTTCGGGTGGTAGTGCATTAGACAACACATGTATACAGATTGGCCTAGGAATCCTGAAGCCCATTGTAGATCAATTGATCAGCCGTCTGACTACTATAGTGCCACCAAGAACAACACTAGGGAATATACTCTCCAGTACCTAGATAATCGGGTAGTATGGATAAGGGTACGATCTATCCTCCTTAGTTGGTGCCCTCAGATATTGGATCACGTAATATTTTTCGACCTTGCACGTATATCAAAGAGCTATAGAACATGGAAAATCATCGTCTCTAGTAATCATGAAAACCCTCACCCTTGGGATGGGAACGAAATAGAAGAAGAGCAAACACGATCCATTACTGTGCAACCCTGCCTCCTGCTTTATGGTTGCGAAGTTACTACACATTTCTTCCTGTTAATAATTTGGGCATTTTGACACTGCAATATTATTCAAATCAGAGTATAACTCCGCAGGAGTAAAAAAAAAATCATCTAGGGATTTCCTGATCCCTTATTTGACACCTAGCCCATTGGATTCATCTCTTAGTCCTAATCATAATGGTACCCTTCATTTATATATATATATATATATATATATATATATATTTCTGTGGACCTGACCCCTTTTTAGAAACCTTATTTAAGACTTATCCCATTGGATTCCTCTCTTCGTCCTAATTGCAGTGGCACCCATCATTTTCTGTGGACCATATTCCCCTCTTGACACCCTCATTTTCTATCAAGCCCCCCAAACTATGCATCTTATGTTGATCATTGAGGTATCATTCTACATATGCCTCCATAATGGTCCCTGCCACTCGCACTCAAACCTTGGACAAATTGGACACTAAGGTAGCCACACTATCAGATGAGCTAAAATAGGGCCTGTCATCCCTCTCCAAAAAATTTCAAGAAGACCTACGCCAAAACATATCAAACCTCTCTAACCAATTTCAAGAACTTCTGATGCACAACCCGGGTCAACAACTTGAGTCCCACCCTCATACTTCTCATTCTTACCATTATGAGAACCCTCATCTTTTACACTCCCTTTGGGGATCCCCAAACTCTTGGAATAAGGTTCCCAAAGTTGAGATGCATAAATTTGATGGATCAAACCCAGCTGGGTGGGTATCTCAAATGGAACAATACTAGTCCCTCCATGATATATGAGACGATGAGACCAAATTTAATGTGTGAGTTTTGTACTTGGATCAATAACAATCGCAGTGGTGGAAATGGCATAAGAAATGTTATCGAGGACTACCCACTTGAACCATGTTCACCAAAGGAGTTTGTGCCCGTTTTGATAGGGAATCTCACTTTTTGGGATGGCTCACCAAGCTGTGACAAATAGGGTCAGTAATAGAATTCATATCCACATTTGAACAGTTGGTTATCAGAATTGAGGGCTTATATGATGAGTTTTATCTGGAGTGTTTTATCAGTGGCTTAAAGGATGTCATTTAGGATCATGTTTGCATGCACCATCCGACTACTTGGTTGCAGGCATGCACATTAGCATTGGAAGCTAAGATCATTCTTTAGGCCCAACCCATTTGTTCTATAGTTACCAACCACCCTCATCCAGGGGCTACATTTTCCCTAACACAAATTTTGAAGGTCTAAAAGGTATCTTCAACATAAATGGTTGAACGTCGGAAGCAAGGACTTTGCTACTAATGTGATGAAAAGTATTCCCCAAGCCATAAATTTCATGAGAAAAAGTTATTCCAAATTGATGCATCAACTTCCACATCCTCCGAGGACATACTATCAGAAGAGGTCACTAAATCAGAGGACACACCACCAGTTGTCCCCACCCCAGATCCAATCACACCTCCCGTGGAACCGGAGGAACTCGTCATCTTTCTCCATGCCCTCGCGGGTATTTCTACTCCACAAACATTAAAAATCAAGGGATACATAAAACATAGGTCTGTCATGGTGTTGATTGATAGTTGTAGCACCCATAATTTTATTCATCGTTGGGTCGTTGAGGAGGTCAATTGCTTTGTCAAACCAGTTTCTAATTTTCAAATTCTCATCACTAATGGGGGTATGATCAAATGTGGGGGATTTTGTGAGAATGCCAAACTCCAAATGGGTGATTATCACCTAAAACTTCACATGTCCTCCATTTCCATGGGTGGTTGTGATATTGTCTTGGGTGTTGAATGGCTTCACACCTTGGGACCAATTACCATGGATTATCAAGAGTTATATATGATCTTTACTCAATATGCTCACACATATTCCCTCAAATGCCTACAAGTTGGCTCCCCCAAAATGATCAGTTCTCACCGTATGGAGAAACTCCTGAAGAAAAGACACCATGGTGTGATTGCTCAACTTAATTCCATATAGTTATAGAATCAATCATCCCTCGAAGTACATCTTGATCTGCAACTGGTATTGGATAAGCACCACAGGGTATTTGAGACACCCACAGAACTACCCCCTCCAGGGGTGAGCATGATCACTGCATCTCTCTCCTCCCATGCAATCATTCCCCCAATGTACATCTCTAAAGGTATCCATTTGCTCAAAAAAATGAAATAGAAAAAATAGTGTAGGAATTACTGGAGGCTAGGGTAATTCGCCCAAGTACAAGCCCATATTCATCCCATGTTGTCATGGTCTTAAAAAAGGAAGGATCGTGGCACATGTACCCGTATTTTCGCGCCCTTAATAAATTGGCCATTAAGGAAAAGTTTTCCATTCCTGTCATTGATGATCTGTTGGATGAAATCCAGGGTTCGTGTTTCTTCAGAAAACTTGATCTTTGCTCCCGTTATCACCAGATTTGGATGAATGAAGCATATATTCCCAATATTGCTTTCTGAAATCATGAAAGGCATTATGAATTCTTGGTAATGATTTTTGGCCTTTGCAATGCCCCATATACCTTCCAAAGTATAATGAATAAACTTTTGAATCCCTCCCTTCAGAAGTTTGTTCTAGGTTTATTTAACGACATCCTCATTTACAACCACATTTCAGATGGCCATCTACACCATGTGGACAAAGTACTTCAATTGTTACAGGACAATCAATTGTTCAAAAAAAAAAACAAGTGTGTTTTTGGAGAAAGCGAGGTCGAAAACTTGGGACACATTGTGGGCCGTGAGGGGGTAAGGGTGAACCCCAAAAATATTCAATCCATGCAGGAGTGGTCGTAACCCATGACCTTGAAGCGCCTTCAGGGTTTCTTAGGACTCACAAGATATTACTGAAAATTTGTCCACCATTATGGAAAAATTTCCAAGCCATTGACGAACCTTCTAAAAAAGAAAGCATTTCATTAGACACAGGGAGAAGAGAAGGCATTCATAGAGTTAAATTAATCCATGTGCACTACCCCCATCTTAGCATCCCTTGAATTCAACAAAACTTTTGTGGTGGTATCAGATGCTTTAGGTATTGGTACTGGCGTAGTTCTCACACAAGATGATAGACCTCTTTCATTCACTAGCCAGGCTTTGAGCGACCACAATTTGGGAAAATATACAAATGAAAAGGAAATGATGGTCATTCTCCATGTGGTGCACACTTGGTGACCATGTCTATTGGGTCTCCATTTTTAGATCAAAATGGACCACCATAGTCTGAAGTATTTCCTAGAGCAGAGGTTATCCTCCTAGAAACAGAACAAGTGGCTTACCAAAATGTTTGGCTATGATTATGAGATCATATATAAAAAAGACAAAGATAATGTAGTGGCAGATGCATTGTCAAGACAATATGAGGATGAAGGTTCCATCTTTTCCTTATCATTACTAGTTCCTAATTGAATTGAGGAAGTTAAACAAGAGTGGTTCACCCACTCCACTATATCACTGGTAATTCAGTGACTTTAGGAGGACCCTAACCCGCCCATCGACTACACCTGAAAATACAATATCCTCTGATGTATGAAGCGCTTAGTTTTGTATCCTACTTCAACACTCAAGACCCATATCTTAAATGAGTTGCATTCATCTGCTATCCCTGGTCACTCAGGATTCCAAAATAAATATGTGTGTGCTCGTTGTTCTTTTTTCTAGGAAGACATGAAGAAGGATATCCTTACATTTGTCACTAAATGTGATATTTTCCAACACAATAAAGGTTAAACAATCAAGACCCCAAGATCTCTCCAACCATTACTTATTCCATCATCTATTTGGACTGACATCTCCATGGACTTTATTGTGGGCCTTCCAAAAGCGAGCAACAAGTCAGTCGTCATGGTCATGGTAGATCGCTTCTTAAAGTATGCACATTTTTATGCCTTACCACACCCTTTTACGCCCTCTATGGTATCATAAGTTTTCCTTGATCATATTTTCAAACTGCATGGCATGCCAACATCCATTGTGTTTGATCGTGACCCAAATTTCACCAGCACATTTTTGCAAGAATCGTTTAAATTATAGGGCACGAAGTTGAAAATGAACACAACATACCACCCCCAGACCAATGGCCACACAAAAGTTGTCAATAAATGTTTAGAAACCTAATTGCATTGTTTTTTCTAGGACAAACAACATCAGTGGGTGCAATGGTTACTCTTGATAGAATGGTGGTACAACACTTCCTATCACACAACAACCAAAACAACACCATATAAAACAATGTATGGCCAACAACCACCTACAATAACTTGATATATTCTAAGCACATCCAAGGTCCAAGATATTAATAAGTCATTGAACGGTAGAGAAAATACCCTCGCGGATTTCAAGGATAACCTCCACATGGCTCAAAACCATATGAAGCAACATGCTGACCAACAACGTTCTGAATGGGGTTTCCAAGAAGGTGATCAGGTGTTTCTATGCCTCCAACCATTCAAGAAAACCTCCCTCAAATCCCATGGCCACCACAAATTGACACCCAAATTTTATGGTCCCTATCATATTATCAAACGTATTGGTCTAGTTTCCTACAAACAGGCACTTCCAGCTGCCTCCAAAATACATATGGTGTTCCATGTTTCCTGTTTGAAGAAAGTAGTGGGTCAAAATTGTAGGGTTCAAACCATCCTTCCTGAATTAGATGAAGAAGGATCCATTTGACTACAACCATAATTCGTCCTCAATGTGCATGAGCATCACTTGCATGACTAAACTATCAAACAAGTTGTTGGCGACAGAAGTCACTCCTGGATTGCTATCAGGAGCAGAGCCCGACGCCCATCAGTTTAATGTCATGATTTTGTTTTGAGGAGGTGATTGAATGGAGGAAAACTCGAGGAGATATCACTCTAACTCAGGGACTGAGTTTGGTACATAAGGTGACAAAAGAGGTCTTGATCCAACTTCAGCCAGGGGGTTGATAAAAGGGTGAGTAGGTGGAAGACTTAGTGAGGAACGTGAACAAACAGCTTTGGGCAACAGGCTTACTGCTATTTGCAAAAGAAAGACACTGAATGCAAGATCCGCTTGGTTCAGGGTCTAAAGAAACCGAGGAGGACTTGACTGGATCCTCCAATTCCAAGTCACTCAGCGCTGAGAAAATCACAAGAACTGGCTAGAAATATTATAACTGCTACAGTGATCCTACCAACATCATCCTATAACAGTTACAACTCGACTGGATCCTCCAATTCCGAGCGATTCTAACATAGTGGAACAAGGATGTAAAGAAACTGGCATTCATCAGGCAAGAAATCTCAAGAGTGCATACATAACCAGAGTATCAGTGCTTCATTAAAGATTTACAACCGGGAGCTCAGCTCAACCATCGATAGATACCAAAATGGCGGAAACGCCTACATATACTCAAACTAACAACAACAACAAAATCGAGACGTAGCATTGAAATATTTGCGTCTGCATGACTTCTGACAACACGGAGCTGCAATCTTTGAATGGTCGTGCAACTTATGGCAGACGCGATCAATCCCCTGACAGTTTATTCGACGAATTGATGTGTCTTTAATTCAATGCAGGACTTCCCATTATGGCGGAGACGATGTCTAACCACCACCAACCGCTTCAATAACTGCTTCTTGGGATTGAAGACGACCTGGACAACTCAGCATTTTGGGATATGGAAGACTTCTCGTGCTGCCACCTGGAATAACTGAAGGGTTTGAAGGACGGGTATGGAGGCCAACGCGGGAAGTGAGGTATAGATATGGAATGATGGGGCCCCAATCGCAAGGACAAAGAAAAGAACGATGAGAGGTGAGAGAGGTGGCGAGGGGATGGCATAAGTCATAAGGGATATACGCAGAGACAGCGGGAGAATAGACGTGGCAGGTTTAATGCAGTGAAAGGATGACATGGATGGAAAAGGATACATGGCGGGTGATAAGTGGACGACGAGAGGGAGGGATGACCTACGCGGACCAAGGAGCGGAGGAGGATAGGAGACACGCGGCAACAGGAGAAAAGTGATTATGAAGGATGATATGACGGGAGGAGGGCCCATGCTGGCTAAACGCGGGGCAATTGAGTAGGACGAGGCTGTGTGAGCGCCGTTGATCCGGATGCTATGATTTCAGCCATCAGAAGCTGCATCCATGATTTTGGACCCCCCCCTCCGCTTAAAGGTAGAAAGGCAGGGGGGGTCCGGAATTCAACCTGTGCCGTTGATCCGGGCGTGCCGATTTGGGCCGTTGGAGAGGTGCGCCCCCGATTCCGGACCCCCCCCCTCCGCTTAAAGGTAGAAAGGTAGGGGCGGTCCGGAATTCAACCTGTGCCATTGATCCGGGCGTGCCGATCTGGGTCGTTGGAGAGGTGCGCCCCCGATTCTGGA
>JZKD02S1674410.1:83341-121840 GCA_000966675.3 Picea glauca | reverse complement strand
CAGGGGGGGTTCGGAATTCAACCTGTGCCGTTGATCCGGGCGCGCCGATCTGGGCCGTTGGAGAGGTGCGCCCCCGATTCCGGACCCCCCCTCTGCTTAAAGGTAGAAAGGCAGGGGGGGTCCGTAATTCAATCTGTGCCGTTGATCCGGGCGCGCGAATCACCGCCGCCCGATCATGCTCGGGACTTACCCTGGAGCGCATTACCACCCGAAACTTTGAATAAGTGGGTTTTTAACCCCTTCTTTTGCGTTCTAGCCCCCCTTACAAGAAATATCGCTAACACAAGTATTGATCAAGTGGAAGACCACGTCTCCAGAAGATGCAACTTGGGAACTAGCGGCCATATTGCAACAATTTCCAAATCTACAGGCTTGAGGAAAAGGCTGCTTTTGAAGGGAGAGGGAATGTTAGGATCCGATCCTAACCCCTCTTAGTTGGTTATTAGTTAGCATGATATATATTTTCCATGTAATAAAGGTCTAAATTAGTTAATAAGGCCTATTAAATAAATGTGAACAAGTCAATGTAAGAAGACCTTATAGAAGCTTCTGCTTCTAGAAGGATATTCCTCTAGAATGTTCTTTAGAAGATAGAATTAGTATAAATAAGAGTAGGAGGTATGAGAAATTTTTCTGGAGAAATTATTGTAATAGAGATCTACTCTGTTGGAGGTTTCCCCCTCGAAGAGGCAAGTGAACATTGCTTTCTTGAATAAAGGTATTATTTCTGGTATTGCTCTCTCACTATTTTGTTGTTCCTTTGATAATTGCTAAATATTCCAGTTTCTTCACAATATATTACATATGGTACCTTACACATTTTTAGATCAATATTGTGGACATTATGTTCACCTGGATGCTCATTCAACCTAACAGAGGACAGCTAAATCCATCTGCATTGAACCTTATCATTTGATTAAGTTTTCATAATTTTTCAAGGATGTGTCACACTTTCTGATGTTCGACTTCTCTTGATTTTATCTCATCAGAGTTCACGTTGGTGAAAAAAATATAGACATTATTTCTCACATGTTTACATAGTGAATTTCCAACACCCATATTTGATGTTTTTTATGTAGTTCTTCATCTAGGCTCAACTCAAGAGTTTTAGCACGAAGACTTGGAGATGTACTAGTTTATTCACCTACTTTGGTAGTATTATTGTTCAGACTTATGAATGAGGGGGGGAATGTTGTCCTATGACTCCCTATACAATCATGAAGTCCTACACCACCTTTTTATATTTCACATTATGGTATTAGCTTTTATCCTAAGTGTTCTAGATCCTACTTTTCCTCCTCCTTGTCTTATCTCTCGATGAGGCGTCAATATGAGAGAAAATATAGCCTATGCGGTGGTTTCATTCATGTATTATACTATTAAAAATGAGTCAATGAATGGACATAGCACCTCATTCATCAAGAACATGAAAGTTGCAAGTGCATTGCATAAATCGAAAGGCATAACTAACCATTCATACAAACCTTGCCTTGTCTTCAACATTGTATTCCACACATCTTCTTCTTTGATCCTTACTTGATGGTAACCCAATTTGACATCTAGCTTGGTGAAGAAATTGGCTTCTTGTAAGTGATCAACAAGTCATCAATCTATCATTATGGAAATGTTTTCTTGATGGTGACTTTGTTCAAGGCGTGATAGTCAATACAAATTCTCCAGTTTTCATCCTTATTGGGCACCATTATGATTGGTGAACCACACAAAGATGTGATAGCCTTGATGACTCCCTGGTCTAATAATTGTTTCAATTATATGTTCACGTCATCTACTTCTAGGATGGATTGTATATACATCCCAATGCTTGGAAATGTAGACTCTAGCAACAATTGAATCTCATGTTCAACCTCTCTCTTGGGTGGCATCCCGTAAGGTTCTTGGAACACCTCCTTGTAGGATTTGATCAGTGGTTGGATTTGTTGGTGCTATTTACTATCACACCCTTCCAAAGATGCTTTCATTTACACTTCACTACCCTCTCCTTGTTTCTTCATTTCTCTTAAGAACACTAAGACTAATTTCTTGATGTTGCTAATTATTCTCCTTCCTTAGTGAGTGATAATTAAAGAGAGTTTAGTTTTTCCTTGTGTGAGTTTATGGTGAAATCCTTCCCATCCTTGACAAGTCAATATTGGTTTTCCCTCTTCTTAAAGATGGTGTTATCACATATCCTTGCAGGGGGATGTTTGTCCTTTGGATTTGGCCCTTGGGTGACAAAATGCGAAAGAAGGGGGCTTAAAAACCCACAAATGTGTGTCATCCAAAGTTGGGGCACGTTGTGCTAAGGCACACACATATTGGAGGGGAGCTAGCGCTCGCTAAGCTCTAGTTCAGGAGCTTGGGGATTAGGAGAGTCATGAGTGGCTCACATCAGTGCACCCGAAGCCTGAAGTTGCAAAGCAATCGAGAGTGGGCCGAAGGTCGCAGCCCAAGGTCATGTGGAAAGGTTGGCGCCCATCGTGAGGAGCCTCAACCATCGGATGGAAAGAAATCCTGACCATTGATCTGAGTAGGGCGATTTCGTCAAATTGGGAGTCAGGGATTTTGTTGTCAAGTGATATGAGGATTATCGAAGGGCGAAATCACGGAGCGCCTGTGGAGATAAACATTGGGTCATGACCCAGGGTCGCATGTGGGTAAAGGTGCAGAGTTCACGTGAGCTACGCCGGGCCGAAACATCGGTGTTGGCCATAGAAAGAGGCCACCACATTTTCTAGGTGCCAATTTGACTCACCCCCGTCCTGATCCCAATGCAAATAGTTTATTAAAGTGAGGCAACATTCAAGACTTCATCTCACCCCATAAATGGAAAACATGCAGAGAGCAGCTGTAAAGGAAGACTGTAATTCCGAAGCTTCCTTATGACCAACTTTTACTGTAAAGAACAAAACTGCGCCTGGCTCTCATCTGACATGAGGAGGCCTGCACAATCTGACATAGCAGGCGTCGACTGAAAACGTTAATGCGGTGGTCCGATCAAACTCCTGGTGGTTGCAACATTTTTAGTATATATAGGTAGTTTTGATATTTTGTTATGGTTGATGGTTGAGCTAGGCGCCCACATTGTAAAGCTTTGATGAAATCTCTAGTTATCTGCTATGTAATAGGATTTGAGATTTCCTGTTTAATATAAGTCAGCTTCTTTCCTTCTCTTTGTAAAAGTTGTGTTAGAACACTCGGGCATGGAGGATCCAGTCGAGGGTCGTATGATGTTGTTATGAATGTTTGATTTCAACTGTCTCGTGACCAGTTTTAATCAGTTTGTTTTGTTATGGTTTTCCCTCTCACACTGAAGATCTCGGCATGGATGATCCAGTTGAGTTGTTGTAGCTGCATTGTGATGATTTGATTGTGTTTCTTAAATATACTTCAGTGTCCAAGAGGATCTTGTGTTTGAATTTTTCCTCCTTAGGCTGCTGGAAGACCTGATGTCCATAGCATACCTCTACATTCTCCTCACCAAGTCTTCCTTCTATTCACCTTTAATCCAAATTACTGACTGAATTTGATCAAGACCTCACTTTCCTGTGCATACCATTCTAGTTTTCTGACTTAAAGAAATATCATCTTGAGTATGCGCCCATTTGAACTCTTTAAAATTATTTGTGACATACAAACTGATGGGTACTGGGTTTACTCTCTCTGTAATCGGAGGGTGACTTCTAGTGCTAACATTTCTGGCACCATTGTTAGGGACGAAAGTGAAGATATCTTCCTTGGGAGAATGACAAAGAGCTTCTGATTCTGAAGGTGCATCAGATATCATAACCACTGAAGATTGCAGCTTGCACCTGGAGACTCCACCATCAAAGACTCGAATGGGGAGGATCCTGTTGATAGAAAAATTACCATACCGAAGGGAAAGACTAGGTATCGGTCTATGAGTTTTTTTCATGAAGTCCTGTTCTTCTTTGTCAACTAATTTCTCTCTTTCCCTTCATAGATAAAGAGGATTATCCTCTGCTTTGTATATTCATATGACAATAAGCCTTCCTTCATTCATCCATCCTTGGAAGAAGAAGACATGCCCTCTTCTTGTGTTGTAGATGCCGATCCTGTGTCTTCACCTCAGTCTATTCATAAAAGTGAGATCTGTATTGCATCTCCTCTCGAAATTGATCACCCTTGTAGCCTTGAGGAGGTTGAAAATAATTCACAACCTTCTCAGATCTCATTACCTCCAGTTGTTTCTTTTGAACCTCCCCATCCTCTTGTTGAATCCCATATTCATCCCACAAGTTTTCAAGATAAGATTGGAGACATGATGTTTAAGCCTCTAAGGCTGCCACATCACCTGCATCCCTATCCTCCTTATTCCTTTGAGTATCTTCCTCGGTTTTCTGGGGAGGATCATGTTACAACTAAGAGGCACTTGGGGGCCTTTGAGAAATTTATTGATCAGTTTTAGATCATTCATGATGATGTTACCATGAGGCCGTTCTCACATTCCTTGTCTGGATATGTTGCTGTGTGGTTTAGATGTCTGGAGGCTGGTTCTATTGGTTCCTGGACCGAGCTATGCCATGCTTTTTTAAAGTGTTGGGGTGAGAACAAATCCCTTGATCAATACTGGTTTGAGTTTAATGCTTTGAGGAGAGGGGAATATGAACCCTTGGCTGTCTTCAACAAGAGTTTTTACAGTGTTTATCATAGTATGCCCGTGGAGATTAGACCCACCGATACTGTTGCCACAATGTACTATGTCATGGCTCAATATTCAAAGCTTGTCCTTCTCCTGAGAGAAAGGAAATCTTCATCGTTAAGACATCTGTTTGAATATGCTGTAGAGGTTGAAGAGAACATCAAGGCTAGCAAGTGAGTTCATAGGTAGGCATATCTCAAAAATTTGCATGTACATGAGCAAGAAGACTGTCAATCTGTTTCAGATTCCGAGCAAGAAGATAGTGAATATGAATCATATCTGGAACAAAAACAAGGAAGTAGGTATGATTCACAGTTGGAATCAGGTTCTTCAACATTTGCATATTTTTCTATGGGCAGGAATGCATATCAATATTATGATCAATTTCTAGAACATTTTGAGCATGTAGCAGTGGCTGATTGCATAGATAATTGCATGTTCTTGGCACACACATATAGGAGGGGAGCTAGCGCTTGCTAAGCTCCAGTTCAGGAGTTCAGGGATCAAGAGAGTCGGGAGTGGCTCACATCAGTGCACCCGAAGCCTAAAGTTGCGAATCACTTGAGAATGGGCCCAAGGTTGCAGCCCGAGGTCATGTGGAAAGGTTGGCGCCCATCGCGAGGAGCCTCAGTCGTCGGATGGAAAGAAATCCCGACTGTTGATCCGAGTAGGGTGAGTTCGTCAAATCAGGAGTTGGGGATTCTGTTGTCAAGTGATATGAGGATTCCTGAAGGGAAAAATCTAGGAGCACCTATGGATATAAAAGCTGGGTCATGACCCAGGGTCGCATGTGGATAAAGGTGCATATTTCATGTGAGCTACGCCAGGTGCCGAAACGCCAGTGTTTTCCGCAGAAAGAGGCCGCCACATTTTCCAAGTGCCAAGTCGACTCAGCCCTGTCCCGATCCTAATGCAGACAATTAATGAAAGTGAGGCGGAATTCGAGACTTTGTCTCACCCCATAAATGGAAAACATGCAGAGAGCGGCCATAAAGGAAGACTGTCATTCCGAAGCTTCCTTATGGCCATATTTTCATGTAAAGCACATAACTGCTCCTGGCTTCGCATCTGACATGAGGAGGCCTGCAAAATATGACAGAGAAGGCACTGATCGAAAACGTTAATGCGGTGGTCTGATCACACTCCTGGTGGTTGCAACATTTTTAGTATATATAGGCAGTTTTGATATTTTATTATGGTCGATGGTTGAGCTAGGCTCCCGCATTGTAAATATTTGATGAAATCTCTGGTTATTTGTTATGTAATAGGATTTTAGATTTCCTATTTAATATAAGTCAAATTCTTTCCATCTCTCTTTAAAAGATGTTTTAGAACACTCGGGCATGGAGGATCCAGTCGAGGGTCGTATGTTGTTGTTATGAAGTTTTGATTTCAACAATATTGTGACCAGTTTTAATCAGTTCGTTTTGTTATCTTTTTCCCTCTCACATTGAAGAGCTCGGGCATGGATGATACAGTCGAGTTGTTGTAGCTGCATTTTGATTTATGTTTGATCATTGTGATGTTATGACTATGTTGCTTAACTATACTTCAGTGTCTGAAAATTTGAATCCAAGAGGATCTTGTGTTTGAGTTTTTCCTCCTTGGGATTTTGGAAGACTTGATGTCCATAGTAGACCTCTAAATTCTCCTCACCAAGTCTTCCTTCTATTCACCTTTAATCCAACTTACTGTCTGAAGTTGATCAAGATCTAACTTGCCTATGCATACCAGTCTAGTTTTCTGAGTTAAAGCAATATCATCTTGAGTTTGCGCCCATTTGACCTCTTTAAAATTATTTGTGACATACAAATTGATGGGTACTGGGCTTACTCTCTCTGCAATTGAAGGGTGACTTCTAGTGCTAACAGATGGTATCTCTCACATATAGCGATGGGATTCCCAAGATGACATCACACACATCCAATAGGACTATATAAGCTTCCATTTCACCCACGAAGTTTTAATTAGTGGAAAACTTGAACCTACACTATTTGACCACTCTCAACTCCAAGTCTTGTCTCACCCAACCCAAGGCATATGGCTGCAAATGATCATGATTATCTAGTCCAAGGTTCCCAACCAATTGTGTAGTAATCAAGCAAGCAAGCAATACACTTTATCTTGTTTCATGTGGATTTGACATAAAATAATTCAATCATCTCCTTCCCTTCCTTGGGGTTGTAGTCGACAACACTACCTCCTTTTGGATGGTAGTGAAACTAAATTTCCCATCCAAATATGAAGTATTGTACACCGTTTATTCTGCATATATAACTAGTAAATCTTTCTTCTTCCCCTTCTTCTATAAGTTATTGGGGAATTTTTCGCCATGTAATTTCCAACATTCTTCCTTGGTGTGCCCTTTTTTTCTCGAGAGACTTGCAGTACTCGGAGTTGGAGGTATTGTTTCTTACGTCATTGTGACTATCTTCTTTGCATCCCATTTCTCCTTGTTCTTTCCTTTCTTCTATGACTCTCACTATTATATTTTCTTATGCTCCCTAACCTGTTGTTTTCATTTGTCCCCTTAAAAGAACTATGCTTGCAGCTAGAAACACTACCTCCTTCTGGAAGGTAGTGAAACTAATTTTCCCATCCAAATATGAATTATTGTCCAACCTTTATTCTACATCTATAACTACTAAATATTTCTTCTTTCCCTTCTTCTATAAATGCTTGGGGCATTTTTCACCATTTAATTTCCAACATTATTCCTTGGTGTGCCCTTTTTTCTCGAGAGACTTGCAATACTTAGAGTTGGAGGTATTGCTTCTTACATCATTGTGACTATATTTTTTTCAGCCCATTTCTTCTTGTTCTTTCCTTTCTTCTATGACTCTCACTATTGTTGTTTTCGTTTGTCCCCTTAAAGGCACTATGCTTGCACACCTACTTAACCAATGGATTTGGGATTGAAGAGCACCAATTATCTCCAAATTTGTGGGATAAATTCCCCCAAGTATTTCATTGACATCTTTGGGATTTTGATCCCAAAAGAATGATTCTGTTCCTGAATTGGGTGGTGAATTCTTGCACACATTGTCCCTGCCTCTATCTAAAATAATTCCAGATAATGATTTTCCACATAACCAATTGGGTAGAACTGATATTTAATAATGTCCTTGAAAACTTCCCAGTTAGTTACCAATGGCATCTTCAAATGTTCTTCCTGCAACGTCACTTTCCCACAATGTCAAGGCATGGCCTTCAAACTTCAACCAAGAAAATGCAATTCTCTTATTTACAGTGATTTCATGTACATTGAAGTACACCTCCATCTACTGTAACCACTAGTTCAATTTGATGGCATCAACTTCTCCTACATATCGTTTGAAGTCCACCTTTTCCTCTGCATATAAAGGTACTTGAGTTATGATATCATTGCAATCTCCCATATTTGTTTTAACCTTAATTTTGATCTCTGGTTCTCTTTTCTTCCCTTTAGAATCTAACTCCTTGCCTAAGTCTGTACCAACACCTTTAAAATCATGTTTCTCTTTCCCCTACCCCTTTAACCTCTCAACAAATAAAATTTTCATCTCCGCCTCTAGATCTCCAAGAAAAGCATTCGCAACTCAACACTACCAATATCTGGAGGATCATCCATGGTTTGGTTTGAATGTTACTTTCCCCTTCTTCTTTTTTCAATCTTAGAATCAATAGCAACCATCTCTCTACATGTTCTAGTAACATCTTCAAGATAGTGAGCATCCACTATGTGCTTCCGTCCAAGGATATACTCGATCTCTTGTGATACCAATATGATCCAAAAATGGTAATCCTATGTCACATATGTCTCACCAACTTGGATCCTTTATAGAATTAAGTTAATTTGATGTCAGTACAAGTTTTACCAAATTGAGATTAATTTCCTTCAAGCTCAATTCATTGTAAGAGATTTTTTTCCGTGCTCATTTCTGATTCCAATTACTTATCTCATTGATTGCAATCCTCAACCAAATACCCAACAAGAAGAACACTTCTACTTTGCTTCTAATGTAAAAATAATAATAAATTGTTTGTGTGCAGTGCTCTTATTTCCATTCAAAATACCAACAATCACATTGGATGATTCTCATAAATAACATCACTCTCCCCCATTGTTTTCCAACTAAAAGGTAAAGTAACGAGTATGTATTTGTTTATAAAGGTTTTTGTAATGAATTATCAATGCAACGAGTGAGTAACGTAATGAAAACATGAGTATTTCCATATCAAAATTTGGACAAATCTATGCACTCAATGTAGGTTGAAACCACGATGCAAAATAGTAGCAAAACTAACTAGAAACTCGTCTTATATTAGAAACATTGGAGAACACCTCTAATTTATGCACCTTTTATCTCCTTTGGGGTATGAAAAAATGACCTAGAGTAGCCAATTATTGTAGCCAAGGGAATAGCCTTGAGAAGAGGATAATAGAGAGCATATGGAACTATTATGGACAAAAATTCACTCAACAGTACGCCAAAATGTAGCAATTAATTAAAACAATGAAATTAGATAATATTCAACACAATGAATGGAAAATTTAACGTGGAGAAAAGAAAAATAAAAAACTCCAATACTGAATGGCTATGGTCAATCTTTATGTCTCAACAATTTGCAAGTTACAAAGAAGCCTAGCTCTCTGGTTCGTTTACAATCACTTCGTGGGAATTTTGATACAACATTCCTTCCAATATCTAACAAATAACCCCTTCTAATTTGTTGTTCCTAAATTTATATAAGTGTGGGCTCTATTTGGATCCATTGGAAGCGTGAGCATCCCCAACTATTCATATCCCCCAACTCTAGAACTTATATTCCCTTTGGTCTTTTTATCGCAACAATCTAATGCACAGTTGTTTAATTTTATTTATCTCTCTCTATTTTATTTATGACAATATGTTGAATAATGGAAGTTGGTTGATATAGCACGAGGCCCTTACACTATTAACCACATATCTATACATCATCATCAACTCTGCAATGAACTTCAACTTATACAACCTTGAACTTCAACTTTTGTAACCAAAACTTCTTAATTTGTTGAGAGTCATGTGTTAGTCTGAGCCATTAACTATTTGATTATTTCATGTTGATTCAATTTGGATCACAAACCGAGCCTTCTTCTCTTTTCATTTTCTTAGAAACTCAAAGATACTTTTCCATAGACTAAGATTTTTGATATGTTCTCCTCTAGAATAGCTTTCCAATGTCTATATTCATGCTCAAATCTAAGCTTGGGATGAAAGGTAATGGGCTTTAGAAATTTTCTTCATGTTCATGGCTTCTGTGTTTTTATATGACAATCCTCATTGAGGATTTTGTCAAACAATTGTCGCGAATCCTTCATGAAATTCATATTTTTGGCCATAACAACACCAATGCTTTAACATGATATCTGAGACCATTTTGTAACACACACTGATACCCCTATTTTCCATCGATTTATTACATTCAAATTTCTGCATTTTATTGAGCCCTTAATGTGCTTTGTAATTCCTAATGCATTTATCACCGCGATCAGGGCATCCTATCAAATTCCTTTACAAGCCCAGTTGTATTTCCACATGGATTCTTTCCTTATTCTTTTCCCTTTTCCTTAGTTTCCTTTCTTTTTTCTTTCATTACTTCTCCTTTATCCTTAGACTTTATTAGCTTCATAGGTCCCGCTATGTGGAAACCTACAAATAGATGAAGGGATGCTCCTTTAGGGTAATTCCCAAGCTCCTTCACTGCGATTTCATTCCCCACCATTGATCATAATCCTAATCAACAATTGAGATCACCCCAAGTCCAATGGATCCTATCCTTTTATGCACAAATTTATAACCCACACCAATCAATAGGTGCCAAGTGTCCCTTCCACGTTGGCCCTAAATGCAATAAGTCTCAATCATCTTGACAACGGGTTAAAATCTACCTATCGATCTCAAAACCAATCAATGGTCAAGATCACTATCAATTGTACGACCCCTATTGTACCGATGCATAGGTTTAAAACTCACACCAATGAGGAATCACCATGTGTTCCTCTAGAATTTGCCAAAGGGGTTTGAACCTTATGTCATGTAATGATCTCAACCATTGATCTATGATCAACAATCCATATTAACCCCAAGTTCGATGGACCCTTCTTCCATATCACACTATACTCCATGCAACGCTCCCACAAGATCTTGATTCCTTCCCCACCATTGATATGGGAATCAATGGATAACTACAATGGATATGGATCCAAAAGGAATACTTCCCTAAGGGTGCTACTTTATAATGTGCACCAAGTATATGGTTCCACATGTCTCCCTTGACACATCTCCAAAGGGATTAAACCTTTATCACAAGTCTTGCCCATCATTGATCTCTGCCAAATAAATGGTCCAAATCATCTCCCAAACACAACTTTGAAACAAAAATATCTTCCTCCTTATTCCATGGGGACCATCCTCCAACATCACTCTAAGCCATTAAATGGTCATGGTTCATTGTGGATCCATATTTTATGGCCCGTACCAATTTAAACATTTCCCACTATCTCTTCCTCTACTCTATTTACATATGCCAATCCTTGGGAATTTCCACCCCAAAGCCATTCCCCACCCTATGCTATTCATAATTCACAATCAAGATAATTACAAGTCATAACAACCCCCTCCCTCCAACATGCAATTTTATGACCCACACGAATAGGAGGAAACCACATGTCCTCATCTTATGGCCTCCATCAACAGTATTAGTACTGATTTTGATCCAATCATTAGCATGCACCATGATCAAGAAGGGGTCAAAATTCAAGAGAAAGAGAGATTATAAAGCTCACACATCAATGAATCAAGGTGTATGGTTGGGTGCCAACAAATTTACAGTGAAATAACCAATCTCTAATGGCCCGAGACTTAGTTTCAGTACTCAGGAACTTATCATGAACGTGAAAGGCACCTATTCCACCTAAATTAAATTCAATCCTCACCTAAATGGAGTCGTATCATATAACCGAGACATAAAAAGCAAAAGTGGGTGAAGGTGTAGGCTCAATCATCCAACAGTCACAAGTGAGCATGATAAATAGTTGGTGATGCATTTCACATCAGAAAAGCGTACGGGAGTTAACGGAGCATTAGGGCACAACAATTATTTTAAGCTATTACGTGTCAATGAATAAATGGCATCGTGTGAAAAGGGTAGGATGAGCTAAACCACTATCATTTTGTTTCGAAAACAATATCCTGGTTTATCCTAAACACACTTATTTCCACTTTACCATGCTCACATGCATGTTGATTCATCGTCCCCTGGAAGCTAACCTCAACCCTCAAGTCTTTTTCAAAATAAGGTCGTCGGCCCTGACCACGAACACATCCAATCTAGGTGGTATGTTGCCTCTACTAGAGGCACGTAATTCTAGCACGGAGATACTAACCATGGGCATGTGTTCTCATACTGTGATGACATCAATGTAATGTTATCCAAATTCGCGAGCTTTAAGGCTTTAAGAAAAAGTTTGCACCCTAATCAAAGACGATGCATGGTGACTTAAAATGTAGTAGAAACAAGTATAAAATCCCTTGGGCCTAGATAATATTACCCATTCCAAAGCGCCAAATTTTTTTCCTCTCGAGTTTCGAACGAAGAAAGATGCTCAACGACCTCCAACAAGAACCTGTTGCTACAATTTGATTTTGAGGTAATTCGTAACCCTTTATTTTCTGCTCAATCGATTGTGTCATCGCCTAGTGTATATTGTCAAAATGTCCATTGTTTCTAATCCCAAGAATTCTCAACCTGTTAATAAAACACTTGAATTAGATGAACCCTTAATTGACCGGGATAGTGAAGTTTATGACCCAACATTTTTTTTCCCTGACTTAGAACAACTTATCAGTCTAGAACAAGCAAAATACATATGCAACCAAGATTATATGCACCTCTGGAAGTCGAACTTGGTCCGCTCTAACATATCGCAGACCTAAAATTTCCCCAATTTTGTTCATGTTGAAAATTACATGGCTTCTGAAGGTAAAATATTGTCTATTGATAAGCAACGAGTCATTTGTATTTTATTGCCAGAAGCCCTAGCCACAATTCTTTTCTTCCCAAAATAACCCTCACAGATCTTACAAGAGCACACTATTGAGGTCACATATCAATATTTACCCCAAGACGAAAGAGAAAATTTCTTACAAATCTTCATAATCCCTAATTCTCCACTACCTACTCTTTTGATAAATTACCCTGTTGACATTTTCCCACAAAATATTTAGCATGCCCTAACTTCCTTTCATCAAATTTTTGGTCGATACCATGATAGAATAATGGATGATGTCACCCTTAGACTCTTATCTTATCTTTGTTTTGTGGATCCTATGGCTCCTCCAAGATGGGATTTCTACACACCCTTAAAGGAGTCCATCCAAGTTCAATTAGGAAATTTCTGCAGTACCCGATGCTTTAGGTATCATTTCTACTTGATATACCTCATTCTCGCTCATAATCATGCGTATTTCAAGGGTTGGGGAATAGAAGTCACTGATGAAGAGGGTAATCTCAAGCCTATAACTGAATGGCCTCATATTGTTAAAAATAAGGAAGGAAATAAGGGTTTCATTTATTATGTTGATCATTGCATGAAATCCCTATACACTCTTATTGGCAATTCACCCTCTCCAAGGGTTTTCCTAGAAATGAAGATCTTACTTTAGTTAAGTAAAGATACAAAAACTGGAGATTGGTATATGGCTCAAAATTCTACCGTCATCAGAATTTACGGTTTCTTGGGAGAACCTTTTAGACTCCCAACTTTTCTCACACCCATACTAATGGCCCTAGAGTATATTAGGAAGAGGTTTTTAGTTTATCATTTCCTATTTGGCAAACATAGGAAAACAATTAGTTTTACATTACCTCAAGAAGTCGGTCCCTTTTTGGTGCAACAAAGAATAGTTTTTTCAAGGGCTGAAGAATTACTGAATTTCCTCAATTTTGAGAAAGAAGACAAGTGGGTATATGATTCTCATGGAATTATCACTAACAAAAAATCCTCCTATGGGAATGTGCCGAGAGGAGAAATAGAGAAGACTGCAGACCTATAATCTTGGGAAGAAGTCAAATAGGTTTTGGAAAAGGAAGCTCCTGATTCATTGATCCTATTTTCTCAAGGAAACTTGACACCACCTGTTAAAATAAAAAAGTGCCCATTATCAAGTCTTCAATTAGAATCAATGATAGATAAACCTCAGAGTAACAAGCTTAAAGGGGTATACCTTGAAGATGAAGAAGATGAAGAATAAATCTTTGTGCATTTCCTAATTAAAGAGAAAGGAGCGTTGTAGATAACTCAAGGGTGGAAAGAGCTTGAGGGACCACCCATTGTTGTTGATCATTTTCCATCTGCTCTATTTTTAGTAGGATCACTACAACATGCCGACACCAATAAAGGAATATCAAAGAAACCACCCACCATTTTATCCTACTACAACGACATAAAAGTATACAATAAGGAATCCTAGAGAGAGTTGTATTCCTTAGCAGGAGGAGAGGAAGCTCCATCAAATAGGTTGTTGAAAGCAACAGATCATCAGACATGTATCTTGAATCTGGATTTGTTGGAAGCAAAGGTACATAGACCACTTTCTCCGACAAACTATAAGATGACTCAGATCAAGTTCAAGACTAAGGACATCAAATCTCCTGACTTGGTTGATTTTCATTAACAAGTCAGTGAGATGCTATATCAAGGAGTTCTACAATATTCTAAAAATGAAAGGGAAATTAAATAAATTGCGCTTAAAATACACAAACAATTGAGGCAAGAAAGGATAGCTACTAAAGATAATAAAACCAGGACGATTGACTTGGAAAATAATATAGTAGCGCTAGGCGCAGATCCTAAAATCCCAAAGTGTTTGAAGATCTGATAAAGAAAAAAGATACAGATAGCAAGGCCCTAAAGAAGAAGCTACACATACCTGAGGCTCAACACATTCAAACATTGGAATTACAAGCCAACTTCGAAGAAAAGGATCAATTGTTTTTGTAGTTGAAGGGAAAAGAGGAAGAATGTACAATTGCAAAGGTAAGTTTAAATTTTGAGAAATGAGAATGAGTTGTTGAAAATTCATTAGAGTCCTATGACTCAAGCCTCTATGCAGAGAGAGGAGTTGGTCGAAATCACAGATCCAGCATAAGGATTAGCCAAAGTAATGGTTGATCTTAGTGTAAAGGAAAAGAAATTAGGTTCTCTCAATACACAGCTGAAGAATACAAATTCCAAAGTCATAGAGTTGGAGGAGCATGTTAAAAGTAGAGAAGTGTTAGTTTCAAAACTAAATGCAAACAAGGATCTGAAAGAGATAGAAAGGTTACAGATCAGAGCCGTAGGGAATCCTACATTAAAGGAATCTAAGCATGCAATCTGGGACCAAATAGCCAACCTAGTAAACGCCAATTGGGCACAATTTTCCCTAGTAGGAGATGAGTTGTAGATTATTAATGCGGTCCAGGTTGATATAGTTAGGGTGAAAGATGAGTTGGAAAACAAACCTGACCTTGCCAACGAAATTATCAAATTATTGAATGGGAAAACCAAAGATCAGCTTCAATATCTGAATATCAAAGACATGACTAGAATTATCATTGACACCAGAAAAGTCCTTACAAAAAGGAGGCATATGTAGAATGTAGAAAATAGGATGAAGGAGATGGCGAGTAACATGTCATCATTCAAAACAATCTTCAAGGACCTCATCATTTCGGGACTAACCCTCCCTTGGGACAAAAATGGAGACATATACTATAAGAAAACATATACAGATCTATTGGAGCATAAAAGAAATGATGGAAGACCTTTATTACTCTTCTACTTGAATTATTTGTACCTATAACCTACTTCCACTACGCACTTTGATAACATAAGCGGCTTTCATACTATGTATATTTTTAGACAAAAGAGGTTAATTCTTGGCTAGGAATTCTTGGTTAGGAATTCCTATGCCTTCCCTTAGATATGAAACACTCATCCCATGAACCAATCATTATCTCCGAGTTCCTTTCTTTTCTCTGGTGTCAATCTCTTCATCCATTATTACATTTCTACCTTCATGGCTATGAAGTCTTACCTTGCCTAAATTTGTGCTTCTGTGGTCATTAGTGACTTTCTTCATCTATTGGGTTCATGTTTCACCCGATAATATATATTTATTCTCCTTTTTGCAATCCATTCATACTCTGTAGCAATTAAATACTAATTTGGCTTTACTCTTCATGATCCCTTTATCCACTTTTCATTACCTGCTCTGTAGTTCAACACTTCCCTCTACACCTCTTTATTGTCTCAACTAACTCTAAAATATTTTCCCTGATTCCATTCCTATCAGATATTGGAACTATAAATTGTAATAGAACCACACAAAATGAATTTAATTCATATGATTCCGTTATTAACAATTCATTGACACAACACTATCTACTGGAGTGTTTCTCTGCTTATTAACAATGCCCTACTATTTAAAACTCAACCCCTTTTTTGTTACCAGTTTGTTTGCATTTCCAAGCGTGCCTCTATACCTTTGTGTATGCACTATAATGAGTATTGAAACTATTTTGAAACAATACTAACATTTGGCATGTACCTTTAATACCTGTGACTGTTTCTCCAAAATTAACATTATTCAAAAAAATTCCACTTTAAATAGTTGCATGGTTCATTGAATCCAATTCCAAATTTTCCTACAACTTTATGAGGAAACCATATGATTTCTTATAGAACTCAATACTTTTTTCATGTTTTCCTATAGATTAAATTTCAAATGGTTATACTCATGCCTAAATATGACTTATGAGATAAAAGTTATGGCTTCCTGAAACCAATAGTTTCACCCATTTTTTCACCTGTTTCACTGGTCCAAATAATTATCAAAGCTCAACTTATGTCAAATGTAGAAGAAAATATGTTAAAAACCATCTTCTTTTTGTATAATACACTGATAATATTGATGAAAATGAGTTCACAACAACTTGTGTTTTTTTATCTAATGCTCTAGTCAAAATTTGCGACAATTTGGAAATGACAACTTTGTCTTTTTTTTTCACTTTTCCAGTTTTAGAAATAG
Source organism: Picea glauca (assembly GCA_000966675.3). Lineage (NCBI taxonomy): Eukaryota > Viridiplantae > Streptophyta > Pinopsida > Pinales > Pinaceae > Picea > Picea glauca. Next base: position 105,085 of record JZKD02S1674410.1, on the reverse strand, counting down.
TGTATTTTTTCTTTTTTTTTTTAGAATATCCATGTAAACTCCTTTTTAATTTTAAGAAGGGTCCAAAAGTGTATCTCCATACTTTCATTTTGAGCTATCTACCAAAATTTCACTTTCAACTGGGCTCCGTGTTGATAGCTATGTCCTGCAGAAGTTTAGAATATTTTTCTCCTTTTTATCCCTCTATGCTACATGTGTATTTGCTTCCATCCTGTACAATTGTAGGTACCCATAATCCAATTATGTTTCTAAGGTTGTCTTATATGGTTCATGATATTTCCACAGACTACTTCTGTGCCCCAAGCGAACTTCTGAGAAAGGAGTTATTCCCTATGGAAGTAAATTGGTACTTAAATTATACCTTGTATTGTTTCAGCTATAACTTTCTCATACGAGCTCTGTTTTTCACTCAAAATAGCTTGTTGGGAAGATCTCACTGAATTCTTTCATTTTTGGCAATAGAGACTTTGTGTACCAAAAGGCACATATAGTTCTCTCGATTTTGACTGCTCGAAAATGTTGTTTAGGCCCTCAAAATGCCTCCACAATTTGATGACATTCAAAATCTGGAACTTTTCGTAGAAAATTGATTGATTTACTGCTGTAACATTCTTTTAATCCAAGCCATTGATCTCAAAATCATGAGTAATCCCAATCATCAATCCTATAAACATTTCCCATGCCTGTGAATGAATATCCACCATTAATCATAAAATCAAGAGTAATCTGGATCGTCCATTCCCCACATCTGAAACTCCATCGGTGATCACCAATTTCCTTTAACAACTGATTTGTAAGAATTCACCAAATTTTCCAACCTGATAATCAATAATCAGTGGTTTCCTTAGGCCACATGAAACACTTCGTCAATTTCTCTGACTTGACCATCGACGATCGACAATTTCTCTTGGTTACATGAAACACTTTGCTGATTTTTCTTACCTGACCATCGATGATCAACGATTTCTATGGGTGATGTGGAAATGCCATGTATATGATGACATGGAATGACACATGGATGTTGGAATGAAAACTTGGCTGGTGTGGCATGAATGTAGATGATGATGTGGCATGATATGTGGTTACTGACATGGCATGACACATCATCCTCCTCTTTCCCCTTCATCGACGATCAACAATTTCGTTTGGACGAATGAAACACTTCATCGATTTCTATGACCTGATCATCAACGATCGACAATTTCTCTTGGTTGAGAGAAACTCTTTGTTGATTTCATTGACCCAACCATCAGTGATTGCTGATTTCTCTTTGTCGAATGAAACACTACATCGATTTTGGTAAGCCAACCCGACCTTAAACGATTGATTATTTCTCTTGGTGAACTAAATTCACTCATGAATACTTTGACACTTAGAAAATTTTGACCAAAATCCATGATGAATCTGGGTTGTCAATCTCTAAGTCAAAATGACCTAGATTGTTGATTTACCATACTTCACCCAATTCTGTTGATGAATCTGGACCGTTTAAATGATCGATTATGCTGACTCTGAAAGAAAATCTTGACCGTTAATCTACTCCATTTTTTCAAACTCCAAATATGGATCTCGATCGTCGATCTACTCCATTTTTCCAAACTCTGAAAATGAATTTCGACCATCGATCTACTCCATTTTTCCAAACTCCGAAAACGGATCTCGACTGTCGATCTTCTCCATTTTGCAAACTCCAAAAATGGATTTGGACCGTCAATATGCTCCATTTTGCCAAACTTTGAAAATAGATCTTGATTGACGATCTGATCCATTTTTCCAACTTTGAAAATGGATATGGACCATTGATCTACTCCATTTTCTAACTCCAAAAATGGATCTCGACCATCGATTTGCTCCATTTTTCCAACTCCAAAAATGGATCTCGACCATCGATTTGCTTCATTTTTCCAACTCCGATATAATTTTTTGGTCAATCTAGGATGGATATGGGCCGTTGATCTCAAAATCAAACGTGAACTCGGTCGTCAATCTATCAAAATTTTCCAACTTCTCCAAGTTCCATTATAACATAAATTTCAACCTTCCAAGTCAAATTTAGTTCTACAACCTGCAAATTTACACCCTTGATAAACTCTTAGATGGTTTTGAGGGAAATTTCAACCTAAATTGCTCATGAATTTTGGAGATCTCACTCTATTTTCATGATTTTCTCCAAATTCGTCAAAGATCCAAAATATGTAACAATAAATTTTGTCAAATTGGTGCTAATCATTGACCCATACGAGCTCGATCTTGAACTTAAGCTTTGATACCACTTTGTAACATACCCAACATCCAATTTGAGCCACATTACTACAAAAAAACTTACCATACTTTGAAACCATTTAAAAATATGCATGCATGTAACATGTCGATAACTCATGCAACTAACAACGTATTTTAAATACCCGTGAATGCAACAAATCAAGAAACACCACAAAGACACAACATTCATATACAACCATTTACACAACATAATTAACATCATAAAGAATAACATTAACCTCATATGTATATAAAGTAACCAACTAACTGTGTACAAAGGATGTTCCTCCCATACATAGCCTTGCACTTCATTTTCTCTCAACAACAAGCCACCCTCAAGCTAAAGCTATGAGTCCACAAGGAGATATGGCCCTCTTGGTTGTCCACTCTCCACTTTCAATGACCCAAAACCCATGTTCTACTCAAACAATGATTTCAATCTACCAACTCTCTTTCCCACAACTTGCACAATCCAAGGAATGGGATCCCCCTTCACTACACACAACCCCTCAGGTTTTCCCACTTCCCTCTAGGGATCTATTGCATTCATTTGGCCAGGAATCTCGTAGCCGTGGACTCCAAGAACTCTCATCTACTCCAAGAGTTCTCACAACATCCTTCACAAGGTTATTGATCCATTTCCTCAATAGGAAAAAGATCCATAGGCACATAGCCCCTTTCTATAGGCACACAAGCCTCTTTCTCAACATAAAATATATCCAAACAATGGATTTATTCAAACACAACATGGTTGGTGCTCTTCCCAACACTTTGTTCCTCTCTTACTACCCAAAATCAACACGTGAAAAATTACCTCTTTTCCCCTACAAATTTCCTTTTTTCCCTTGCATGTTGACTCTCACTCTTCCCAAGGATCATAGAAAATTTTAGGGGCACAATTTCTCTCATGGGTGAAATTAGGAGGTATGAAATTTTGGTTGGGTGAATTATTTGTATAGAGGGATATAGAGGGATTTGACTATATATAACCCTAAATTTATTTTAAAAAATTGATATCAAATACCCTTCGCCCATGACTATTTGTGAGAGGATAGCATGGAAATCCATTTTTTGCCCTGTCAAATTCGAACCAGATCCTCCCCTTCGCCCTAATTTTCTAATAATTGGAATTTTTCGGAGGTATTTTCCCCTATTTTTTGGCAATGAGAATTTTTCGGAGGCATTTCACCCTTATTTATGGGAATGACAATGTTTTTTAGGTATTTCGCTGACAATTATTTGGTAGTGGCCCAAATTGATATGCGAGTTTTCTTCTGCAATATATAAAAACAAAATTTACCTATGGGAACGAGCCTTAACAATGTTATGAGCTACTCCTCACAGTGCTCGACAATCCCCACAACTTCTCACAGTGCTCACCAATCCCCATGACTATTTTATTGGTCTATGGGGATGCTACTCTCATGGTGGCTACTTGGGTCGTGGTTTGTTTTTCCTGCAACATTTCCTGCTCATTTGGTACTCTTCATCTAACAAATGGATCGAAAAATTCAAGTTGATTTACTTTTGAGATGGAATATATGTTAGTTTATTTTGATAACCATTGTATTTAATCAGAATTTATAGCTGATATGGTCCTTTCAAGAGTGTTATTCTTGACCTCATTACATTGGCCTTGTCCTCCCCTTTGACATTATGTTGGCTTCTTGTATGGACCATCATTTGATTTGGTAGCGAGCCTCTTTTTTGGATTCTTACTAAGGATTTTGAATCTCTCTGAGAAAAAATGACCTGAAATGTTTAATCCAATGTTTTTTCCTCTCAGCCTGAATTTGAATTGATTTGAATTCTTAGTCTACAAAGTTATTGATAATATATAGAAGTTCTCAATAATCGGGAAAAGGATAAACATAAAAAATGTCATTGTATGAAACCTATGTTGTATATTTCTTGATATAGAAACTTAGAAAACTTCCATATTTACTTCAAGGAAGCATCCAATGATGGACATCACTTCTTGGAGACTGTGATTCTCTCATTTCTAGCCTTCATGTTGGCCTTTTTGATTCCATAAGGATTTCATCATTTTTACGTTCTTTGGAAATTTCACTATAAGTGTAAATTTGAGAAAGGACACATATAAGTGTTGTATCTTATTTTCAAAAGTTGTGATCTGATGAGGCAAGTGCCCAAGTCAAAATTAAAAGTTTCCTACTTGTAAAAGATGAAAAAATATATCTATTAGTTTATATTCATACTGTTATCCCCTAGACTAGGGATAACTAAGGATATCATGTCTCGATACCCATAGGTCCTAGACATGGAGTACCGAGAGCCAACTGACTTAGGCATGCCCCCAGAGGGACCCTATTTTCTTCAGTGAAATCCACATATCACCAACAATAGTATCCATCACACCAGCCTGGTCCTGAAGTAGCAGTGAGTCTTTCTCCATGAGCTAATGAGTCTAGGTATCAGGGTATGCATCACTCTAATTTTTGAAGCACTTGAACATGTTGTATTGAATCCTTCTTCATTTCATGAATTTTTCTTAGAAATTATGCTCTTTACCTTGTTCAAACCTAGAAGGGTGAAACAATTCCCTAGTAAGTTGATTTCCCTTTAGGATGGGTTCCTACTGGGTGGATCTTTGAAGATTCATCATCTGTTCCCTCCATACTTACCACTTTCCATGTTTATTCATTCCATCTCCCTTTTCCCTTTTGGGCATTGGGATTGGCCACACTATGAAGGGTTGTACCTTACCTCGTGGGAAGATGAGGATAAAGGCCCAGAGGGTAAAAGTAGCCGAAAAGAGTTAAAAACCAATTTTGAAACCTTCGAGATGCTTCGCCTAGGGATCCATGAGAAAGCAATGAAAATCTTCTCAGTAAGTAAATGGGACCCACAAGATAACTTAAACACTCAAGGTATTAGTTGATGGATATGAGGTCTCATCATGAACCAACCTATTATGACCATGGGAATGGAGTGATATGAAATTACCACCTATCTGGTCACCAAACCAGGGTAGTGGCTCTTGGTGGCATAGCCAAGAGAAAGGGGGTCTCATCACAAGCCAACCTTCTCATTTTCGTGAAATGTTTGTGGATAACACTGTCACCTCTGGTCATCAAGTCAAGACAATGTCCCTCAACTAATTTCTTGAAGAACAATAGCAAAATATCAAAAGAAATAAAGATAATAATAAAAGGCAATGAATGGAATATGAAAACATTACATCCATGATAAGGTGCAACTCACCCTTTGCAAAGGCACCCACAGGTAAGACTCTAAAGTTCCCTGTTATCACATGCACCCCATGCTCAAATATTTACCCCATGCCACCTCATACACTTACATGACTTGGACTAGATCCCACCTAGGAAACACTACAAACTTAAGAGAGGTTAGCCCAATAGGACACCCTGAGACCCTCTCCAAAACTAACTTGTCAAATTGCATAACGTCTTTGAGAACTTGTTTGGGGTTAAAGGGGGTTTGATGCACATGTTTGTGTAATTCAATTGTTGGATGTGATTTACATGCTATGATCCTTGTGAGTTATGAACCCTTGGAGGGATTAATTTTTGTTTTTACAGGACATTTCCCGATGGACAAGTACACAAGAGGGAATGATTAGATCAAAACTTCATGAGGGCTCAAAACCCATAGATGGACGCTGAAACCCCAACCAGGGGTAAGAAGGGACTAATGTCTTGCACTAGATGAAGGAAGGACATGGCATTTGGAGGCACTATAGAAGACCTGGACCTAGGGTTTCATCCTCTTCCCACCTGAACGTTGGCCATGGGAGGCCTTGGACATCACCCTAGTAGCCCCATGATGTCACCCATGGGTAGGTTTTGACACGGAGAGATGTTGGGCTGTAGTTTTGGCACATGTGGCATGGAGGAGGGCCTTTGGAGGCCCAATCTTTTGCTAGATCACCTCACCATCTCATGGAGGGGGCCTAACGTCCCTTTGGAAGGATGACGTCACCTTCTTTAGGGTCTTAATTTTTAAAATTGATTGAATTTAAAGAGAAAATTAACATGTAGGCTATGTTTCATGAAAAGACACAACTATTGGATTAACCAGGATTTCCCATATAAATATGGTTGTCCAAGTTCATTTTTGATCATAACTCATCACACACAAGTGGTGGTCTGAAATTTTCTCCCTCTTTAAGTGTTATTGGCTGAAATAACTAATGCACACCTCTTGGGAGAGCTTTATGGTGGTGTATTTTGGCATTTTTCATGGTGGAATGGTCTTCAAATAGGGTTTGACTTGATTATTCTTGGTTAATTAAGTGGAAAATCTGCATTTTTATTCATGCTATGGATGTTTTTGGTAAAATTTACTTGTTTAATGCCTAAGATTATGAAATTGCTTGTTTAAACCCTAGAGCAGAAATAAAAAATGCTTCTTTCTCTGCATAACTATTCTATTATATTGATCTTTCCAATTATACATTTTTGGGAGTGATTATTAGAGCCCTAAAGTTATATCTCTCTATTAATATCATTCTTGTCACCAATTAAATTGTCTTTCAAAAAAATCTAAGGAAGGAAGGTACGCTAGGGCCTATAAGTGCCTACTCTCTAGCAAAACCTCCCTTAAAAGAGGAAAATTCTTGAGGCCTTGAAGTGCCAACACCTCTTGCATTTACTTCTTCCCTTAGCTAAACATTATCATTATTTTATTTCCCAAGTGATATTGTTACTATTATTGACACCATAAGCCCTAAAAGGCACTGATATTTACACTCTTGTGGATGAATGAGACCAAATAAACTTTCAACACATCTTCTTGAAACTTTCTGTAACACTAATAGTCATATTACCACTGCTATAATTTCTGTTACAACCCTTATTTATCAGCCTTAATCAACATACTAACCCCTAAAACTAACCCAAAATTTTGCATTTTCCTAAGTGTTATCATCCCGAGGCTCTAGTCTTATTTTTGCTAGTGTTCTAAGTGAAAATGTCTGAAGTGGTTTGAGGTTGTTGATGCTGTTGTAGTTACTGTTACAGCCATCATTTCATCCCCTTAACACCCCTCAAACTATCCATAAAACCACTAAACATTTGTACTAAGAAAACTATAATCATTGGATGTTGAAGTAGTTGTCTTATTGCTTTATTATACTACTTTTCTGAAGCGGTTTGTATTGTTGTCATGATCATTAATTAATGTTGTTATAAGTTTTTGGACAAACATTTAAGTCATTTATTGAGTTTCTTTTAATATTGAAATTGTAAGTGACAAAGTACTATCAAACTTGCAATATCTTTATATCATTCTTGTCATCATAGCTTGCAATTTCTAGACATATTTGATGTTGCTATACATGTCATCTTTTAGTATTTTAGTAGCATATTTATATATTGAAGTCATCGATTTGAAACATTGATATCATTGCTTGCTTCTAACGTTTGTTGTTTCATTGGTAAAGGGTATGTATGATTCATTCACTTTTCCTTTCCCCCCCTTAAACTTTACCAAGTGATTTCTTTGCTCGAGTGACCTAGAGAGAGGGGTGGGTTTTACCTGGTCTTTTACCCTTCATCAACCAAATAGGTCTTGGGACATCTCCCTTGGAGTGAGGTTCTTATCCTCCTAAATAGAAAGATGTGTCCTATTGGGGTGAAAGTGATAGGAATACCTCCGCGTTTTATGTCAATCTAGGCCTACTCGCCTTTAAGATTTAGGCAAGTATAGATTGCACGATAACATTTTTGGCACCATTTTTGGGGAACATCGAGTCAATTTTCCCCGAACGACACTTTTTCGGTGAGCCTTTATCCAAAGCCTTCATTTCAAAAATCTTACTTGGAGACTCCATTGAGGGTGATCCCATCATCCCTTTGATAATATCAAGGAGATCATTTGACGACTCCACTGATGATGACCCGCAGCGGACGTCAGTACATACCTTATTATCCTATAATTCCTATTATTCCCACGTCCTTTCCTAAATGGGCCCTTGAAGAACTATTCAACCCTTTGGACTTGGATAATATCAAAGGAGGCTTACATGATCTACCTAAGGATGTCGATTCATGGATACCCAAGTTTTCTAGAGAGGCTGGGGCTTCTGGAAACACACATTGGACCAAATTTTGTGAAAGATATGACTTCCATCAGTCTAGGAAATAACATATTGACATATGCATGAAAATTTTCCTTGTCTCACTTATTGAATATTCTAGGAAATGAAGCACTAACCTCCCAAGAAAGAGCCTCACAACCTGTGAATATTTAGAACAAGTTTTCTTGCAAAGGTGGGGTGTGATAGAAGATATGGCGTCCCTTTACTCACAATATCTCAAAATTCGCAAATAGGACGATGAGATTGTTAGGGAATTTAATGATAGGTTTAATAACTTGCTTGGTCGAATTGATTCTGATTTTCAACCAAAGAGCATTATTCTTGGACAGTACCTCAATTCTTTTGAAGGAAACTTCCAATCCCCTCCTCAAGAACTGATTCTTGACAAACCTTAAGGAGGAACAATATGGTTCTTGTTGGATTGAAGAAAATATCAAATGGTGTGATCCCATTACTCAGGTCAATCTTCTTCAGGACTAAGATGATGTCCTATGGTTCAATGAGGAATATGTTGAGTAAGAAGAACATGATTTCCTATAAATACTAGAGGTAAATGATGAGATCAAGTTAGCCATTCCCTCTAAAGGGACTGGTACTTGGAAGAATGGGTTCTCAAATGTGAAATATGCCTTAATTTTTTCAAAACAACATGAACCCTATGAGGATGTAGGTACCTCTAAAGAAATCACTGGGTTGGAAAGGGCACTATCAGAATCCCAAAAGCCTCCTTCTATGAGACTTATTCAAAATACTAGTCAGATAATAAAACTCATGCTCCAAAAGAACAAATTTGTTCATGCAACTTGGATCTACAAAATGTTGCGAGGCTCGAAGATGATCCTAAGTCCTTATTGTGCAAGCACTCCTATTTTGAACATGATCACTCGAAGACTACTCATGAGAAACCTAATTATGTAGATTCCATATTTACCTTGTTCACGCCAAAGTAAATCCAGGAAAATCAAGACATGAAGAACCCTAGGATTGAGTGCTCGATCCAAACAAGTGAGGACTCAAGGGTGAAGCTTAGAGAGACCCATGTGTATGCTAGGGATCTACCCCAACCTTTCCCAAAACCTAGAAATGATAGGACCAACCTAATCACTAGTATGGCCTATATCTTACAAAAGGTCAAAAGGATTCGTGGAATGTTGGAAATCCCTTCTTTTATAAAAATAACCCCAAATGACCAACAATTGTTCGAAGAAAATTCCACACTATTACAAACTGGTCATTTTGAGAAAAATGAACAAACATCCTTTCTCACTTCCTTGCTAATAGATGACCCATGTCTTCACAATTGCATGCTTGAATCTGAGTCATCTGTCAATATGATGAGTTTGAAGGTTATGAATCAATTAGGGATGGAAGTTACAGGGACTTATGCCAATGCTTGTAGATTTGAGTCAAAGGGAATCAAGGTCCATGGCTTGATGGAAGGTCTTGAAGTCCACCTTGCTGACTACCTTGATTTCCCCATCATAATGGATGTCGTTGTTGTTGATATACCTGTCACTTGATGAATGATATTATTTAGGGAATGGGATGCTACTTTAGGAAGAAGTCTGTAGATGGAATTTTCCTATGTAACTATCCCCATCGAGGACCAATATTGTATCACTTTTCATAACAAGCCAAAGAGTATGGAACACATTGAAAGGTTTAATCATGAACATAGTAACTGCAAATCCGTAGATCACTGCTTATTTCAAGAATGGACCGCTCTTCCCTTGATAGAAGAAGACAATATTGATGATATAACGTGGACCAAGGGAAAGGGTGACCAAAATCCTCCTATCAATCACAAGGACATCATTACACAAGGTAATGACGAGATATTAAATTTGCACAAAACATACATAAGGGATAGTGTTTTGGTATAATCCCACTCCATCATTATGGAGAAGGAGAGAGATACAAGTTGGGGGGATCATACTGACGATGCCTCTAACCTCTCTGAAGACTGGGATGGCTATTCTTCTACACAACATGATGAAATTGATGATTTGATAAGGTTTAGAAGGAAAGGAGTTGGCTTCGTCAAATGGAAGGAGAATGATGAACATTTTTTGACTTAGCCAAACCAAGAATATGTACTTACTACAGAACCCCACCCCCTCCCTCAACACAATACACTGGAATACAAGAAGCAATTGATTTCGAAGGAGGAGACTAAAAGCAAGGAGATTTGGTTTTAGAGTGGGATACAAATATGGGGGAGCCTAACAATATTAAGGGATGAAAAAAGTTTTGTCTTGGACCCTTCAAGATCAGATGGAAGTCAGTCAACGATGCCTACTATTTATCCACGCTTGAAGGGAGGAAACTTCCATTACCAGTTAGTGGACGCCTCCTCAAACCCCATCATGGGGCAAAGAATTGAATTCACAGGTAAGTAAAAGTAAGTTAGAATAGGTAGGAATTTTGCATCCATTTTACATACCATTGCATATCATGTTAGCATAGTTGTAGTTGCAATTTTCATATTTTCTTGTTTTATTATGTATACATGTATGCTCATAATCATATGTTAGACTATAGATGCTATTATTTGTTTATTTTATCATATATTGACGATGGGTTATATCACCACCCTAGGGGTTACTAATATCTTTTGTTGAGGTTTAGAAGGAACAAGTCATACCAGAGATGTTGATGTTCTCATGCGCTCTACGGTGAGCACATGTCCCCGAGTTGGAGCCATATGTTATCCCTTAGCCTAGGGATAACTAAGGAGATCATGTATTGAGGCCCACAGGTCCTAGACATGGATTACCGAGAGCCAGATGACTTAGGCATGGCCTTGATGTTACACATTATTTTGGTCATATTAATGATCCATTGACAAACATGTGTTCATGTTCCCAAAAAGAGCCTTTCTTCAGGAGGAAAGTGACTGACTTTCTCTTACCAAAAACCTTTTCAAGGAGGGTCGTCGCAGGCTGCACCATAAGTAGGGTGCGACGATGCTTGGTCGTCGCCCTCTTCCCTAAAGCTCGATTGCGACATCTCCACAAGCTTCCCTAAACCTAGGGTGCGACGATGTCAAAAGACTAAGAAAAGGTTAAGTTTCATGAAAGTTCTAGAAGGGGATCTTCTAGAAGGTGAGGTGGCATCCATATGGTTGGGATCCTACTCGCTTCTCTGATTTGGTGGGATCATCCCAATCTCTTTAACCATCTATCTTTCCCCTATATAAAGAGGGATTTCTCATGGAAAAGGTTAAGCAAGGTTGATTTTAACGTTAATGAAGGTTGAATAAGCTAAGATTGCATGGAGAGTTCTGCATTAGATCATTCTTGAGAGCCTCATTTTAGTTCATCAAGTCATTGTGGATCTTCTTCATTCAAGATTGGAGCAAGTGTGTGTGTTGGAGAAAAGGGTCATCAGAAGGGGATGTTGCAACATCAAGGCTTTGGTTGTAATATCCACTTTGATTATTATATAATACAATGATATGTTTCTTTCCCATAAAACTCATCTCATTTTATTGTATAGTTCCTTGATCACATACATAGGTTGTCTTTGAGTATGCTATATTTCTTTCACTTTGGTTGGCTTGTGTTCCCTTGCAGATCCAATATCACAGGAGCACTGGAGTGGAGTTAGGACGACAACGAAAAGAGGAAGCGATATTTAAACGGTATGTTTCCCATCTCTTTCTAGATAGTAAACTCAATTATTAGAGCTTAGGGAAAGCGTCATGTTATGTTCTGTTTTTTTCTAGATCTAGGTGGATCTAGGGAGATTTGTTTATGTCTGCATTAACCGATAAGTCTCATAACAAAATTGGCGACCATACTGGGGATACGACCTCCTTTTGATTTTTTTCTTGCCATTTTCCTTTAGCTTACCTTCTTCTGATAAATTTCATTCTCTGAGTTTGTGGGTGATCCATTTAGACTCCCTGGGTTTAGAAGTTCCTTTGGATTTTTTGTCTTTCTTCCAAAATTTTCAAATTCACAGAGATCATCGCACTGTACCTCATTGTCAGCCTACGACGACCCTGAGACGTTGCTCTCTGCTTAGCATATCCAATGTGAGGATGTCGCATCGTGATCTGCCAGTAGCTTGCGATGAACCTTGCTCGTCGCACTGTGTCCCATACCCAGCATGTGACGACTCCTGTAGATTTTGATGGGGTGAGTCATATTGTATTTTACCACCCATATTTTCCTTAGTAGCCTGGGGTGAAATTTCTATGCCCATGATTGATTGATTCTTGAGTTTGAAGCTTTCTTGTGATTGGTTTTCAGTGATTGAAAGGCTTTCTTTTCATTTCACAAGTTTTTTACTTTTGCTCATTGTCAAAAGGATATAATATCAGATTCTGATCTGAGTGCTTGTTTGAAAAAGGGTCTTTGGTTTGTTCTGAGTTTTGGATTTATTTTGTTTATCAGATTGATTGCTGATTAAGAAACATTTTTTCTTGCTTATGTCAAGAGTTTTTATTGTCTTTTTTTGTTTTTGTCTACATTACGAATTTGATTTGGGAATTGTGTTGAGAATGTCTTGATTTTCCTGGATTACATTTTCCTTCCATTATCACATCTCTGATTTTGTCTTGGAAAGGAAGAATTGAATTCATTTATTCTTTTTAGGTAATCCCTTATACAAAAATTTTTACATTCGAAATATTTGTAAAGAAGAGAAATTGGAAATTTTTTAGTTCATGATTGTTTGGAATTGTGTTCATTTGGAATTAAGGAATTGCAATTGGTATCTTGTTTCACTTCAAAAGAAATACCTTCTCCCTACTGTAACTAGAGTTCATTGAATTGGAAATTTCACATTCATCTCTTTTTTCATTTTATTGGGTCAAGGTCACAACATCAATAGTTTCACTTCCATCTCCCTTTTTGAGTAAGAAACTGCCTCTAAAACACAACGTAAATTTGAAATTTATTAGTAACTTTTATCTCTTAGGGATATTTTTCACCAACATTAACTAGGATAACACTTTGGAATGGGTTGTGAGGTACACTCTCCAAAGCATCAAAACACACAATAGAATCTTGTGATAGGGAGAGTTCAAATCCAATTGCTACATTCTGTCTTGGGAAGCCCTTCTCACACAAGGGTCAAACTTGAGGTCACATTAAGAATGACAGAGTTACTCACCCTGCTTTGTTGGTCTTGGTGTAGATATTGTGCGTATTATGGGGGTCGCTTGAAGGTATACCCACAATTATGAGTGGAATCCTTTCGAATTGATTTTGGGCTAGATACCTTGCCTTTGCACGTGGATCGAACTATCGACTGTTTCCCCATAAATTATTGTTGTAGTTGGTAACCTTAGTAGCCTATCTCTTTAGGGTCTTTACACGAGGTGACTGTGAAGGGGAAAGTCTTCACCGTACTTAGAATTGACGTTGGACAAACTCACTCGGGCTCCTTGGAGGGTATACACAAGATTATGTGTGGGGGCTTGCACCAGGGTGTAAGTCTGTTAAGCAGGTCGTCAACGTAACTTTTCCACCCGCTTATCCCAGCCCCTTCTTGTCTTGGTTTGGAGAAGTTGGATTTCATCACCAACTAGTGACTTCGAAATAAGAAGGTTTGTTTGCTTGGTTTAATTCCTAGATTTTATTAGTGAGTGATGTTTGTTTCCTCTAGTTGGCCATATATTTTTTTCATTCTCTACTCGGCTCAAGCAACATCGGCCTTCATCGCTCACGTAGGATGCAAGGGCTACCCCCGGAAGATCAGGAAGGTTACCAACCTTTTCCTCCTAACTCACCAGAAGGCTCTCCTGAGGGAGTAGTCAATAACGAAGTAGCTTCTGAAGTCGGAAGAACAAACTCTTTAGAAGGATTTCAAATTGTTTCAGACTCCTTAGAGGCGTTTAGACTTCCCCCTCTCAGACCAGACACACATTGATCTGGATTATTTTTGGCATGAAATGAGAGACAACAATATAACAGATATATAGAGGAAATAAACAAGAGTCATAGATATATAGTAATACATGATTTTTATTAATGAAATAAATGTACAGAGACTGTAAAAATATAGAGTGAAAAACTCGCTAGAATGGTGGTAGCTTATCTCTTAGAAGAGATGTGATGGCTACTCACATTCACAAGAATATGATTATTACAATGAGGCTCTAAGGGCCTTTTCAAAATAAGAAAAATACAAAACCCTAACCCTAGAAGATGAAAATCCAAAAGGTTTGCGGGCCCTGATGGGGGTAGTTGATACGTCAACTTCCCAGGGGTGTAACATTGGCATACGATCTCCGTTTGGGGCACACGATAGATCGTTGGAAAGATATATCCGAGGAATACAATTTTTGTGTGAGAAACATTGTAATTTGTTCCATGTTGCTCCCCATTTTCCCAAACAACCGTCGCTTAGGGCCTCAAAACAACCCCGAAAGTTTGGGACCCGAGAAAACTGCTAAAAATAGTAAATTGCCAAAATTGCCAAAAAACTGTTTTGAGCCAGTTGGAAAAGGTGGGTGGCCACTGATATCCACCTGGATCAATCCTCCCTACTTAGGAAGCAATGTTCTCCATTGTGTTGAGTTCCTGGGGGAGAGGAGAAAGCGATTGTTGAATTTGAATCTTGGTGAGCTGCTTGCCTTGCTGGAGACGTCACGCTGCTTGGTTTGTTGAAGGTTGTCACAAACCTGTTGCTGGCAGGGTTGACTCTGTTCAACCAGTCGGGCTATCTGAGATGATTGTGTGCAGAATGAATCTTTGTGTTTTGCTGCAATCTTATCGACCTGCTTCTGTTGGATAGAAGGTGCTTGGGTCGAGGCTGTAGTCGTTGCAGTATCCTTCTATTCCCTTTTTGAACAGATTGTGGAGAAGATGAATTTTGTAGTATGAGATACTACCTTGTGATACTGTTTATGTGGGACAATAGTTGGAACTACCTCTGGTATTTTGTAGAGATGACCCCCCAAAGTAACAATGACACTACGGGGTCGAGACTCATAAATAACATGGCGCTTCCACATATATGGATGGGCCAAAAAAACATCACATACATCCAATGGGGAACCATCAAATAATACCTCATCCTTGAAGGGCTAGATTCCGTATGACAATCTACACTGCTGGCTGACATGAAGATCTCATCCTTGGAGAAGCCACCCAATGTTGTATGGTTGCAGGTGTGGTGTTGTTGACAATCCAAACTGTTTGATGACCTTTGCTGAGATGAGGTTCTTCTGGCTTCCACTATCAACAATAAAATGCAGCGGGGTCCCCTTCACCCACATTTGTGAATTAAAAAGGTGCTCCCCCTCTTCAGGATCTGTTGGTTCTTCTGGTTGAATTGTTGCGGTCGCGACAATAGCAGTGGGGTCTACGTCGATGATCTGTCTTTTACTAGTATTTTCAGAATCAGATTCTGAATTAGGGTTTGGATCCTTGTCTTTGATCTCGGCCACCAATGACTTTTTTGAGCGACATTCATCAGTGTTGTGCCAGGGGATTTTGTGGAAATCACACCATTTTCCAGTGTCCTTCTTCATCTTTCCGTGACCCTTCTTTTCCTGTGGCTTGGACTAGTTTTCAGGAGACTGTTTGTTAGGGATGTCTTTATCATACTTTGGTTGTTGTAGATTTGTAGATTTGAACTCCCATTTGTTCTGGTGCTTAAACTTCTGCTCGATTTTAACAACATATCTATAAGCAACACCGAGTGATGAGATATCCAAAAAATACATTTCAGTTTGGATGTATCTATGTAGAGCCCCATGATATTTCAGAACCAAATGTCATTTAGAGTCTTTGATGCCCAGCTTGGTGTGCAAGGTATGGAAGGTATTGGTGAAATCTGAAACTGCTTGGCCCCTCTCTTGCTGCAGTGTGTTCCATCTCATGTATTGGTCCTCATAGTTGCCAAGAGGGTAATACTGTTCCTTGACCACATCCGCAAAAAAATACTAAGTGGGCTTGGCCTCATATATTCCAGAATCCTCTGTGGAACTTTGCTCCTAGTAAGTTTCCCACCAATTTTTGACATGAGGGAGAGCTTTGAGGAGTGCGAAGGTGATCTTTTCTCTGTTGGAAAAATTGTGAACAGAGAAAAACCTTCTAGCAGAGTTAACCATTTTTCTAGAGCTTCTGCATCCATCTGTCCTTCAAATACAGGAATATCAAAATTAACTTGTACCTTGAAAGGCGAGGTGCTTCCAAAGTGGTTGTTTGATGAAGATGTGCATGTTGCTATCGATAGGTGTTGAAGGATGTGGGAAACATTCTCCATCATTTCGTCCCTCTATTGCATGAAAGCTTGCTCAAGAAACAAAATGATAGGATCGTCTGCTTCGTCGTTTTTATTTTCTTCCTCCATTGAGGTTTTCTTGGATGTGTGAGAGAGATTTTCCTCAAGAGAGACAAGCTCGAGAACCAACTTGCTATACTCAGACCTCGTCGGGGACATGCACTGAAAATGATCAAGAGCAGCCTGCTCTGATACCACTGATCTGGATTATTTTTGGCACGAAATGAGAGACAACAATATAACAGAGATATAGCGGAAATAAACAAGAGTCACAGATATACAATAATACATGATTTCTATTAATGAAATAAATGTACAGAGACTGTAAAAATATAGAGTGAAAGACTAACTAGAATGGTGGCAGCTTATCTCTGATAAGAGATGTGATGGCTACTCACATTCAAAAGATGATGATTATTACAATGAGGCTTTAAGGGCCTTTTTAACATAAGGAAAATCCAAAACCCTAACCCCGGAATATGAAAATCCAAAAGGTTTGTAGGCCCCGATGGGGGTAGTTGGTACGTCAACTTCCCAGGGGTGTAACTTTGGCATACGGTCTCTGTCTGGGGCACACGATAGCTCGTTGGAAATATCTATCCAAGGAATACAAATTCTGTGTCAACAAAATGAATTAAGCTCCATGTTGCTCCCCGTTTTCCCAAAAACGTTGTTTAGGGCTTCAAAACGACCCTGAAAGTTTGGGACCCGAGAAAAATGCTAAAAATAGTAAATTACAAAAATTGCCAAAAAACTGTTTTGAGCCAGTTGGAAAAGGTGGGTGGACACCAATATCCACTTGGATCACACATATACTTTAGATGAATTCATCCAGAGAAATCGTTGTGGTTGATAATACTAAAATACCTACTAGACCTAACACTGGATCTGGAGTATTGGATCCACTTTTTCCAAGTGAACAATTTAGGACTTCGGCTCACACTGTTGGAACTTCTGGTTTTGGTTCTATCCCTCTGATAGTACGTGATCTGTACGGTAACCTAGGAGCAATTCCTGATCGACCTATGGCATCACAAGTGCCTGAGACGTCTGTTACCTATACGGTACCTTTAGACCATTTTACTTGTACTACTAGTAACGTCACCACTGTTCTAGACTAGTTGTTGATTGGTTCTCACTCGATTCCTACTCTTCAGATGGCCCATTCTAATATGGTCCCATAGGCTACCACGATTCCTACTTGAAATGTGGTTATCTCCCAAGATCCGATTGGGACACCATTCCCACCTAGACCAAATCCATCGCTTCCCCCTGGGTATAGAGCTCTGAATACTTCTGTTGCTATCCCTACCCAGGTTCCATCTGGAGGTTCTGGAATTTTTGTTCCTCATGGGTATAATGATGTTGATGGTTTTGTTCCTACACCTGCCTAGGTTCTCTTTGGAGGGTATTATGTTCCTCCTCCACCTTTGCTTGGAGGATCTAGCCCTAGTGGCTCCAATTTGCTTGGAGGCACCAGTCTTTCTATCACTTATGGTTTCCAGATTCCTGTTGGAGGTCAAAATCAAGCTGGGGGGGAAACTCAATTTGGGGGAAAACCTCATATTGGGGCGCAACCTCAATTTGGGGGACAACCTCAGATTTGGGCGCAACCTCAACTTGGGGGGCAACCTCAATTTGGGGGACAACCTCAGATTGGGGCACAACCTTAACTTGGGGTGAAACCTCAATTTGGGGGAAAAACTCAGATTGGGGCACAACCTCAACTTGGGGGGAAACCTTAGGTTGGAGTCCATAACCCACTATATGGACATAACGTACATGTGGTACAATATCTACCTTGGCATATTCATTTCCAAGGAAATCTACAATCATCTGGGGGACAACATCCCCAAGTTAATTATTTTGTAACCCCTAATCTCGGTGAACCATATCCAGGTTCTTTGAATCCCACTTGGGTTTTGAACATTCAACCTAATGTTCCTTTCCATGGAAACATCTCTAATCAATCCAAAACTATGGGCTATGTGCCTCAAATCCATCCACAACCGAATCTGTCAAGACTGTCTCCTTATTTTCAGACCAGTTATGGTCCTACTGGCATACCTACGGGGCTCCCCCCTAAAAATCATCAGTTTCCAAAAGTGAACTGATAGTTTCCTTTCCTAGCCACTTTGGATTTACCTGATCTGTCTAGGATTTTGAATGGTCCTATCTTACATTCTCCTTATTGGCATGTCATACTGGCCAATTTACCGTCCAAATTTCCTAAATTTGACGGTCGAGCAAGAGAAGATACGAATAATCACGTTATGAATTTTCATCTGTGGTGTTCATCCAACTCCTTGATGGATGACTCCGTTAGATTATGACTTTTCCAATGAACTCTCACAGGTTAGGAAACAAAATGGTACATCAAGTTACCGCGAGGTTTCTTTAACGACTTTAACACCCTAGCCATGGCCTTTTTGACACATTACCAGTTACCAATTCAATACGAGATGGGAACCAAAATTTTGAGTTCTTTCAAGCAATCCTCATCCACTCATATTTTTGATCACATTCATGAGTGGAGGAGAAGAAGACGTTTAATCAAAGTTCCTCTTCCTGATCAACTATTGGCCGAGTGGTTTACCAAATCACTCATTGAACCTATCGCTCGTGATGTATCCATGGGTGGTGTTGTCACTGAAGAGAAGGTGATTAGTCATGCTCAGTATCTCGATCTCATTTATTAAAAAATGGGAACACTTAATGATTTGATCCCTGACACTCCTCATCCTGCCACAAACCCTACCCCAAAACCTCCAGCATCTTCTCACACTGCTGATGGTGTGATTAGCACCTTCCACGCTGAGACCCAGTCGACGCAAGCTGGTCAGACCAATCCAAAATCTAATAATTCTAATGCACACAATACTCCTTCTCCTACTCCTTCCATCGGTAAGACTGCCGAAGTTAATTCTGTTCAATCCGCACCTACCAAAAAGAATCAAAATGAAAAGAAAGGAAAGGGTAAGAATAAGGAGGAAAAGAGTAATAATCCACAATCTGATAAAACCAAAATGAAAACCATCGATGAGAAAGATAAACGTAAGGCTCGTTACCCCTGCTTGATTTGTGGTAAAGATCATTACACGAAATATTTTCCAAGACGTGCTAAGGTTATTAAGTTCCTACAAGGGAGCAGAAAACTTCCTACACCTGCCATTTTTTCACAACCTTTCCCTTCTCAAAAACAAACCCAATTGGTCATCCATGAAAAAGCTTCTCCTTCTACCTCATCCTATGTCCTTATGTGTACTGGTGATTCTAAAAAGAATGAAATTGCAATTGCAACTCAAGCCAAGGATTACTCTTCGTCAAAGGAGAAAGTTGATGATACACCACCTTTATTGGTTTAGACTTCTCCCCCAACTTCACCTTCCAATGGTCGTCTTCATCTCGAAAGACCAGGTCTTGATACAATTCTTCGCCCCCCTACTAAGGGCGTTGTTCAAAAGTTTGGATTCAACCCTCACGCACGTGCTGCCCAAAACTAAATCATTGTCGAAGATCTTGTGCAAGCACCCTCCACGATGTCATCTCTCGAATTCCTTCAAAATTTCACTGCTCAACAGAAGGCACTATTAAATGACATCGGTCGAATTGATCCCACAGATACTAATCTCATAATATTTGACTTGGAAGATCATGTTCCAAGGCTTCCTACTCAGTTATCTTTTCAGATTCAGGTTGTTGTTGAAAACAAGAATATCTCTAGAACTATGATTGATGAAGGAGCCTCGACTTGCGTCATTTCCATCACTTGTTGGAAAGCCATTGGCTCTCCTACCCTCACTGAATCACACAATACACTTAAGAATTTCAATGGTACAGGATTCAAACCCTACGGTGGTCTTCCCTCGTTGTCTATTACCTTGGAAGGTAAATTGGTCAATGTAGAGGTTGAGGTCTTCGATGCACCTCTTGATTACAACCTTTTACTTGGTCGTAGCTGGATTGATTCCATGAGTAAAGTTGTGTCTACTCTTTTCCATGTGGTACATTTCCTACACCAAGGAAAGGTCATTATTGTTGACCAACTGGCCTTCTTTAATTCTGATTCCCGTACTAACAACGTTCCTTTCATTTCGTAGACACCCCCTGGTTACAAGAATGTAGGAGTGGGTCTTCTGAAAGATTCAACTTTGATGGGTACTTTTCCAATCCCACCACTCGATATTCCCCCTCCTTTTGTTTCCTCTATTAACATGATATCCACCATCGTTCATGAAACCCCTCCATCATATGACCCATGGGTAGTACCTAGCCCTGGTGATTACCCTCTTTATAACGATAAGATGCCTTTAAGTCCGATCAAATCTTCTTACCAAGCTATTCAATCGACAACCCCCTCCTCTCCTTCTCTCTATGATTCATCTCCTGATCCATTTCATGTGATCTTTCCTACTGATGAGATGATCATGTCGGTCATGTCTATGGAAGACACTCCCTAGGATGATGGGAATCATCGCTCCATTCTCTTTCTAGAACATGACACTATAGAGAGTTATCAATGGATTTCGGCTTTGTCGACCATTGTTTTTGTTTCTTCCATTCCTGAGTCAACGCACAATGTCTTGTATGAAGGGAACTTGAGAAACATTTCACCTACGATCCCTCTCGACATTTCCATTAAACCCAGAGTCATGGAGAATGTTCATATCGGGGCCTCATGTTCTACTGATGAGGTCCACACGTATAAAACCCTTTTCCATTAATTTCGTGATGTTTTCACCTAGAGTTACAAAGAGATGTCAGGTATTGATCCTAAGATCATTGTGCACGAAATTAAGACATACCCAGACGCTAAACCCGTTCGACAACAACTTCATACAGTACACCCACACAAAGCTGCTGCTATTAAGCTTGAGGTTGAAAAATTCTTAAAGATGACTTTATTTACCCTATGGCTTTGACTGATTGGGTATCCAATCTAGTTCACTTGGCTACTCAAGAAAGGTTACGAGTTTGTATGGGATGATACTGCAAACAAAGCCTTTGAAGCTTTGAAACTTGCCTTAACCTGTACACCATTAGTGTTGTAATGATCCCAAGACAAATTCTTTCTTGGAATCACTAACTACTACTGATTTATTGAGTTATTAAGTGCATACAAGATTCATCAACACATGGAGATCACAATATATTCAAGA
>JZKD02S1674410.1:64769-76686 GCA_000966675.3 Picea glauca | reverse complement strand
ATATTGTATCTCATGAAGGTGTCAAGGTATACCCTAACAAGATTAAGGCCATGATGGACTGGTTGATTCCAAAAACATTGAAGAATCTTAGAGGATTTTTGGGTTTGACAGGTTACTAATGCAAGTTTGTTCGGAACTATGGGAGAATAACAACACCTTTAACGACACTAACTAAGAAGGATGCATTTTCATGGACTCCAGAGGAAACTAAATATTTTGAACAACTTAAAGAGGTGATGTGTAAATCTCCTGTCTTGACCACACCAGACTTCACAAAATCCTTTAGTGTGGAATGTGATGCCTCAAGAAATGGCATTGGTGCTGTCCTAATGCAAGAAGGAAGGCCCCTGGATTTTGAAAGTAGGCCACTCAAGGGAAAGGACTTACACAAACCCATTTATGAGAAGGAAATGATGGTGATACTACATGCATTGAATAAATGGCGCCCATACCTAATAGGTAGGCACTTCAAGGTCAAAATAGATCATGATAGTCTTAAATACTTCTTGGAACAAAGACTATCTTCAGAAGAAAAACAAAAATGGGTGACCAGGATATTGGGTTATGATTTTGAAATCATCTATCAAAAAGGGAAGAAAAATGTTGTGGCAGATGCACTCTCAAGAAATGATGAAGATGTTGAGGCCTTTCTCTGTTCTATCTCGATCATCCAACTCGATTGGATAATAGAAGTGAGGGATGAATTGAAGAATGACGAAAATTTGTGGAATCTCTTTCAAAGATTGCAGTAGGATTCCAGTGCATCAGATACATTTACATGGAAAAATGATTCACTATGGTACAAAGATCACTTATATTTATGAAAGAAATCCCAAATCAAACAAAAGGTACTATTAGAATTGCACACCTCTCTGGTAGGAGGGCACTCGTGATTTTTGAAAACCTACCATAGGTTCAAGAAGGATTTTTTTTGGGATGGCCTTAAAACTGATGTTCAAAGGTTTATAGCAGAATGTTTGGTCTGCCAACAAAATAAGGTGGAAACAATTAAGACCCCAGGTCTTTTACAACCATTAGCCATCCCAAGTCAACATTGGGAGGAGGTTTCCAAGGATTTCATCAGAGGGTTACCGAACTCTGAAGGAAAGAGTTTCATCATGGTGATTGTTGATAGAATGACCAAGTATGCACACTTTTGTGCACTCTCTCATCCTTCAAATCCAGTACAGTTGCCACCGCATTCATAGAGATAGTTCAAAAACTACATGGAATCCCAAAGATTATTGTAAGTGACAAAGATCCTATCTTCACTGGACATTTTTGGACATAATTATTTTCTTGTTTGGGTACTCAATTGGTTCATAGCTCATCCTATCATCCTCAATATGATGTACAAACCGAGATAGTGAACACATTTCTGGAAGGCTACCTTCGTTGCTTTGTCTCTGATAAACAAACACAATGGTTCAAATGGTTACCCTTGGCAGAATCATGGTATAACACTTCCTTTCATACTGCAACAAAAATGACACCATTTATGGAACTCTATGGATACCACCCTCCTTCCATCACTTCTTCTCTAAAATAAAAATCCAAGGTTCAAGCAGTGGAAGATCACATCAAGCATCAATAAAAAGTTCTCCAAATCTTAAAGGACAACTTGACCATGGCACAAAATCACATGAAATAACAAGCAGATCAACATCGTAGTGAAAAAAGTTTTGAAGTAGGGGATTGGGTGTTTTTAAAACTACAACCATACAAATAGATGTCCCTCAAGCAAGACAAGAAGGATAATAAATTATCACCAAAGTACTATAGTCCTTATAAGGTGTTGCAAAATATTGGTACTATGGCATACAGATTGGAGTTGCCTGCATCCTCATGAGTACACCCAATTTTCCATGTTTCATGCTTAAATAAGGTTATAGGTGAAAAGATCCCAGTTCAAACTATATTTCCAGAACTTGATGAGGAAGGAAAAATCATATTGGATCTTGAAGCCATCACTGACACAAGAATTTTCTAGATGAGGAATAGATCCATTTCAGAGTATCTCATTAAGTGGAGGAAACTTCCTGTTAAAGATTCCATTTGGGAAGATGATTATTTTGTACAAAAGCATCTTGAATTACTCAAGTTTTGTGGACAACACTTGTCTGAAGGGGAGGGGCATGTTAAGCCCTAAATAGTGGCACATTACCCCTTGATTGGGGAATATTACATTAGCAATGTTATTTTATTTATGTCAGCTTGGGTCTATTAGTTGTAATTGTACCTCCTAGTCTCCTATATATATCAAGGAGACATTTTCATTTGGAATCATCTTGTACTTGAATATTTATGTGGTGTATAAAGAGGTTGCCCCCTTGAAGAGGCTTATTATATGAAATTCTCTCCTTTTCAAGGAGTTGAGTACTTATTATGAGGTTTGTCTATGATATATTGATATTTGGTTCTTAATAGCTAACCATTATCATTATTTTATTTCCCAAGTGATATTGTTACTATTATTGACTCCATAATCCCTAAAAGGAATTTATTTTTACACTCTTGTGGATGAATGAGACTAGACAAAATTTCAACACATCTTCTTGAAACTTTCACTAACACTAACAGTGATATTTCTGCTGCTATAATTTCTATTACAACCCTTATTTAGCAGCCTTAATCAACATACTAACCCCTAAAACTAACCCAAAAATTTGCATTTTCCTAAGTGTTATCATCTTGAGGCTCTAGTCTTCCTTTTTCTAGTGTTCTAAGTGCAAATTTATGAAGTGGTTTGAGGTTGTTTATGCTATTGTAACTATTATTACACCCATCATTACATCCCTTTAACATCCCTCAAACTATCCATAAAACCACTAAACATTTTTACTAAGAAAACTATAACCATTGGATGTTGAAGTAGTTGTCTTATTGCTTTATTATAATACTTTTTTGAAGTGGTTTCCATTGCTGTCATCATGATTAATTAATACTATTATAAGTGTTTGGACAATCATTTAAGTCATTTATTGACTTTCTTTTAATCTTGAAATTGTAAGTGACAAAGTACTATCAAACTGTTCAACAACACATGTATTTCAATAGAGGACGAACACCTTCAGTAACAACTCACATAAACGGATCAAAGATCAACACAATGATGTTTTCATGTGGTAGAACCCTTATGAGGAAACATCCACTGCCCCAACCAACATGGCCACTTGGAGCAGTTTATTAATGCAAAAGAAAAATATTACAAAGAGATTTTACAAGAGAGTTTCTCACAATCGATCATCGACAAATGACCCTCCATGCTCTTTAAATAGAGATCATGGACCAATAGGGTGTTAAACCATGGATCAATGGCCATTAAGATTGAGGAGAGTATGAACCGTCATATCACTCTATGGCGGGAACATATTGACCGTCGAATTTCCTAACTACAAATGCATATTAATGCGTACTAAAGAAACACACTTTTACCTAACGACACATTAGACCAAGTAGATATTAACTAACTCCTAAGTGTCTAAACATGCTAACATCCCCCCTTAAGAACAACTTGGGATAGGATTGAAGGATTTACAATGTTGACACAATAGGAGAAGGAAGGAGGAATTAGAGCCTATCCCCCCTTAATGAAAGCTTCTTGAACTCCTAACATAGATCGAAGTTTGGAAAAATTCACTTCTGTAAGAGACTTTGTGAAAATGTATGCAACTTGATATTTTGTAGGGAAAAAGAGCACTTCAATACCTTGATCATGAATGAGTTTTTTGATGAAGTGAATGTGTAGCTTGATGTGCTTGTTGCGCTGATGTTGAACTGGGTATTTGGTGAGCTTGATGGCACTCTGATTGTCATACCAAAGGCTGGTTGAATGATGTTGCTTGAATCCAAACTTTGAAAGGATGTGTTGAAGCCACAAGGATTCCTGACTTGCCTTTACCACTGCTCGATACTCTACTTATGTTGAAGAAAGTACAATAGCTTGTTGTTTCTTATAGGCCCAAGTGATAGGTCCTGAACCAAGGCTGGAAACATAACCTACAATAGACTTCCAATCATTAGGGTCGCCGACCCAATTTGAATCAATGAAACCAACCAATATAGGAGTCCCCCCTGAACTGTGATGTATCCCGAATTGAACTGTGCCACGAACATAGCGAAGTATCCTTTTAGCTGTTTTCCAATGGATTTCATGGGGTGTTTTCATATACCGGGCAACAAGACCAAAAACAAAGGAAAGATCAAGACGTGTATGAGTCAAGTATAAGAGGCTACCAACTAACTAACGGTATAGGGTGGCATCAGCTTCAGGAGAAGTACAGGTGGCAGTTAGCTTGACTCTAGACTGGAAGGGAAAAGGGGATGGTTTACAATCATCCATGTGAAAGCGAGGAAGAAGTTCACAAGCATAGTTAGACAAGGAAAGAAAAATTCCTTCATTGGTTTGCAAAACTTGGAGGCCAAGGAAATATTGCAAAAAACCTAAGTTTGTCATTTAAATTTTTTTCTTAAGATTGGTTTTTACAAGGTTTAAAAGTTTTGAGTCACTACCAGTAAGGATAAGGTCATCAACATAAAGGACAAGGATTATGAGATGGCTTCCTACTTTATTGGTATAGACATTAGGATGAGAATGGCATCTAGAGAATCCGGTGTCAATAAGAAAGATGTCCATTTTGGCATACCAAGCTCAGGGAGATTGCTTAAGACCATAAAGATATTTCTTAAGGCGACAAACAAGGCTAGAGTAATTCTGGACATAGCCAAGAGGTTGTTCCATGCAAATTTCTTCTTTCAAATCGCCATGCAAGAAGGCAGATTTAACATCCATCTGATGAACCTCCCATTTATGTGAGGTAGCAAGGGTAAGAACAAGGTAGATGGAATTCATTTTGGCTATAGGGGCAAAGGTTTCATTATAGTCAATTCCTTCAACTTAGGAAAATCCTTTGGAAACTAACCGAACCTTGTGTCTTTCAACACTTCCATTTGATGCATACTTAGTTCTATAGAGCCATTTACATCTGACAAGTTTTCTTCCTTTTGGAAGAGGTACAAGATCCCAAGTATCGTTTTCCATTAAAGAACAATACTCTTCATTCATTGTTGTATCCCAATCTGGATGACCTAAAGCTTCTACAAATGTCTCTGGATCATAAGTCTCTGAAACTTGAGCCAAACGAGAAGAGGCTCATTGGAACTGTGAATGTGTTCGATGATAATCTGAAGGATCACCGACAATATCAACAACTGCTTCTCATATTGAACAGACCCATCTAGGATGCGGTGGAACTGGTGCGAGTTCAGGTTCAAAGGACTCATCTGGAGGAAGGTGAGCAGGCGAAGGTGGATTTTCATCCTCACTGTCATCATCTGAAGAAGAAACTAGAATAGGAACAGAATAAGGCACAAACACCGAGGATGGATCGCAGGTCGAAGAAGGCACAACCACCGAATTAGGATCGTAGGCCAAGATATTTTCATCAAATTTAACAGATCTCTTCTAAGAATAATTTCATGACAATGTGGTTGAAGAAGTCTATAACCTTTGACATCTTTAGAATAACCAACAAAAATACAGTTCTCACTTTTAGGCTGCAATGCTTTCCTTTTCTCATCAAGAATGTGAGACCATGCTATACTACCAAATACACAAAAGTGAATTACATCCAGTTTAATTTTAGTCCAAGCTTCTTCCAGTGTTATATTTTTAAGAGCCTTTGTGGGAGTGCGATTGACTATGTAATTTGCAGATTTGATTGCTTCCACCCAATACTTTAGACTTAATCCCTTAGATTGGATCATATAATTATCCATTTATTTTAATGTGCAGTTCTTTCTCTCAACAACACCATTTTGTTGTGGTGTATATGAAACGGTGTGTTGCATTTGGATGCCCTGTGTAGTGCAGTAACTTGTAAAATTATTGTTCACATATTCGCCTCCATTATCTGTTCTTAACTTTTGAATTTGATGTCCAGATTGCTTTTCTACAAGGGCCTTGTAGGCCAAAAACTTGTCAAAAACTTTGCTCTTAATTTTTAATAAGTAAACCCAAGTACGTTTGGAAAAATAATCAATGAAAGTTAAGAAATACTTTCACCTAGAAAAAGAAGGGGAAGAAAATGGACCACACAAATCACTGTGAACAAGCTGCAAAGGGCTCGAAGCTTGTCAAGAGGCACGCTTGTCAAAACTGTCCCGATGATGTTTTCTGAGAACACAACCAACACAAACACCATCTCTACATGAAATAAGAGGAATACCAATCACCATCTGTTGATTACATAGTTTCTGCAATGAGCGATAGTTTAGATGACCAAACCGCTCATGCCAAATTTTTCTCTAGTCATCACTATGAGAAACAAAAACTGATGAAAAAGATGATGAACCAAAGTTGTCAAACTTGTACAACCTTGTAATATCATCAACAATTCCAGTTGCAAGAACATGCTTAGGATCTTTTAGATCATTGATTACAACTTGGTGAGGTGAAAACTCTATGGTTTTACCTTCACCTGAATGAGTGACTTGATATACTGATAGAAGGTTACAAGAAAGACTTGGAGCACATAATACATCATTGAAATTACCATTATCTACTTGAAATGTTCCAGATCCTACAACACTAAGAGATCTATCATCACCAAAAAATATTTTCTTGGTGTTACATTCATTTAGAGCAGAAAACATGGCTTTATCCTTAGCCATATGATAAGATGCTCTTGAATCAATAAGCCACTCATTAGAAGAAGAAGTAGAATATGTGTTGAAGGAGAAACCAGAAGTGGAAAGTGCATGCCCATGAGAAGAAGAAGAAGAAGTAGAATCAATACTGATGTTGTGCTTCTTCATCGCTGCTTCTAAAGCTTCCATCTTCTTGAAACATTTAGACTCATCATGACCATATTTATCACAAAAGTTTCAATGTCTGTCAGTCTTCTTATTTTTATATTTTTCTCCTTTGTCACCATTAGGAACTGAAGCTATCTGAGCGGGTTTAGGACTCTTATGTTGCTTTTTGTTGTAGTGAGGATGTTGCTTCTTGGGATTCTTGGGTTTATATTTCTGCTGGGCAACTAAGGCTTTGTTGGAGGTACCTGCAGTGTTGATCACTCCAAGTTGTACAAGATTATCTTCCTCTCTAATCAAAGCAACACAAAAGGACTCAAGAGTGGGTTTTTCATAAGCTTTCCCTAGAGCCTCTCTCGTGGCATAAAAAGTAGATACAAGCACATAATATGCACTACCTATCTTAGAAAGAATAAGATAGATGCAACACTCTTCCTCCATTTTTATCTTACATTCTTCACATAAAATTCTGAGTGTTTTAAACTTAGATAAATAGTCTCCAAGGCAAGAAAAATCAGTTGGAATCAAGGTCAGTGCTTGATTTTCTAACTGTTGTGCTCGAATAATATTGAGTTTACCAAACACAGATTCAATCTTTTCCCACGCTTCTTCGGGGTCATCAATTTATTGAAGGTGGTACCTTAAATCAGGAGAGATGGACATTCTGATTAGTCCACGTGCTTCATCACTCCTATTATCCCATTTTGATTTTTTATCATCATCAGTGGGTGATGTTTCCTTTCCCAAGGTAATCTAGCACAAGCCTTTACTTCTTAATAAATCTTCCATATGAGATTTCCATTGGAAGTAGTTGGTGCTGGTAAGCAAGAGATTACTTGTAGAATCCATATTAAATATGCAAATAATATGGATTTAAAAACTAAAACTGATGATTTGGATGGAAAGAGCTCAAAAACTTATGCGGTTTTAAAAAACACGGCACTGAAAACGGACTTCGGATGTGAGAGTTATGCCCTTTTAAAAAAAGGGCACAAACGATAACCAAATGACCACGTGATAGTGTAAGATGCTTTATGAAGTGACCCACTTTTATAAAGAGAAGTGGGGATCACTTTTACAATGAAGTTACTTTATAACAGAAAAACTGCATGCAAAAAAAATAACTCTAAAATAAAATATTAAAGTTACTTATAGTGATTCACTTTTATACTTGAAGTGAAATACACTTTACAAAAAAATAGCATGAACTTTTTCAAAAAAAAGTAACAAAAGAGAGACTTGAACTCAAGACCTCTTACTTAATAAGGCAACTTTTAACCAAATGATCTAGAAAAAAATATTGTAATGTTCAGAAGGAGTATTGGGGTTGTTGTTGTGGAAGACAACCTTGGAGAGCATGCTAAAAAAAAACTCTTTTCACACAAGAAAAAAATTTCGCTTCTCAATGACAACAAGGGTTAGATCTCGGTTAGCTTACCCGAAAGATGCACCTTTTCCTATCTGTTTTTGATTTTTTGAGCTCGCACAAGGTGTGAGGCAAAGAGTATACATAGATCTAAAAGAGTAGCAACCCAGAAATAAATAATACAAAACTGAAATAAAACCAAAATACTACTCTACAAAAATTTAAAAAATGTGTATTCAAGCTTTATACCTCCAGATATGATTGTAATGATATCCATGGCCCCAACCAACATGACCACTTGGAGCAGTTTATTAATGCAAAAGAAATAGATTACAGAGAGATTTTACGAGATATTTTCTCACAATCGATCATCGAAAAATGACCCTCCATGCTCTTTAAATAGATATCATGGACCAATCGGGTGTTAAGCCAAGGATCAATGGCCGTTAAGATCAAGAAGAGTATGAACCGTGGGATCACTCTATGTCGGAAACATATCGTGACCATCAGATTTCCTAACTACAAATGCATACTAATACATACTAAAGAAACACACTAAGAAACACACTTTTACCTAACGAAACATTAGACCAAGTAGATCTTAACTAACTCCTAAGTGTTTAAAGATTCTAACACAAACTTGCAAGATCTTTATATCATTCTTGTCATCATAGCTTACAATTTCTAGACATATTTGTTGCTGTTATACATTTCAACTTTTAGTGTTTTAGTAGCATATTTATATCTTGAAGTCACCGATTTGAAACATTGATATCATTGCTTGCTGCTAACGTTTGTTGTTTCATTGGTAAAGGGAAGGTACCATTCATTCACTTTCCTCCCCCCCCCCTTAAACTTTACCAAGTGACTTCTTTCCTCAAGTGACCTAGAGAGAGGGGTGGGTTTTACCTGGTCTTTTACCCTTCAACAACCAATTAGGTCTTGGGACATCTCCCTTGGAGTGAGTTTCTTCTCCTCTTAAATAGAAATATGTATCCTATTGGGGTGACAATGATAGGACTACCTCCATGTTACGTCAATATAGGCCTACTTTCCTTTAGGCTTTGGGAAAGTATAGATTGTGTGATAACACATACCTTATTGCAGTGTTGTATTAACGTAACCTCCCTTTTACACACTACATATTCCATTTTTTTATATGATACATAATTTGTTTTGCCAAAACAAGTTATTGGGAATCATGCTTGGGCATAGCCACTCAAACAAACTCCAACCAATGCTCTTGTATATGTTATGGATAGGATGGATATTGAAACCAAACCAAGTAAGTTCATATTTACTATTAAACAACGATTGTAGATTATAGGTCATCCTATGCAAACCTCTCAGTCCATGGAGTGAAACCTGAGATCTGAGCTTCACTAGCTCAAAATAAAAAAAATAAATAAATCATAAGACTAGATGATTAGAAAAATACATTTATATAGAGTAAGATACCTTTTCCCTTGTATAAATAGAGATACATACCTCCACATCCTCGTTTCCTTTGAATATGTACACTAAATAAAATAATATCCATATAACTATAAGCACTACCAATTCTTTCAAAGAAACAACCAAACATTGCAACCTTTTGGCATTCAAAAGGGGTTCTGCAGACCTTTTCTACCATCTTGAAATGGAATACTATAGGACACTTGCATAATCCCGTATTTTCATATTTCACTATGGGCATCACCGTTAGGAGATGTGGTCACAGTTACAATCCTTTCTGATGGATCACCAAAGCCATTTTATGTTGGGATCTTCTCTTTCAAGGTACAACCATTCATTGTATTTGTAATGGTTCTTCTTTCCATATCAGTTTGATAAAGAAGTGTCTTTTCATTCCAGTATCTGACTATTTGATTGCAACTACAATTGGTGAAGGCAATGAATAAAAGAAATGAATCGAAGTTTTCCATTCTTGTTGAATGATTTATGTTGGAGAAGACATGTTTGGAGAACAATGCAACAAGAGATGCAAAACAACGTGCCACATTTTGAAGAAAAGCAACATGCGCGACAAGATTTTCCGAAATCCAGCACAAATGTGGACAAACCTATCCTAGTTAGGGTTAGGGTTTTGGGATGTATGTAAGGTGTTTATGGGAATTAAGTCCCTAGACTCAACAGTAGGAACCAAACCCACCACCTAGGCCCAATTAGACTCTGTAGCATTTAAAAATGGAATGGTTCTCCAGATCTTGCGATCCAACCAATTTATCAATGGGCTTTATGTTTTCTTGTGAAGGCTCTCCCTTCAGTTAGGAATGTTCTTCTCTGTATTTTCTCTTGAGGTGGGACTAGTCTGAGATATGCAAGTCAATATAAACCAACTTGACAAATAACAATATTATGCTTTAACTACTGGGAAGAGGTTGAGCTTGAGATAACCCGCTACTCAAACATGCAAACAATGATTCTATACCATAGGCCTAGTACTAATACATTAACCAAATGAGAATTCAATTACTGCTTGAGAAACTAACTATCAGAAAGAAAACACATATGTAACAAGATGATGGCAAGAAAAATAATTCATCTACCATAACATTCATCAATTGATAACACAATGATATATCTTCATCATTTAAGCAAAGAACATTAAGAAATTGCACAAGATAACATGACAACAAAATT
The DNA here is from genome assembly GCA_000966675.3 of Picea glauca. NCBI lineage: Eukaryota > Viridiplantae > Streptophyta > Pinopsida > Pinales > Pinaceae > Picea > Picea glauca. The sequence continues at coordinate 65,864 of JZKD02S1674410.1, read as the reverse complement.
AATTGCTCTTACTCATTACTGCATCATTCATGGAACACAATTGGAAGTAATTCTTCTCCAAGTCCAATCACATACATCTGATGAAAGTAGCTTGTGTTTGGTCCAGAAGGACTTCTCAATTCATAACAGTCTCAAAATAATTCTTAACAACCAAAAAAGAAGATTTCTTACAAAAACCATCGACCTTTGTTCATTGGTCGATGTCTTTATTTATAATATAAAGTTAACTGTAATTAACGGCTAAATATAATTTGAGCTAGACAAAAATCGCCACGTGGAATTATCATCAAACAATTTCTTTAACAATCCACCCAAGATATTTCTTGGAAAGGGTGACTTCTTTCATATTCAGACCAACTGATAAAGATTTCTTCACAAATATTGGCCCATGGAAATCTGTGTTGTTCCATTGGAGCCACATATATCCCTTTGATGTCCATTGCATGGGCCCGATATTTTGCTAGGTTGAAGTTCAATTGCTGAAGCATGGTTCGGGCTCTTATCGAATGTTCTGCAAATTGTTGCACTTGTCCTAGCCTTTCATCGGTTATCTTGGCGAACTCTGTTACACGTCAAAATTGCTCAGACGGATAAGTGTCGCATTGTCCCTATCAGTCGTTGTAAGTGTCACATCTTCCCTACAACTTTCGCAAGTGTCGCAAGTTGATCACTAGTGTCGCAAAGGATGTTCAGACATACTGTCATGATAACGACACTAAGGAGACACTTATAACATCTCACATGACTGATTTGAAGGAGGAGAACTGATCTACTGAAGTCAAACAACCTTTTGCCACCTGAAAGCACCTCAAAAACTGAGTTTTGGAGAGGAGCGCTCCCCCTTACACTATCTTGGAGCGCTGGCGCTCCCCAATACACTGTCAGGGAGCGTTATAACGCTCCCCTGGCCCTTTTGAGGGAGCACTATAGATTTTGATGGCGCTGGCGCCCCCTAAAGCTTACCAGGGAGTGCTACAGCACTATGATGGCCCTTTTGAGGGAGCGCTACCTATTCTGGGCGGTTGTTAAGCTGTTGAGATGAATGGGGGAAGCATATTTTCATTCTTGGAAGGCAGTTGGATTCGAATCCCTAGT
>JZKD02S1674410.1:29347-46989 GCA_000966675.3 Picea glauca | reverse complement strand
CTTTATTTCTGTTCAAAAGATCAAAAGTACATTGCTGCAATGAAAAATGGCTACAAGACTAATCTGGTCATGTTCTTCCATATCTCTAGAACCATGCAAAGAAAATGACACGCAAAACGGATGTCCATAGCTCCCAGAAATGGTCCGACAACGTCTCCTCCTTAAAAGCTTCTCTGCCTCAAAATGGATTTGGCTTGGCTTCTCCTCAGCATAAATCTGCTTTGAATGCCCTCAATGCTTTCCTTTGGCCTCAAACAGGCCTGGGTTATATAGCTGGGAAGTTGGTTGCTCATCTCCAACTTACTCCCAAAAATTAGGCTCCAAAACTACCCAATAACTCCCAAAAATGGATAAAAACCATTAAAAATGGGCTAATTAATTATTAAAACCCAAAAAGTAGTTAAAAACCCACTTTATAGTTACAATATGGGCATAAGCCCCTTATATCCAGCGCGCGCCCCCTTGGCAGGGTCACATGGCTTCATGTGGCCGAGCGCCAACCCCCTTTTAGCGCTCCTTACAATACTTTGCAATATATTTTATAATGTGGGTTTTACAACATAAGAATTAATTTGGTGTATTGGAAAAGGACCATTTATTAAAGTGCTGGGCTTGGTGGTGGTCATGGGTTAAAAACCCATGCACCCCAAAACATTTTTTTTTGAAACATGCCACTTCAACTGATGACTGGGTGCCACGTGGCTGCCCATGACTGGGCCACGTGGCACTTTCCCATTCGATGGATTAATGCCACTTGTCAGTTATTGACTGGTTCAGTTGCCTGCCACATGTCTGCCTTGTCAACAAACCTGCCCAATCACCATTAGCTAGAGAGTGCTACGTCATCTCCTGCACAGTCAGCATGCTGACATCAACATTGACTTTTTGACCAGTTGACCTTTGACTTTTTACCTGTTTGGGCTTCCGATCAAAACGCGATAACTTTCGCATACGAAGCCCGTTTGACAAAGTAAATATACCTCCAGAATCAGGAAGATGACACGGACGCAATGGCGCTGGTTTTGTCGGATTCCGAGCACTTTCATTTTTGAGCATTTTTCAAGCCCTGTCAGGCTTCTGGATCCGATTTCGGATCATCCATTTCAGGAATGCTCAGTGTGTGTGGGCTGTTTCGTGAGGGAATAGCCATGCATGTGGGTCGTTGCAAATCTATAGGCTTTCTGAAATGCTAAGTGAAATATGTTTTCAGCCATTCATTCTCAGGCCCTCCTTCTAGCGCCAATTCTGTTGATGCGACTTAAGTCCCTAGACTCAATAGTAGGAACCAAACCTGCCACCGAGGCCCAATTAGACTCTGCAACGTTTAAACATGGAATGGTTCTCCAGATCTTGTGATCTGACCAATTTATCGATGGGCTTTATGTTTTCTTGTGGAGGCTCTCCCTTTAGTTAGGACTGTTCTTCTCTGTATTTTCTCTTGAGGTGGGACTTGTCTGAGAGATGCAAGCTAGTGTAAACCAAATTGACAAATAACAATATTAAGTTTTAACTACTAGGAAGAGGTTGAGCTTGAGATAACCCTCTACTAAAACATGCAGACCATGATTCTATGCCATAGGCCTAATACTAATACATTAACCAAATGAGCACCCAATTATTGTATGAGAAACTAACTATCAGAAATAAAACACATATGTAACAAGATGATGGCAAGAAAAATAATTCATCTACCATAACATTCATCACATGATAACACACCGTTTTATTTTCATCATTAAATCAAAGAACATTAAGACATTGCACCAAATAACTTGACAACATAATTGATTTCTCTTACTCATTACTGCATCATTCATGGAACAAAATCGGAAGTAATTCTTCTCCAATTCCAATCACATACATTTGATGAAAATAGATTGTCTTTGGTCCAGAAGGACTTCTCAATTCATAGTAGTCTCAAAATAATTCTTAACAACCAAAAAGTTCTTACAACAACCATCGACCTTTGTTCATTGGTCGATGTCTTTATTTATAATATAAAGTTTAACTGTAATTAACAGATAAATATAAGTTGAGCCAGAAAAAAATCGCCACGTGGCATTATCATCAAATAGTTTCTTTAAGAATCCACCCGAGATATTTCTTAGAAAGGGTGACTTCTTTCATATTCAGACCAACTGATAAAGAGTTCTTCACAAGTATTGGCCCATGGAAATCTATGTTGTTCCATTGGAGCCGCATATATCCCTCTGATGTCCGCTGCATGGGCCCAATATTTTGCTAGGCTGAATTTCAATTGTTGAAGCATGGTTTGGGCTTTGATCGGATGTTCCGTGAATTGTTGCACTTGCCCTGGTCTTACATCGGTTATCTTCGCGAACTCTTCGGTCCATAACGAGTCTTGTTCGACATACAACTTGAACACATCGCTCATGTCGGTAAATTCATTAGGGGTGCCGAACTTGGGGAGCTCAGAATCCTTCATTGTTCCGACGATTCAACTTCGGTGTTTCTTTCGATTTCTTCGACGAGGCCACAGGATGAGCTCTATTTGGTAGTCAGGAAGATTTTTCCTGCAATCAAGGTAGATGAAGTTTAGCAATTAAGAAACCTATGATAAGACATAAACAATTCGAAAATACTAATGTGTACCTATGTAGCTCGCTAGTCTTAGTCGTTTAATACTTACGTGACCCCAGTCGCTCCTTCGAATGACCTGTGATGACCTAGCCGAAGTCGCCACTCTTCTTTGGTTTAAATGAATTATGTCAACGTGCCGTAGAGTGGAAAATCAAGTACGACAGACATGAGCGTCTAAATCATCATAGTGATCACTTGACCCTTGGGGCCAAAAGGAGACGTCGGAGACGAGCATGAACATGTATGCTCCCAAAAGGTCAAATACTGTAAAAAGAAAGTCGTTAAATGCCTCCAGAATTTGTATCATCAAGTGTGTCAAACATCATTCGTCAATAACGAAGGTTTGGAAGTTTAAAAAGATCATAAGGATCGTATTGCACGTTTGTTGCAACTCTGATTGACGACGTTTACATGTTCTGGATTGCATCCATCGAGCAGCTGTGGCGCGTCGAGTCTTAAAAACAACATGTCACGAGGCACGAGTGTTTTATTGGCATGCTCTATTCTGCTCATTCATTTCTCTATAAATTCTGGGAGTTCTGTGGGGAATTCTACGCCTATGCCGAGCTTATATTCTCTGGAATTCTGGCCTAGCGAGTTTATCTTGGTGAAGTCCCATGTAGTAGTCCTTCATCAACTGCAGACACCTGAGTCCCTACGCTGTTTCACTATGGGATACCCTTCAAACACGGGACGGGGTCTGCGAGGTAGCCGAAGTGCCAGGTTTGAGCCCCAGTGTGCCTCAGACTCTTTCTTATTAGCTTCTCGCATCCTTGAAACTCCAACAAGAGGTACAAGCTCTTACTTGGAGAGGGTGTCGACGTTCTCAACGGATATTAGGGTTGAAAAAGGTATGTTTGGGAATGTTCCTTCTCAGGAGAGAAAACCACGGAGAAGAGGAAGGCCTAGGAAAGATATGACAAAAGGAGAGGAGGACCGCCTCCCGACCGAGCTAAGTGTACGTCCAGCCCCTGAGGGGTCTGTGATGCTTGCCAACTGGTCAGAGCCGATTGGGACTACCGGTAGAGGAAGCGGGAGATGAAAGGAAAGGGAAAAAGCACCGGGTTCTCCTGTCGAGAGTCCCTCTCAGCAGTTAGAGTGGGCCCAACTTGCAATAGATGAACTCTACCAAGAGAATAGAGAGTTATAGAGCCAATTGGTGGCGAAGAACCTAGAGGTATCGGTGTCGCAGGGTCATGAAGGTAGCACAGTTTGGCTCCAGAGACGGCTTCGAGAAGTTCAAGATACAATTGTGCAATTATGTGAGGCGTAGAGGATGACAACGAAAGAGAAGCAGAAGACATTATAAGGTGTGAAGGACAGTCCGAGAGAGGACCAATGCACAAGAGATACATAGTGGGTGGGTTCTTGCCTTGCATCCCCGGAAGTGCCACTTGACAATTTTTTCTCTCTTTTTTAAGGGTTTTATATTCTTACTGCGACCAGGCCGGTTAGCCGGGTCGTCGAGGTTATCTACTTGAACCAGGCCTTGAGAGAGTTTTTTATTGTATGAATAATTTGAAAGTGTTTTGAATGTATCATGCTCCTTTTAGATGTGAATTAAACATGTCTTATTTATTTAAATTTCTTCATTCTCATCATGGGATTTTATAATTGTTATCATTGCATTTGTAAATTCGTTGATGTGTTCTTTGTTAAAACTTCCGATATCGGTTGATGTTAATGGGGCGTTATTAACCGGGGGTCATTAAAAATACCTAAACATAAAGAGAGCACCCGACTAGCGGGTAGGAAATGCACTTAGGAACTTCATACGCGTCGAAAGCACATAACGGGTTAGGTACAATGGATGACAATGCTTGGATGGAGTCGGGAAAAGTAAAATTAATGCATGGTTTTATTTTTGGGTTAACACATTGTAGCTTTTCCGAAGCCGAAATTGTATCAAGGGTTGGCAATGTCACTTTTCATTTGCGTGGTGCTTACTGTTATATTTATCTGCCGAAGCCGAATGTATTGGTCTTCGACACAATCCCTGTCAAGGATTATTCGCAGAAAAGAAAAGATTTCATTGGACGATGCCGATGGAGATTGGCGCTTGGCTATTTCAAAATCTCAAGTGATTTCCTTCACATTTTACCTCTACCGATGTCGAACTTCCTAAGCGAGTCAGGGAAAACTTTTAGATCGTTGATTCCTTGAATAGTTGTTAAGTTTCTTTCAGAGTTAAGAAGGTTCTTTGTTGTATGTTCAAGCAAAATTTAATCGATTCAATCATGAAACATAAATGATAAGTGAAGGAATCAATTTCATACTGAAGTGAAAATAGGCAATGCAGAGGATCGAGTGGTACCCAAAAAGGAAATGGCCATAGACTTTTTAGGGTGTGTTGAGTGCTCAACATAAGGGTTTCTAACCCATTTTTGTAATACAAATAAGGGGTATGAGGGAGATTAGGAGAGGTGGATAATAATCCAATGGTTATTGTGTGTGTGCAACAAGTCTGTTTTGAAGAACCTATTTTGGAGTCTTCATGAGTTAAATTCTGTTTTGAGAGTTGTAGAGGTCGAAGTAGCTGAGGGTTAGGTCACAAGCTATGGATATTAGTGTGATCTTGGTCCACCTCACTACTCCTTACTATGATGTAATGCGTGTAACTCCTTTTGATGTATAAGAAAAGAAGCATAATATCTTTATGGACGTAGCCCCAGGGGGGTGAACCACAGTAAAGCCATGTGTGCAATGTGTCTTAATGTGTTTCTATTTCTACAGTTATCATTGAAGGGTTAGATAGATGAATGGATGATTTAATTACATCACACACTAGATTAAATATGAAAATGAATGAATGAATGAATGGATCTTATTAATAGTATAATAAAATGCATGGTTAAGTAGAAATAAAAAGTAAGAAAGAGAATCATCCAATCCCTTCCATGCCTGTAGAAATATGCATCCTGTAGTCCCCTATAAACCATCTCAGGTGAGATTGCACTATGCACATAAGTAGAACATAGTTCAACTCATAAGTCCAACAAATTGTTCCGTTGCTGGCTAGAACTCAGAAGTAGAGCCATGAAGGGGTTTGTTGAAAAAACTGTAGTGGTAGAAAGGGATGTTCAAGCCATGGAATCCTGTGAAGCAAGAGATTGAAAGATGATTAGATACAAAGTAGTTGGAGTTCTCACATAAATAAAATAAGGGTTCAAGGTACACACCGTGCCAGTACCTACAGAGGTATGTGTTTACTGATCTACATGAAGCATATTTTTGTTTCTTTCCACAGTTATTACAAGAATGGTTGGTAAGGTTGAAGGATACCCATACAACTAACTGGATTAGGCTATTAATGTGTACTACTGAAAATATTGTGCGGTTGGTAAGAGTTAATAATGAATTCATGTGCGCAATAGATTTTTGGTTAGACAATATTACTACATGGTTTATCACTGATTTTGCAGTAGATACAACAAAGTCATACACTGTTGTAGAGAAATATTTCTTGAGGGGACCTAGAGGGAGGTACATCATATCACTCTACACGTCGATCAAGATCTTATTACATGATAAATGCGTGATGACCATGGAATCAGAAAACTAGATCACTCTGCGCACATGGGGGAGTTGGGGGAAGCACTACGAAAGATATGAGAAATGGAGAAAGCTATGGAGAGTAGCCAGAAAAAGGAGGCAATGGACCCCATCATGATGGATGATGACCATACCATGGAAATCATAAGGAGTACATGTGTGATGTGCAACGAATGAACCTACTAGTATATAATAAATAATAAGAAGATGGATGTAGCAGAGAGAGAGGGATTTGAAAACAATGAGGAAGAGGTAGAGGATCTCCATGCCATGGGGAAGATTGAGGATATCTTGCACACCACATATGAGAGGAAAATAAAAGGTCATGGGTTCAACGTAGAAGAAGGATCTCCATTCCAGATCTGAATTAGTGTGGAACCCACAACCCCATGTGCGACTAACACAATTGAAGAAGTAAAAGAAGTTAACCAACAAGTGATTAGTGGTATATTTTTTTTTTAGGACATGGGTCCAGTAGTAGAAGTGCAAGTTCATCAAGTAGTAGTCAAGTTTCTACAATGCGTGGAGGTGGTAGTTCATCAAATTTCACAATGGCGGGACAAGATCCAAGCATCAAGTTACCAGAGTTCTGAGGGGATGGGTTAGATGACCCAAAAAAACATGTGTTCATCTGTGAGAAGATATGGGCAGTAAATCAAATTACAGATGAAGATACAAAGGTTGCGCAGTTGGAGATCAATTTTCGAGACCGTGAATTAGATTGGTACATGGGTCTCTCACCAAATAATCCAACATGAAAAACTACAAATATAGCATATGTGAAGAGGCAGTTGATAAATGAATTTCAGAAGACCAGTTTATGAATGAAATGATAGAGATCAAGAAGAAACCAGGAGAATCAGTATGGGAAGTAGGCTAGAAATTCAAGAGGTTAAAAGGTAAGTTAAATTACATTATTACTGATACACAACATAGGCATTTGTTTGTTAATTCTTTGCTGCCACACTTGAAGTATATTTTGAGAAAACAAACATTCCAAAGTCAAGGTGAGGCCTTGTAGGCAGCCTTACAGCTAGAGGAAAACCAATAAAAGCATACAGATCCAACTGTGGAAGAGTTGAAGCAAGATCTAAATAAATTAACATTCTAGTTAAATCAGAACAAAGGAAAGGAGAAAGGAGAAGATGTCTAGTGTACAATGTGTAGGACATAAGGTCATCATAAGAATGAGTGTCCATTATCCTCATAGTATATTGGAGTGGGTATGCCAAACACTTTATCTCTAGGAGGACCATGGTGTGATATTTGCAAAAGACATGGGCATGATCCTTATCATTTCCCCCTGATGCAAAAATATCAAACAGTTCTGAAGAGTACATATTGCAACTTTTTAAAGTGAGTTGGACATGAAGACAAATACTGTAGAACCTTGGAAATGATGAAACAAATGATTGTAGATACATACAAGGTGCAAGATGAACATGTAATAGGACAACTTGCACAACAACCATGGTATAACACTAAGAAACAACCACTCTACAATCTCACGCAACAATTTGCAGCACGACCACAATATAATGCGCAACAGTTTCAACAGAAACATTAGTATAACCCTGCACAACACCACAACAATACAATAACCCGTAGTCATAGTATAATCAAGGACCTCAGTATAAGACACCATGTAGGGATAATTAGGGAAATAAAGGATGCTTCAGAGGAGGATGTCGTGGAGGAAGAGGCTTTGGAGAAGGTCAAGGACTAGTGGTGTTTCATAACTGTCAGAAACCAGGGAACTATGAAAGAGATTGCCCACAACCACCTGCTACATGTATATACTATCGTACAACAGAACATGAAACAGAGAACTGCCCAACATTGTTGATAAAAATACAGGACAAGAGGAACCAGACTAATCAGAGTGTGCAATGGATTGGGGTAGAACACAGAGAAGAAGACATGAAGAAGATTAACATAGTGACTAGAGGTGGAGACAAGACAGAAGAATATGCAACCAAGAAGGATCAGGACCAATACCAATGGGTTAGGAAGAATATAGAACCTGAACAAAATTTTGATGCACACAAAGAGAAAGAGATATTCAAAGAAGCTAGACAAGAGATCTTGAAGGAAAATATTGCATCCACTCCAGGAACAAAACCAATAGATGTGATACCAGTATATAACATGCCTTCATTATTTGATCAAACCAATCAAGCGCAGTCCCTAGAACAAGTAAGTAACTTAAGAATCTTTTTGGGAGCTTGTGTCAAATTATTGAGTGATAAAAATTCCTTACAAGCACTACAAAATTTGTTAGAAAAGTGTAATCTTGGGGAATAAAGGGTAAAAAGGATAAATCAGGTCCGAAAGAAGAGAAGAAGTAGTAGGGAATTCAGATTGAATGCCAACATAGGAGATTTCAATATGGGGGATATTATACTAGACTTAGGAAGTCTGAATAGGAAGGTTGAATAATGGTGCCAATAGGAAGGTTGAAGGGGATTCCAATAGATATAGATGGTGTGTGCACCATAGATGACTTTGAAGTCATTGACATAGTGGACAATACTTCACCATATCCAACATTGTTGGGTATGGATTGAGCCTTTGATAACCAGACCATTATTAACTTGAAGACAAGGAAGATGATATTTGAGTCCGGAGAATACAAATTTATTGCGCCATTGGATCCCTCAGAAGGAGGTAGGTATGTGGAACCTGCGATGGATAATATGCTTATAGAAAATGTGAATCAACTATATAGAACTACCATGCATGAAGAATATTATATCAACCCAACTACAGATGGCATGCTCAATTGGAGGAGTATTATTTCTTGTGCTTCAGACTCTTACACAAGACTGGAAAAGGGCAACAATGATTACATGAATTATCTACCAAGAGATGTTCCAGAATGATGTGTGTGTTGATATGGGTTGGTACAAAGGTAAGAGAACCTCCCACTTTTTATGGATTAAATGATTTAGAATATTTTTTGATGAAATATGAAGTAGAAGTTATGGAATATCAAAGATTACCAACACTAGATATTTCTTTAAAAGATACACCTACAAGATGGTGGGGTACACAATGGGAAAAAATCAACAATTGGTTCTAGTGCAAAAGATTATTGCGCATTAGATTCGATGTAGAGAAATAACACAAATATGAGGATAAATATGAAGGATTTGGAAAACCCCAAGAACATGTAGAAAGGTGCATGGTTCAATGGAGATTAGTACCACTGGAAGAATGACCACACCACTTTATTCACACACTAGAAGGAATTATGAGGAAATGGTACACAAAATAGGAACAACACGGGGAAATTGCCAATTGGGAAGAGATACAACATAGATTTGTAATTACATTTTCCTTTTAGCATAACAGTACAAATATTGATACAACGCTGCAAGTGGTAAGATATAATATATTTGAAGAACTAGAGTTTGAAATAATTCCAACATCTCAGAGGAAGGCTAGTCAAATAGTCAAACAATTGCTACACTATTATCATCTAGCATAAGCATAAGAACCTGAAGAAGATAATGCACACAATATCTAGATCCTAGAAGTAGAAGGTGAAAGGGAAGTAGAAGGTCCCAAGATGGAATCATAGTATTATGTTTCACCATTGAATATTGGGAAGGTCATCATTGGAATTGTAGACATCCCAAAGATGGCTAGTATTGGAGATTATTGGGATCACCAGACAATATAAATGATCATATAATTACTATGCGAATACAATGAATTATTCCTAGCAATATTATCAGAGATGAAGGGAATGACATGAGAGATAGGAGAGATGAAGATCCCATGGAATCCATAAGAAATACCTATCAGATAGAGGTCGTACAGATTGAATCCAATATATAAAGAGAAGGTGAAGACAAAAATTGACAAGATGCTAGAAGCTAGTGTTATATAACCTCTATAAGAGTCAGAATGGATCATTCCTATGGTGGTGCAAGAAAATAAGCATGGATGGATAATGATTTGTGTATATTTGAGAAAATTGAATGTTGCTTTCCTACATGATCCTTTTCCTACCCCTTTTACAGACAAAGTTTTGGAGAATGTAGGGGGTCAATGAGCTTATTCTTTTATAGATGGATTTTCAGGTTATCATCAAATCATGATAGTTCCAGAAGATAGACACAAGACAACATTTGTTATAGAGTGGGGCTCATTTCAGTATACAATTATGTCATTTGGATTGAAGGATGCACCAACCATTTTCTTAAGAGTAGTAGTAGCAACTTTCAAAGACTTTATTCATAAATTTTTGGAGGTTTACTTGGATGATTGGCCAATGTTCATTTTTTTGAAAGATCATATTGAAGTATTAAGGTTGATGTTGGATAGATCTAGACATTGTCAGATATCATTAAATATTAAGAAATGTATTTTCAGCGCACCTTTTGGCATTTTGTTAGGACATGTGGTGTGTAGACAGGGTCTGTTGGTTGATCCTGCTAAAATTGTTGTCATAGTTAACTTACCACCACCAAATTCAGTGTTCTAGTTGAAGAGTACATTGGGCCATACAGTGTATTACAGAAAATTTATAAGGGGATATACATAGATCACGACGCCAATGGAGAAGCTGTTGAATAATGATACTGAGTACCAGTGGAATGATGAATTCCATAAGAGTCTGGATATTTTGAAGGAGAAAATGGTTAGTGCACCAATTTTAGTATTTCAATATTGGGCTAAAGAATTTCATGTGCATGTAGACACATCTTCAATTTCATTAGGAGCAGTATTAACCTGACCATGAGAAGGTGATATAGATCACCCTATTTCTTTTGCAAGTAGAAATTTTTCAGATTCAGAGCAAAACTACAACACTACAGAAAGAGAAGGATTAGCAATGGTGTATGCTTTGCATAAATACATACATTACTTGTTGGGACAACACTTTAAGATGTTTACAAATCATTCATGTATGAGATACTTAGTTAATAAACCAGTGTTGGGGGAAAGGATATGTAGATGTATGTTACTATTTCAGGAATTTGACTTTGAATTTGTGGTGAAGCCTGGAAGATAGAATGTAGGATCGGATCACTTGTCTGAGATAACAAATGGAGAAGAGGCCAGTAACTTGGAAGACAACTTTGTAGATGGACAATTGGTTTCAGTACAAATTGTAGATGAATATTTTGCTGACATTATTGAGTTTTTGAGTATAGGCTTTGCACCAAGAGAATTTACTACTACGCATAAGAAACATTTGGTGGTTAGATATGTAGATTATCAATTGATTGCAGGTCATTTATACAAACTTGGAGCAGATAACATCTTGAGGAGATGTGTGATGGAGCATGAAAAACCCATTATTTTGGCAGAAGCGCATGAAGGAATTGCAGGAGGAAATTATGCAGGAAAAGATATCGCGTATAAGGTATTACATGTAGGATTATGGTAGCCAAAAGTTCATAAGGATTCAAAATAATATTGTCAGAAGTGTGATGTTTTTCAAATAGTTGCGAAGTCATCCAGGAGGGATGAGATGCCACTAAGACCACATGTTACTTTACAAGTGCTCGATAAATGGGAAATAGATTTTGTAGGTCCAATTAATCCACTAGCCAGAAGATCATGAGCCATATATATTATTACAACATTAGAATACTTGACCAAATAGGAAGAGGCAACATCAGTAAAGGATTGCAGTGCAGAGACTGCAATGCGCTTTTTATTTGAGAATGTAGTAACAAGATTTGGATGTCCAAGAATATTGATGAGTGTTCAAGGGACTCACTTAATCAACAATATAATTGAGGCAATGTTAGAAGAGTTTAAGATATACCACAAGAAGAGTAATCCTTACCACCCTCAAGAAAATGGAACATTGGAAGCCTTCACCAAAATTTTGAAGAATGCCTTAACAAAGATTTGCAATGTAAACAAATACGATTGTGATTTGAAGGTACCAGTATTAATTTGGGCTTATAGAACTACATGTAAGAAGTTAACAGGAAAAACACCCTTTATATTGGTGTATGGACATGAGGTAGTAGTTCCCTTGAATTATTTAATGCCAAGTCTGTGCGTTGCAACAATTACATAAATGATAGAAAATGGTGCAACACATGAAATATTGGCTCAACTGATAGAATTAGAAGAAGACCGAATCATGACATGTTTCCATCAAGAGGTACAGAAGGCAAAGAATAAATCATGTCATGACAGACATATCAAGAAGAATAAGAAGTTTAAGGAAGGATATATGGTTCTCCTCTACAATAGTAAATACTTGCAACACCCAGGGAAGCTTAGAATGCATTGGCTAGGGCCATATTAGATAAAGTGTGTCATAGATGGAGGTGTTGTACAACTACAAGACTTAATAGGAAAGGAAGTGCAAGGAATGATGAATGGTAGTCATCTGAAACTGTATAGGGAAAGTTAACCTACTAACTCTCAATAGTTGCGGTGTAGAAAGTAGACTAGTACATATTGTAAATAGTAGGAGCTAAAAGAAGAAAAAGGAAGATAAAAATACAAAAATGAAGAAAAAATCCAAAAAACAGTAATTAGGAGGAATCAATAATTCAGGAATGACATCGTGTAACAATTGGTGTGGCATAATTTGGAATCCTACGTGTAGGAAAGTTAGACACTGCACAAATTGACCAAAAAAAGTGAAAAATAAGATAGAGCATTAATGACCAGGTTTATAAAAATGGAAAAGCACGAGCAAGTTCGAAACTTGGAAAATTTTGAGAAACCAAGCACTTGAGAGTGTGAGCAAAGGGTGATAGAGCAAGAGGAGAAGTCATTCGATTGAGTGCAAGAATAGTTATATGTGTTGGATTAATGAGAGGGGGGTGAATCAATAATAGAGCAATAATGCTTTTTAACCACAAAATGCAAGTGTTATATCAATGTAGAATTATCATCCAATCATTGCAGAGTAAATAAACATTGAACAAATGAGAAATCATACACATACACAGTACATGAGTGTTTTTACATGGAAACCCAAAGCGGGAGAAAACCACATAATGCTTTTTCTTATATGTCTTTAAGAATTACATTCATTGGAAGCACCAACTTCCTTTTTTTTCCAGCTGCAACTGGAAGGAGGTTCCAACCTGTAAATGTGTTGAACCTGCACAAAATATATCTAGCTAAATAATGATACACACATTTGCAGAGAGAATTGGATAAGGAAGAAGGAGAGAAAGAATAGAAAGAATTCTCATTAACTGTTATGAATAATGAATAATTTACACATGATATACTATGCATAACTCAATGAGTTCGACTTGAGGTGAACCAAGTCTCCATAGTGGTGGTCTAGAGTGATTTGGACACACGCCAACAATTACGAGAGTGAACTGCCACCTATTCTAGTCTCTCAAGTAGTTACGGGAGTGAACTGCCACCTAGTTGAGTTAACTAGTCAACTAGTCTTTAGTTAACTGACTGAACAAAAAGTAGTGAGGAGTTATCTCAAGGAATCAAGGTTAATGCGCCACTCTGGTGATGATACCAAGGAAAGGTTGAATTAGCATGGTGATGATCTTGATGTTGCATGGTGATGATCCCAATGCAACATCTAAACTCAACTCAACTAGTCAAACTGGAGTGTGAACTGAAAGAGAATATTCTCCAGGTGGAATATTCTCTCCTAAAATATAGGAGACTGGATAATTACTAATAAACAAATAAAAACCTTAGGAAAAATAAATCCTAGGTGTGTGTGAAGTAACTCCAACACCCCCCCCTGAACATCACTATGGTGAAAATAAAGATTGGGTCACGGCAACGAGGCCATGTTAGGTACCCAAGTACAAAAGATACACTAAAAATAAAGTGAGGAAAGAGGGAAAAAATCATGGGAAACCCCCCCCCTCAAGGTACAATGTATGTAAAAAGAAGAACTACAGTTGTTAGGCAACTGTGTCCTTCATTCCAAGATGACCACGCAGAGAATGTAATTTCTTCTCAGTGAAGGTCTTGGTGAAAATGTCTGTTGTGTTTTCTGCTGAAGGACAGAACTGTAATTCGATGATACCCTCGTATACTAAGTCCCGGATGTAGTGCATGTGGATATCAATGTGCTTTGTCCGCTGCCTCTAAACTGGATCTCTGTAGAACTTCAGAGTGCCCTGGTTGTCATACCAGATGACGATCGACCGATGAAACTGAATGCCCAACTCAGTGAGACAATGTTGTAGCCACATAGCCTGAATGGTTATGTTAACTACCCCTATGTACTCTGCCTCGGCTGAAGATAGAGCAATAGCAGCTTGCTTCTTGCTCAACCAACAGAAAGGCCCATAACCAAGACTGAGTGAGTAACCTAATGTGGACTTGCGATCAATGCTATCTCTAGCCTAGTCAGAATCAGTAAACCCAATGAGATCTAATGTAGAGTCTGCTACATAATGAATCCCAAAGTTGATGGTGCCCTATACGTATAGAAGGATACACTTTGCAGCTTTCCAATGTAGCTCATGCGGCTCCTGCATGAACCTGGAAACTGCGCCAACTGCATATGAGAGGTCTGGTCTGAAGTGTGTGAGATACAAAAATCTCCCCACTAGCTTTCTGTACAATGTGTTGTCAACCAGTGGAGTCTCCCCACCATCCTCAAGTTTGACTCCTGATAGGAAAGGAGTCGGAGCAGACTTGCAATCTGTCATGTGAAATCTCTCAAGGAGATCTCATGCATACTTGGCTTGAGATAGTTTGATGCCTGATACATCTTGACTGATCTTAAGTCCAAGGAAGAAGTGTAGTGGATCCATGTCTGTCATCAAAAACTTGTCATGAAGAATCCTCTTGACTGCAGAAATCATTGAAGTCGAGCAATCGGTGATCAACAAATCATCGACATGCAGAACTAAAAGTAGAAGTGAATCAACCGTCCTGAGCATGTATACATTCAGGTTTGATTTACAACGTACAAAGTTCTGTGACAATAGGTAGGAGTCCATCTTGGCATACCATGCCCTCGGACCCTGTTTGAGGCCATAAAGTGACTTCTTCAGTCGACAGACTAAATATGAGTCCTGCATAAATCCCTGGGGCTGCTCCATGTAGATCTCCTCAGAGAGATCACCGTGAAGAAATGAATTCTTCACGTCCATATGATGGACTTCCCATCCCTTGGATGTTGCAATGGCAAGGGATAATCAAATGGAATCCATCTTCACTACTGGAGAGAAGGTATCATCATAGTCAATACCATGAACCTGTTGAAAGCCTTTGGCGACAAGCCTAGCTTTGTATCTGATGATCTGTCCATCCACTGCACTCTTGGTCCTGTAGACTCATCTACATCTAACAAGTTTCCTCCTAGAAGGAAGGGGAACCAGATCCCAAGTCTGATTCTCGAGGAGGGATTTGTACTCCTCCTGCATGGCGGATTCCCAAAATGGATTTCCAACAACCTCGCCATAAGACTGTGGATCGGAAGACTAAACCAAGAAAATATGCCTGGAGGGCAATGGTTCAGTGGCAGTGAGTGAAACAGGAGGCTACTCGAAATAAGATCGAGTCCTCCTAGTATTGGTTGGATCACCTACAAGATCCCCTGCATCCTAAAGAGTAGTTTGTGCCCACTTGGGCCTCTGCTCTGGCTCTGCAACTGCATCTGGATGCCTTGACTCTGCATCTGATTGTAGTGACTCTGACTTTGAATCTGAATCATCTGAGACCTCTATATCATAACTCTCATCTAAAGAAGATTTGGCATGTGCATGCTCATCATCTCAGATAGGTGGAAGAGTGAAGGTGTTTGCATGCGACTGCTGAGGTACATGCGAGACACTTTCCTCAAATTGGACACTGCGCTCAATGATGAGCCGCTCCAAGGAAAGATCAATAAGTCGATATCCCTTCACACCGTCGGGGTATTCAACAAAAATTCACTCAGTGCTCTGTGGATCAAGTGCCTTCCTCTTTTCAGAGGGAATCCAGGCCCATGCACGAGAACCAAAAATGCGAAAGTGGGTCACTTTCGGTTTGAGGACGCTCCAAGCCTTGTAGGGGGTCTTATCCTTGACAGATCTATGGGGAGATCTGTTTTGGATGTATGTTGCATAGTTAAGTGCTTCGTCCCATAGTCTCCGTGGTAGTGACTTTGCATGCAACATGCAAGATGCTATCTCCTTTAGAGATCGGTTTTTCGGCTCAACAACTTCATTTTTCTACGGAGTGTAGGGAAATGTATGGTGCAATTGAACCCCTGCCTCATGGAAAAGATTGTGGATCTCATGATTCACATACTCTCCCCTTTTATCAGTTAGGAGGACTTTGATCTTCTTTTTGGACCGTGTCTCAACCAAAGCTTTGAAATCTTTTAGGTGTTGAAAGACTTCTGATTTTTGCCTGAGAAAGTAGATCCATGTAAAACGTGAGAAATTGTCAACACAAATGAGAAAAAACCTCACTTTGTTGATTTATGGATGTGGAAAAGGACCCATGAGGTCACTATGGATCTGATCTAAAGGTGTGGAAGCTCGCTGAGACTTTCCCTTGTCAAATTTCTCTTGAGGGTGTTTTTCGAGAACACATCCCTCACATACTACCTTGGAAAAATGGATTTCTGGTAGACCATCAACTAATTTTTTCTTGATAATATGTTGCATGTATCTAAAATTCAAATGTACAAACCTTTCATGCCATATCCTACTACTTTCATTAGCATGAGTAAGCAGTAAAGCAGAATCAGGTTCAATGAATTCAGAGAAAGTATACAATCTAGACTGATGATTTACCTCACCGGTAGCAACCCTGGAGTTGGTTTGCATGTTGTAGATGTCCATGGAATTTGGTGTGAAGATGAGTTTCTTTCTAGTGACGTAATTCGTCATCTGATACATAGAGAGAAGGTTGATAGAAATATTGGGAACATGCAACACATTCTCGAAACTTTCGTTGGTGAGTTCAATCCTTCCTTTGTCGGTGACTTCGACATAAGAGTTTTCCCCCATCAGAATGGAAGGACCTTTGCATGCATCCAACGAAGAATATAATTCTTCTGAGGAAGCCATGTGATGTGATGCTCCCGAGTCTACGATCCAAGCATTGGGAGAGGAGTTGATGGCAATCAAGGCATGGCTAGAATTGCATTTCTTGGAATTCAGATCTTCTGGTTTCTTCTTCTTTGCACCCTCGGGGATGTGATCTCCAAGGTTGTTTTACTGAAGTATTTGAGACATCAGATCTATTTGTTTTTACATGCATGCAGATTTCGAATGGAATCCTTTTTGATAGTATGTGCATTTCTCTCCTTTTCTTCCCTTTTTGCCTTTGGATCCGGAGGCATCGGTGAAGGGTTTTGTGTACCCTTCCTTCTTCGTATGTGCATGAGCTTTTCGCTTATATTTATATTTATATTTCTGAGATTTGTGGCTGCCATCATGCATAGTGAGTGCATGCACCCTTGGGCCTTTGATTGTGCCCGTGTTGATGAGCTTGGTTTTCTCTTGTGTCAGGGATTCGATAAAGTCCTCAAGAGAAGGCATCTTCCAGGTGGCTCCAAAGGTGAATATAAC
>JZKD02S1674410.1:9516-24477 GCA_000966675.3 Picea glauca | reverse complement strand
TGGTTCAAACAAAGGGACACAATGCTTCAAATCTCACATCAGTTGGAATATTATATAAACATGAATATATGGTGAGAAGAAAGTGTCTCTATAGTCAAGTTTCTAAGATCAAAAGCAGAAGCAGAGTCCAAGAAGGAAAGATGAAAATACTTATGCAGTGAGGGTGGAAGGGAGGAGCAAGGAAGGATTCATATCCGTTACTAAGTAAAGTGTGAAAACAAGAGACTTGGTGCTTCCTAAGGTTGTCTCCCTAAAAATACGGGAGTTGGTGCTTACTAGGGTTGGTGCCCAAAAAAATAAGGGAGTTGGTTCTTCCTAGGGTTGGTTCCCTAAAACAAGGGAGTTGGTGCTTCCTAGGGTTGTTGCCCTGAAGAAGGGGATTTGTGTCTCCAAGAGTTGGTGCTCTAAAGAGGATTTGTTTCCTTCACAATCACAGATTATTCATTATAAAATTTGTAATTCTTTATTTATATAATTGATGTTTTAAATACATGTCCATTGATGATCTATTGTAATAATTAAAATAACAAATTAATTATTAATTGTTTAAAAAGTTAATACTGATTCACCCCCCACCCCCCCTCTCAGTATTTCCAACGCTAACCCCTTAATCCCTAACCCTAAACCCCTAACCCTTACTCCACCAAACACAATTAAACTATAAATCTCATAGGACCTAAGCCCCCTAAACCTACCTTAAACCCTAACCCCTTAAACACTGAGCCTTAATGGCCTTATTATCCCTTAAACCATTAAAATATTAACCCTTAACCCCTAAACCTTAAACCACTTAACCACTAAACCCTACCCTAAACCCTAATTAAAATATACATCTTATGTCTACTTCTTCTACTCTTAACTTACTCTCAATGTGTTGTGTACATAGAATATATCCATACAGAAAAAAGAATTGATTATTTTTCTTCTACATTTAACATATAAACGTTTACAAAAACAATATGCAATATAAAGACATATAATGAACAACTTACCAAGGGACAATATTCATGACTGCCTTCAAGGTGTCCATTCTATGTATAATGTTTTTTAGCTGTTTTTATTAAAAGTCTCCTTCTATTATAGCCCTTGCACTTTTTACAAGATAAATAACATTTTTGATCACCCAAAGTCTCCAATGCAGTTCTCACGTCTCCTTGTCCTTTTGGAGGAACGTTATGTGACATTTTTCCTTACCAAACGTTCAATGATTATTATCTTGAAAAATCAACCTCGTAGTTTAACTATTTGTAATGCAGTTAACAAAATAAAAACTTTTTCTATTCTGACCAAAAAAGATCCCCTATATATAATAACCTTTGCAAATCATCGCTAGTATAGCAACAACATTGAATAACTTACCAAGGGATTGGAAGTATTTAACAAACTAATAATAATAATAATAATAGAAGTTATTATTGTTAATTTAAATGAAGAGGTGCAATGGTTCAAACAAAGGGACACAATGCTTCAAATCTCACACCAGTTGGAATATTATATAAACATGAATATATGGTGAGAAGAAGGTGTCTCTACAGTCCAGTTCAGAAGATCAAAAGCAGAAGTAGAGTCCAAGAAGGAAATTTAAAGATACTTATGCAGTGAGGGTGCAAGAGAGGAGAAAATAAGGATTCGTATCCTTTCCTAAGTAAAGTGTGAAAACAAGGGATTTGGTGCTTCCTAGGGTTGGTGCCCTAAAAATAAGTGAGTTGGTGCTTCTTAGGGTTGGTGCCCAAAAAATAAGGGAGTTGGTTCTTCCTAGGGTTGGTGCCCTAAAAATAAGTCAGTTGGTGCTTCCTAGGGTTGGTGCCCAAAAAATAAGGGAGTTGGTTCTTCCTAGGGTTGGTTCCCTAAAACAAGGGAGTTGGTGCTTCCTAGGGTTGGTGCCCTAAAGAAGGGTATTGTGTCTCCAAGAGTTGGTGCTCTAAAGAGGATTGGTGTCCTTCACAATCACATATTATTCATCATAAACTTTGTAATTCTTAATTTATATAATTGATGTTTTAAATACAAGTCCATTGATGATCTATTGTAATAATTAAAATAACAAAGTAATTATTAATTGTTTAAAAAGGTAATACCAATTCACCCACCCTCTCAGTATTTCCAACACTAACCCCTTAATCCCTAACCCTAAACCCCTAACCCTTACTCCCTATAACACCATTAAAATCTAAATCCCATAGGACCTAAAACCTCTAAACCTACTTTAAACCCTAACCCATTAACCACTGAGCCTTAATGGCCTTATTAGCCCTTAAACCATTAAAATACTAACCATTAACCCCTTACACCATGTAACCCTTAACCTTAAACCACTTAACCACTAAACCCTACATTAAACCCTAATTAAAATATACATCTTATGTCTACTTCTTCTTATGCCACTTACTCTGAATGTGTTGTGCACATAGAATATATCCATAAAGAAAAAAAAATTCATTATTTTTCTTCTACATTTAACATATGAACGTTTACAAAAATAATCTGCAATATAAAGACATAAAATGAATAACTTACCAAGGGACAATATTCATGCCTTCCTTCAAGGTGTCCATTCTTTGTACAATGTTTTTTAGTTGTTTTTATTAAAAGTCTCCTTCTATTATAGCCCTTGCACTTTTAACAAGGGAAATAAAAATTTTGATCACCCAAAGTCTCCAATGCAGATCTCGCGTCTCCTTATCCTTCTAGAGGAATGTTATGTGACATTTTTCCTTACCAAACGTTCAATGATGATTATATTAAAAAATAAACCTAATAATTTAACTATTTGTAATGTAGTTAACAAAATAAAAACATTTTCTATTCTCACAAAAAATATCCCCTATATACTAATAACCTTTGCAAACAGTCGCTAGTATAGAAACAACGTCGAATGTCTCTAAAATTCTGAATTATTTTAATTATATATCCTTTTTCCGTCGGACTTCCGACAATTGATGACCAGAGAGACATTGCTTAATGTTAAAAAATATTGACTTTGTCAAACCTTGGTAAGGGGATATTTGACCTGGTCAGTCATCGAATATGCGACAATGTCTCTAGACGTCGGATATCCAAGGAAAGGGACATTATCGTCATTTATCCAATGTTTATGTCCTTTTTTTCAGATATACGATGAATGTCGGAAACGTTTTTAAAAAATGAAAACAAAAACCGACAGTACTATTAGAAAAATAGATGTGTTCGTTTAACCATAGACAATATAGCAATATTGTCACCCAACCATAGGCTGAAGCCACCCCCGAGCACCTTAACCTTGATAGAGAATAATTATGGAAGAAAACCCTAGGCCTAATAGCCTAATAGAAAACCATAGGCCTAATAGCGCACAAGGCAGAAAGTCCAAACCATAACCAAGAGAAAGTTCAAGCCTAAAACCGAAAAATACAACTTGCAGTGCCTGCAGCTACTCTCCAGACTTGCGCACTTACTAAATTTCTGTAGTGCGCACTAGATTTCTGTAGTTGCGAGCTCTATGTGTCCAAATGAGCTCTGACATTTTGTATTTATACTACTCTTTCTTAGATTTTTGGGCTGACTTCTCTTTATGGAGGCTAAAAACTCAATATTAATTATTTTCTTTAGCTAAATTGTCTTCTAGGTTTATGTTCAATGATTTAGGGTTTCATATTGCTTCCTAGAATATTCTAATCTTGTCAGGGTTACACGTGGAGGTTTAATACCTCCCACAACTACCATAATATCAACACTCCCTCCTTGCTAGGTGACGCAGGTGCGCCCGCTAGGCACGTCCGCTCACAGGATCTTTCCTCCTTCCTCGGCCCGAAGAACTGAAAGGTTCTTCTATTTCCCTATCGGGAAATTTTCACCCACAACAACTCTCTCACGGGATCTCCCTTTCTTATAAATCAACGTTGGCCTTTTACTTTGTTATCGGGGTTCCTCCTATCAGGATTTCGGCACTTGCGATGTCCAAACAACTTGTTTTACCGATCCCCGATCCCCGATACGCTCCCCTGCTGCCTTAGCCTCCCAGGCTAAGCCTTTAGTCCATGCGACCTCCCCTTATATGACTACAGTCATACCTCCCATCGGGGTTTCAGACTTTCCAATGTCCAAATACACTCGTCCTCAGGATTCACATACCCTTGAATCCTGACGCGCTCTTTACGCACTAGCTCTCCTGGCTAGGCTCCTGGCCCATATGATCGTTATCCCTGTGACCACAGTCTTATCTCTCGTCGGGGTTTCGAGCTTTTAAATGCCGCAATGCATTGGTCCACGAGATTCCCGATTCCTCGAATCCCGACTCCCTGATATGATGAAAGCTGGCCCCTTAAATGGTACTTCCCACTTCTCCGATACGCTGACAGCTGGCCCGCAATGCACTTTCCTCCTTATCAAGGTTTTGAGCTTCACGATTCTGAATTACATAAACACCTTGTCACCAGGATTCCCGATATCCCGATGACCAAAATGTCGATAGACGACTTCCTGTCGGGACTTTCCCCGATGACTCCGATTGCTGCCACGCGTCCCCTCAAGATGGACTGTTCAGATTTCTCCTCGCGTTTTCGAGACTTCTGATGTCCCGATTTTCACGACCTCAGGAACTCCGATTTCCTGAGTGTCGATATCCCGATGTCTAGTGCCCAGATCTCCGGAATGAACGATCACGTGACACGCATCCTCTCTCAGATGGACGGCCCAGATTTGTGTCGGGGTTTTCAAGGTGGACTTACCCAATTTCCTGTCCACAGGAATGCTGATATCCCAACTCCCGACGCCTTGATGTCCACCACGCGTCTCCACAAATGGACGACTCTGATCCTTCCCAAGACTTTTACCATGAAAATTCTCGATCTTCTGCTCTCGTGACTCCCGATTTCCCGAACCCCGACGCCTCGATATCCCGATGCTTCTTGGGTTTCTTACTCTACTCACGAGGGTTTAAAACCTGTGCAACTCCTGTTAGATCGAATGACTGACGGGTAACTGATAAACGATCCAATGACTCACGACCCCTGGATCTTGAACTTCGAACGCGGCCATAACCTCCTTTCTTCTTTGGCAGATACAACGGCTGGTGGGATTTTGTAAATCTTCTCCGCAAGATCCTAACCATCGATCTCTTCCTCTTTGATGTTTTCTACGGGGTGAACCCAGTATTCCTTTGTGAAAACTGGTCCTCCTGCGCGTAACTTTGCAACGCCTGTTCAAACACTCCCATGGCACAAACTCCCTGTGCTTCTCTTCGACGAGCTTGAAAACCTTGTCCTTCCTGAGCTTCACACAATTCTGAGTCTTTGAGAAGACCCTTGCGTGCACTCCTTGCGGCAATCCTCGAACACTTCCAAGTGTTGAATTCTTTCGACTCTGTGCACACCTGTAGCAACAGTCCTTAAATGCTTCGCTCAGATTCATAACTGAGACTTTCCTTAGCCTGTGCACTCCTTGCACGACTCCTATAACCCAATTTCACTTCTGGGTGAATGAGAACAAGAGTTAAACTATCTGAGCCTTCTGTCAACGCACTCCTTGCGGACGACTTCAACTACACTCCTTGCAAGAATCCTTGCTCAGATAGAGAAACAATTGAAACTCATTTCTTCTACTTCCTTTCAGACTTCACTTAGAACATGAAATCATATACACGACATATCAAAGAAAATGTATAACAGGAAACAAACATTCATGAGCATATCAATCAACACACATACACATAGAAAACCACAACGCCATGAACTTGAATCAACTTCTTCTATTAATCCAAATAAATGTACATGGGTGTTTCTACACAACTCTCTGCTTCTCTTCTCAATGCTCAGGATTATGTTACAATGCACAAATGAGGGTGTCTATATCTCGTTTCCCTCTTTCTTTCTAAAACTGTCAAATCTAATATTAAATTATATCTACCTATTTCATCTCAACATAAATGCCTCTATCTACTTCAGACGAGAGCGGGACGCTCAAGGTCTGATTACAATATAAAAGTACACCTCTCTTTAATATCACATTTAAGGTTGGCGCATTATCTTCGAGACAATTTCAAAACTTGTGTTGGTTTTGTCTAGTTGTTCACTTGCATTCCGCGTTGGCTCGCTTGCTTTGAGAGATGCTCCTGCATCACTAGGGAGGTATTTAAAGGTAATGGTCTTGGGAAAAAACATACCATTCAACCGGTAGCATCATCATAGCCACACAGGCTATCTCATGATCAAATCATGAGTACCATCATCACTATCAATATCATCTGATAGAATCAACTGTATCATCTCTCAAAGACATACTCCATTTGAGTAATCATGCATGATGTTGAATAAGTCACTCAATCCACAGAGTGATACAAGAACCATTCTTCTAATCCGAACATATGTCCTAGAAGAATAACTATTCCAACAGATATTGGAAGCCATGCCATGGGATACAAGGACTATTATTCTAATCCATATATACGTCCTAGAAGAATAAATGTCTTGGACCATTTTTCACCTAGAGAATGTTTTTCCACCAACACACTGACTATCCAAATAGTTGATAATCATTTCCAACACTATTGATAGTCTTCATGGCAATCAAAACAATTCCATTCAATAGAACACAATTGTGTTTATCCATAGTAGTACACAACTACTATCCAGTGGTACACAACCACACCAAGTAGCACACGATTACTTAATACGTGACGCATAGTCACAACCAGTGGAACACATCCACCATAGTAGAATACATCTACTATCTAGAGACATATAGTCTCCACAACAATCATATCATTTGATATCAACCTACATAAAATAATATCATGATATAAACCGAGTCATATGGGCCATTCTTCCACTCCCATCTGTGAGATCTGGAAGAGCATCTACCCTTAGAAGGTAAAACATCATCCATGGGATATCTGGACTATTCTTCTCAATAATATAAGAATAATTATCCCTGATTTATGACCCTGGACCATTCACCTAATTGAGCCATTCCTACGACACTAATCATAGTGCAACCTAGAGAGAATGAGTCTTGCCTAGGGAATTCTTATCCTTGATTGTTGAACCTAGACCATTCACCTAACTAGGCCACTCTTCCAGCACTAATCATAGTGCAACCTGGAGAGAATGAGTCTTCCCTAGGGAATGACTATCCGGGCCATTTCCTGAGGAAATGATTTTCTTGCACCAACCTCCAAAACAAACCATTCTTTAAAACAGCTCACAACTGTGAACTTCGAAAGAATGACTACCTGACGATGTGGACCATTCTACCTGGCCACTACTTAGAGTGACTACCAAGAAGAATGATTGTCCTAGACCATTCCCCCACACTAGCCACAAGGGGAATCATTGTCTATGGTACATCAACAATCTATCAGACCGCTTTCATTACAAAAATTATTGTCCATTATGGACCATTTTCCGAACTGGAAAATGCCTGTCCATCATAAATCTCAAACCACTTTCCAAAATGGAAAGGAACTGCTCATCCTAGACCATTTTTCGAACTGAAAAATGACTTTCCATAAATCAATAACATATCAGTGCTCTCTCCCAACCTTGGGGTAATCTCTTCCTTTTTCAATAAGGAAGTTGTCTCCACGAGCCTTAGCTTGTTTCTTAAGTACGCAAACTTTTCATCTTGGATAGATATTTTACCAAAATATCTGCTATCTTCTCATCGGTGGAGATATACTGGAGAATAACTTCTCTCTTCTGGACTTTATCACAGAGAATATATTGCTTAATCTCAATGTACTTCAGTTTGTCATGGAACACCAGTTTTCTCTGAAGGATTCACATAGCTCTGGTCATTACGATATATCATGGTTGAATTCAGTACCTTTGTTTCCTGCTAGCTCATGACATCGTGGAAAAGCTAAAATTGAAACATATACAAGTAGCACTTATTTTGTCATCATGAGAGTTTGTCATGGATTAGCAATCCATCATCCCATTCTTCTGAGTAATAGTTTTGATACACCATTTTTTTCATAGAAGGTTTTCACCATGCTTCTGTTGTATATAATATACTATGCATCAAGTTGTTTGAATCCATACAAGGTCTTCTTATATCTGCATACATGG
Organism: Picea glauca; assembly: GCA_000966675.3. NCBI lineage: Eukaryota > Viridiplantae > Streptophyta > Pinopsida > Pinales > Pinaceae > Picea > Picea glauca. The sequence goes on along the minus strand of JZKD02S1674410.1, from coordinate 16,432 downwards.
GTCTATTTATAGTAAGCTTCTTTCTCGAGTTGCTTTATTTGGGAAGAACAACCTTTTATATGTAAATTCCAATCCATGGATGTTGCAGGAATTATATATGGTTTACTAGAATGAGTTGTTGTCATAGTCTTTTTCCCTTCTTCTGGAGGAACTTCTGAATCTCGCAATGCTTCCATTCATAAGTATTTTTCACATTTTCTTACATACATTGTTCTTTATCATAACTTCCATTTCTTTTTCTTGATTGCTTCTAGTGGGTTCAAACCAAGCTGGCAGTCTTTGTGATTCTCGGTATAATAACTGGTTGTTCTGGATTTTCTTTCTTTCTTGGAATCTTCATGTTCTTCCTCATGTTTCTCTTTAGCTCTTGGGTCCATGGAGTCTTCTATAGATCCCATGCCTTGAATATTACAACTTCTTCCTTTCATCATAGGATCATGGATGTAGATGGAAAACCAAGGATACTTTAAGGCTTCTTTTCGAAGAAGAATTCTTATCACGTCTTCTTATCATGGCTGCTATTTTCAATGGGAACATGGATAGATACTTCATAATTCTTAATGGATCATATCATTTAGTATTATCTCCCTCCTAATCCTTGCTTCATGCATTAATGCATGATCTTCTTTTGGAATTATGTAATCATATCCCTCTATCTAAGAGAGTCCACGCTTCTTTCTGCATTCTTATTGCATTCTGCAAAGTGTCACACATCTTTTTCTAATTTCCTCTTGATTATTGACTTCTTTTTTATTTGAATTCTAAGTTTGATTCTGATTTTGGCTTATCTGGAATTTGTTACTTATATAATATCTTCCATAGGAATTGTTACCAAGGATTTTCAACGTACTTCATCTTTTCATGTACATTGCTTGACTTGTAGTTCTCGTGATAGAGAACCTTATCTTGTTATTCTTCCAAAGGTATTGTTTCACTTGAACATATTATCTTCTAAGAAATAGATATGCATGATATGTATATAAAATATGTAAACATGGTATGTATAAGAACTTTGAAGAATATTTTTACCTTGACTTAGAAGAAGAAGTTTGTTTTATCCTTCTTGGCCTTCTTTGAGGGTTCCCTTTCTTCGGAAACTAATTCTTCATTTGTTTTCTTCCTTTTCTTTAACTTGGGACAGTGGTTCCTATAGTGACCATATTTTAGAAAGTTGAAGCATTGTATCTTTGGCATATCCTTTTCTTGATTTAGTTTTTTCCTCAAGACAAACTTCTTCTTATTCCTGAAACTCTTGAACTTTGCTATGAAGGCTTGATCTCCGTATTTATTTTGGGATTTCTCTTTTGCATTAATCCTTGATTCTTCTTGGGCACAACAAGTCCAAAGTTATTAAAATGTGGGATACTCCTTTCTTGTGTTCATGATTGCATCAAATTTGATCTCTAACTGAGATATTCTTACAAAGTATGATGTTATGCTATCATCATCATTCATTTTCATGTCACGAAGTTTGTTCTTTAGACTCATTACTTGTCCAATTTTTTTGACTGAGAAGAGGTTATTTAGGGAATTATACATCTTCTTATATGATTCAAGATGAGAGATGTAGGGTATGAATTGGTATTTTACATATTCCACTATGATACTCATGGAATTGATGTCATTTTCCTTGAACTTCTCCATAACTGCAACATTCTGAGGTTCCTTCTCTTTTCCTTCTTCAAATTGTGGTTCCATGATCTTTCCTTTCACGATATCCAACACTTTATTCTTGGCAAGGATGATTTCAATCCTTGTCTTCCATGCTCTGAAGTTAGAATCCCATTCTAACTTGTTTTCTAACTTCATAGAGTAAATCATGACTTCTTTGACTTGTTCAACCTTTGACTTTGACTTAGTCAACCTTTGAATTTGACCAAGAACTCAAACTTGATGTCTTAGCTTGCTGAGATTACCAAGAGGTGTGCTAGGTTAGGGTGCACTAGGCTATCCATAAATTAGGTCAATATCTTCTCTTAAGGTGCCTTAACAAGAGGGTTAGGTTTTCATTGCTGCAACAAAAACTTCGACTGCAACTGTAACTGTAACTGAGCAAAATCCTCCCAAACTATCTTCCATCAGTTAGACTGCCTAAAGATAGTGTGGGCCCACAAAATGTTAGAAAAATAGGTGTTCTCATTTAACCATAGACAATATAGAAATATTTTCACCCAACCATGGGCCAAAGCCACCCTCGAGCACCTTAACCTTGACAGAGAATAATTCTAGAAGAAAACCCTAGGCCTAATATCCAATCAATGTAGCATACCTCTCTCCAGAGCTAGTGCAAAAGGAAAAAATTATAATCCATAACCAAGATAAATTCCAAGCCTAAAACCGAAAAATACAAGTTGCAATGGCTGCAACTGCAACTACTCTCTAGACTTGCGCACTTACTAAATTTCTACAGTGCGCACTAGATTCTGTAGTTGTGAGCTGTGTGTGTCCAAATGAGCTATGGCATCTTGTATTTATACTACTCTTTCTTATTTTTTTGGGCTAACTTTTCTTTCTAGAGGCTAAAAACTCAATATTAATTATTTTCTTTAGTCGACTTGTCTTCTAGGGTTATGTTCAATGCTTTAGGGTTTCTTCTTTCTTCCCGGGATATTCTAGTATTGTCAGCGTTACACATGGAGGTTTAATACCTCCTGCAGCTACCATAATATCAACAAGTACAGTCTATTTTATCAATATTTTCGGATCACGACATCGATTTTTCCACCCATATGTACTAGTGCAGGCCTGGGTCACATGCACTCCCAAAACAATCCATCTTTCCTACAGTTGTAAGGGTTTTACCTTCTGCTACATGGTGCTTGTAATTTCATATGTACCTTTATTCTGAACTGTTCTTTGTGCCCAGGTACAAAATTTAACAAACATACCCTATAGTGGACTACCTATCATCAATTGAACCATCCCAATATAAATTTTTGTAACCTATCAATTGAAAGTCCTCTCTCCTGCAATACATTATTTTATACTCCAAGGTACCCTTAACATATCTCAAAACGTGTTTGGCCGGTGTGTCATGGTTATCCTTATGAGTTGTCATAAACTTGGAGATATAGTTGAGTGAAAAACTCAAATTTGTCCCTATGGGTGTAAGATAATTGTCTGTATACAGACTCATTAGCTAGTTTAGATTCAATTTTTGTTGATAAATTTAGTGCAATTTCTATAGGTGTAGAATTTGCATTACAATTTTCCATTATAATCCTCTCCAACAAGCTCATATCATACTTGGCTTGTGACACAAACACAATCATTGGCATGCCAAATTTATACACCTAAGCAATTATGTGGGAGGCTAGAGTTTGTCATGGAAAATGATGACCTAAATCAGATTTTACCATTTGAATTGTGTCAACCTTGCTACCTATGTTGATATTGTTTAATGTATGTGAACCACTAAAATCATCAAATCATCACTTTTTCTTTTAAAATAAATCTTTCGATAAGGAGGAATTCTTATGAATCTAAAACATGTATGATGTTTGTTAATTTTGATGTATCGGGATCTTGGAGATTGTTTTAGTATGTAAAAATCCTTCACTGACTTGCACACTAGATGCTCTTTTCTTGTTATATAGAATCCCTATAGTTGATACATAGATACCTCCTCTAAATCACCATTAAGGAAAACATTGTCTACTTACATTTGATATAATTTCCATCAAAATATGCTACTGTAGCTAAACCTAACTTGATGGTTACCAACTTTGTTGTTGGGATAAATGTCTCCTTATAGTCCACTCCCACTTCTTGTGAGAAATTTCATCATATTCATTAATATGCTCAACATGTGCACCAATTCTTAATGATTGTGATTTACCTTGAACCTTGGCTGAATTTCTAGTGTCAAACTAAAATCTATCATCAATCAGATATGATTTAGACTGAAAAATGTTTGTATTCTCATAAGCAATGACATCTCTATTGACAATTACCATGTTAGTACAAATATCTAACACTTTGAAGGCCTCAGTATTCTACATTTGTAACTTAACTTCACCCTCTTCTCTTCTATAATTAAAATAGAAGCTATAGAACCAAAAATATTTAAGTGAATGAATTATGGTTTTCTCTTGGACCAAGCTTCCTCTAATTTGATATTTTTCACTACGTGTGTAGAACTCTTGTTAAGCAGGTGCATCATTACAATGTGTAATGCTTCCACCCCATACTTGTTTGGAACTTCCCTACATTGGAACATGACTCTGGCCATCTCAACAATTGTTATGCTTATCCTCTCCAGAACTCCATTTTGTTAGGGTGTATATGGTACAAAATACGATCTTTGAATTCCTTCTTCCTTAAAAATCAACAAATTCATTAGAGAAAAATTCACATCCATTATTAAATCAGAAGATATTTATACCCCTTTGCTTCTCCCTTATTGTTTTAATTTTAACAAATGCATCGGATTTCTTCTTCCTAAAGTAAACCCACATATTCCTAGAGAAATCATTTACAAAGAGTAGAAAATGCCTTGCACCAGACACAAAGGATGACCTCATAGGACCACAAATGGCATAGTGGAACACCTCCAACACCACTTTAGCTATCTAATCCCCTTCTCCTCTTTGAATGTTAACATGTGTTATTTTTTTGGCTAAACATGCTTCACAAATATCCTCCTTTCCTTGTCAGTATAGCAACCAAAGAACCATTTTTCCACTTACTAAAGAAAAAAACTGAAATTAATGTGGATGTCATAGTTAATTGTTGTTACTTTTACCATTGTTAGTCACCAAAGCATGTGAATATGTTGTGCCATCCTCCACATGCTTATAAAAATCGTGTTCCTTCACCCTTATGCAATTATGTTGTCACTTTATAATATATATATCAGCTTCAATTTGTTTTTTTGCTCAGAATGTCAGGATGTCATATCCAAATATGGACAATGTTTGGTTATCTCACTAATTGAAAAAATAATCTCACATATCCTTGGAATGTAGTAAACATTCTTAAACATGAATGTCTTAACTCTGATTGTAATATCCATATTCCTTTGTCCTTCAACATAGTTATCTCTTTCATTACCCAAAACAATTGTCTTTTGACCTCGGTTTTCCCTCCACAAACTCAACAAACCAGTCACTTCTATTAGTCATGTTTGGATGCTCTAGAATCAAAATGTCAATCAATAGATGACTTACCTCCCTTATGAGAAACTACAAATATATAGAACTCTTTGCTCATCTATGTTGTTAAAATCACCCAGGACTTGCACTTGGGATAATCCACACTCACTAGAGGGGTTTTAAACCTAGTCTCCATGTTAATGCAAGCCTAGTTGCCTCAGTGCTTGCTTCTAGGCCACACTCCTGTGGGCAATTTTTGAACTTTTTGTCATACTTCCATTAGTTGTGTTGTTGATCCCACAACCTCTTAATACAATATTTCCTTTTATGCCCAAATTTACAGCAGTAAAAACATTTTAATTTGATTTCTCTGGATTTGTCCCTATACCTGTAGATGTTTTTCATCAACTATATTTTCCTCCTTATTGTTACTTGTTGTTTCCTTTGAACTTTGTTGCAAAAGCACTTTCAGATGCTTTGCCATTGTTTTCACATTGCGTCTTCCACTTCTTCTTTTGCAACCATTCACTGGACAACCTCCCATGTGTAGTGTCAGTAGATTCAGAAGATACATTAAGAACCCAAGAAATTTTTTCAAAGGATGGAGGTAGGATTTTTAATGTTATGACCATCATGTCTTCCTCATATTACCTTTCAACCTAAATTTGTGAACTATTTATAAGAGATGTCCTTCAATTTTTCAATAAATGATTTGAAATTGAATTTGTTTCCTCTATTTTCTTTGTAAAAAGAACACTTTTAAGGTGAAAATTCCCTACCTTTATTTGAAGATTTGTAAATTTTCCCTAGTCTTCTCCATACAATGCATGCATCTTTCGCATCTAGAGCTTTCATATCGTCTGTCAAGAAAAAATTTTATAAGCATAAATGCTTACGTGCTCTTGGCATCAAATTCTTATTGTTCATTCTTATCTTTGGAATCCCTCACCTCCTTCACTATAACCATTCCCAACAAATCTCTATACTGGAAACTGATACTCATCCATTGCTTTACGCATTACATTGTTCCATTAAATTTTTCACTGGGGTCAAGTATAATATTTGAGAGACTTGTCATACTTTCCATTGTGATAATAAAAACCACCAAACATTGATTAAATTTTTTTTTTCAAGTTTTTACAACCTCAATACCAAAATTAATATTTAAAAACTACCTCCAAATCTACACTTCCTCACTACTACAACTTTGTTCACATATTTTAAATTGTTGTCCCAATTTTAACTTTGGTACTAGACTTTGAGAGTAGAACTGCAACAACACTATTGGCTTCTATGATAATAGGAGGATCCTCTGCCAATGTGATATTTTGTGTCCTTCAAAGGAATCCTACAATTGATCATAAGCTTCTCATAGACTATAACGGTGCCTTCCTTCTGCAGCCTAACATCCTTCTTGGCATAAGCTAGGGTGTTATATTTAATGTTATGTTTCCAAAATGGCTTATCACATCCCTGCTTGCTTCATTTGTCTTATTCATTGCCTTCTGTTGGAGAATAAACCTAACTTACATTAGTTTATACCTAGCTTAGACTCCTAGATCTTGGTTAATACATTCATTTACACTTTATTTCACCTAATTTGGCCACATAGAGAAGAAGGGCGCCTCATCCCTAGATTTTAGAGAAAACTGCTAATTTTAGATCAAGACTCAACTCTCGGTTCTTGATTTTCTCGATTTATTCTTGGTTTTCTTGATTTATTCATGATTTATTCCAACTCCCCCATGCAAAAACTCATCTATTATTGGGGAATGCGCACCTCCTCTTTGAGTGAGATATTTATTCCTTAATTAATGATTTTT
>JZKD02S1674408.1:545950-556342 GCA_000966675.3 Picea glauca | reverse complement strand
TTATATTACAGGGTGGAGACACTTGGGTGCTGAATCAACCTGATGAATCTCCTGGGTTCATTCTGGCAGATGCTGGATATGATGTCTGGATTGGGAATGCCAGGACCACCCGTTACAGCTATGGACATGAATACTTGACAGAAGAAGATGAGGTATATATTATCTATGTTAATTAACATTATATATATATATATATATATATATATATATATATAATTTTCAATGTTTATATAGCAGTTTTGATTAATCTTGACTTTTTATTAAGCATATAGAAGAACAAATTGAGATACACATTCAGATAATTTTGTCTTACCATCATCATATATATATAAAGTAATATATACATCTCCCTCATAACATGCTTAACTTCTCTGTGCAAGAATTTTTCTGTGCAATGAGCTTCATAACATGCCTAACTTCTCTGTGCAATAATTTTTCTGTGCAATGAGCTTGAAACTAGTAGAGGCAAAGGCTATGTTTATGCATTTATGATACTGACTTATGGATAATCCACTACTCAGGCATTCTGGGATTGGAGCTTGGATGAATTGGCAGCCATAGACCTTCCCAACATGATGCATCTGGTGAACAGCATGACAAACAAAAGGATTTATTATATCGGCTTCTCTCAGGTGGCTCTAACCTTATCAATTTATAAGCTGCCAGGATCAGATCATGGGCTGTTATTTTCATGGAGAAATAAGATTATTATTGCTTGCTTGGGATGAAATATAACAGGGAACTCAAGCTGCACTGGCTGCTTTAAGTGAAGGAAATCTGGTGGATATTGTGGAAAAAGTGGCACTATTGGCCCCAATTGCTTATGTCTCCCACACCTACACGCCCATAGGAGTAGCTGCAGTAGTTCTGCATCTAGACAAGGTTATTGGCTTCCTCACAGCATTTGCAGATTCATTCTATGTGTTTTAATTCTCTTTAAACACTATTTTGCTTATAGCAACCTACGATTCATTCATCATTTCAGGTATTTAAGGCTCTCAGACTGCATTCGTTCAGCGCAAAAACGTGAGTATAAGAAAAATCATGAAGAAATACATTCAATAATCTCATTACATTTCATTGAAAAATCTTCTAATTGTACAGGAAAACTGGACAGAAATACATCGATCTTATATGCAAAACAGCAAACTTACGATGTTACGAAGATTTAGCTTCGGCTTTCACAGGTTTTCATGAACTACCCATTTATATAAAAAGCAGATTGCAGTCGCAGTATACTTAATTACGTCCAGAATCCAATATATATACACATTTTCAATGTTCGTTTTTCTGCAAGTCATTAAAATGTTTATTAATGAAAGCATGGAATAGAAATTACTGATGCTACTGAAATGGGTATGAAAGTCAGGAATGAACTGCTGCATCAACTATTCTCGAATGGCCTTCTACAGCAAGTATGAGACTCAAGCGACCTCTACTAAGAACCTCATTCATTTAGCCCAACGTGAGTACCAATTCCACCTAGATAAACAGATACTGGTCTTAGCTTTGCCCACTAAAATTTAAACTTAATCATTGTCATTGCAATTGTTCCAAGGGAGTATGTCCACTAAAATTTAAACTTGAAAACTTCAAACTTCAATCATTATAAGTAGAATTGCTCCAAATTATTTTTACTAGAATACAATATTCAGACCTCAATTCGTTTACAACACAATAAAAAAAATGCTTTAAATTTGCTTCGATTGAATATTAACATGTTTGTCTGCCATGGATGCTCTGCAGTGTATCGAAAAAAAACGTTTCAGAAATATGATTATGGGAAGACAGAGAACCAGAGGAAGTATAATTCCAGGTATCCTCCAGCATACAATCTCTCCAAAATCCCCACCCAAAACTTGCTCCTCGCCAATGGAGCCAAGGACGCCCTGGCAAACGTAGTGGACGTGGAGAGACTGAAGCTGGAGTTGCTTCCGGGTTACAGATATCTGTTCAAGCCCACCTACGCCCATTTGGACTTCATCCTCGCTTACAACTGCAAGCAGGAGGTCTATGATCACGTCATGGCTTTCTTTTCGGAATGAGTTTTCAGACAAAGGGAAGAAGAAGATTCGAATCCCAGTTTTTTTTGGTGTTATGGCTGGATTTGAGGTGTCTATGATCACGTCATCGCTTTCTTTTCAGAATGAGTTTTCAGACAAAGCGAAGAAGTAGATTCGAATCCCATTTTTTTTCTGTTATGGCTGGATTTGACGTGTGTCTCTAGAGGGAGGTGACTTTACTTAGTGAGTTCCTTAACCGCCCACTCCTTCATCGACTCCTCTACACCACATAGACAATTTTAAATAATATAATTAAACTTAATTGTTAAATTATATAAAATATCATAACATCATCATAACTGTTGAATTAAAATAAGGAGTCGAAAATAAAGTGTTTAAGGGTAATAGTTAAAATGTTATAATTTTGTTGAATAAATTTTTTTCCCAAAAAAATTGTAATAAATTATTATATAAGAATGTTGGTGGTATTTTGTATTCTATATATTTATATCTCTTTCAAAAGTTTAGGTAAATTTGGAAGTTTTATTTGAGACAATTGTTTTTGGCACTTTATGTAGCTTGGCAATTTCTTTCATCTGATTTTCTGCAATGTTGGATGCCTTATGATTCATTTTGACTTAGAATAAATCAACCACATCCTTCTTTATATCTAGCCAAAAATATAAATATTAGCCTCTTATCACTGCAATTTTTTTTTTGATATCCTAGATGTCCAGGACATGAAACATTATGCATCTCCTTCAGCACTAAGTTTTTCAACTCTTGAGAATTTGGAATACAAAATTTTATTTTTCCCTATACAAAAGGATTCCATCCTCTTACAGCCTATAGTCTTTATATTTTTTTATGTAGATTAGCTTTCTATACACCTTCTTTAACTTGAAAATAATGTTGATATGAATTTGTAGCTCCCAAAATTCATGCACTCACATATATTAATAAAATAAACATCATGGGTGCAAACCATCAAATGACAAGAGTATGAGGGGCGAGGACTGCATAAAAGGGAAAGGTGAGGGGGCTAAACCAAGAAATGATTCCTAAGCAAAAGTCATAACCTTGTATTAGCGTAAAGTCAGTTTATGAGGATGTATCCCAAGGCCATAAAGGCATGTTATATTACCTAAGTTATAAAGGCATGTTATATTACCTAAGTCATAAAGGCATGATATAATCCTAAAGTCATGACTTTATATAACCTAAGTTCAAAAGGGGCATGATACACCTTAGTCCAAAATGTATGAGTCAAATGTTAGAATGTGCTCATTTTACCATAGACAATATCAGCATTGTCACCCAACCATAGGCCGAAGCCACCCTCCGAGCACCTTAACCTTGACAGAGAATCATTCTGGAAGCAAACCCTAGGCTAGATAGCCAAACAAAGGTGGTGCACCTTTCTCCAAGGATAGCGCACCAAACAAGAGCTGATCAGATAGTCCAAACCATAACCAAGAGATAGTCCAAGCCAAAACGTAATTTGCTAGTTGCAATGGCAGCTCTCCTCCAAAATTGCGCACAAACTGGTTAACTGCAGTGCGCACAAGTGAGCTCTGCAGTTCTGAGAATGTCTGCCAGAATGAAGACTGGCCTCCTATATTTATACTAAAACTGGCAAACTGCCTGGGCCAACTTCTCATTCTAGGTGCCTATTTACTTAGTATATAATATTTCTTCTGGCCGACTTCTTCTCTTGGAGGCTAATAACCTAATACAAATTATCCTCTTGAGTCGACTTGTCTTCTAGGCTTATTAGCCAACTCATTAGGGTTGCTTCTTGCTTCCTGGAATATTCTATTCTCATCAGGTTTACACGTGGAGATAAATACCTCCCGCAACTACCATAATATCAACTCTCCCTCCTAGATAGGGAGGTATTGAAGACAATGGTCTTGAGCACAAACATACCATTGAATCAATAGCATCATCATAGTCGTACAGACTATCTCAAGATTAGATCATGAGCACCATCGTTACTATCAATGTCATCAACTGCATCATCTCTCGAAACCATACTCCATCTGAGTAATCAAACACGATGTTGGATAAGTCACTCACTCCATAAAGTGACACAAGAACCATTCTTCTAATCCGGACATATGTCCTAGAAGAATAAATGTCTTGGACCATTTTTCTGTCTGGGAAATCTTTGTCCATTGATCATCCATCTAGCTGATAATCATTTCCAACATTGCTGATAGTCTTCAAGGAAATCAGAACAATATCATTCAATAGAACACAACTATGCTTATCCATAGTAGTACACAACTACAATCCAGTGGTACATTACCACACCAAGTAGCACACAGGTACTTGATTAGTGACGTATAGTCACAAACAGTGGAACACATCCACCACAGTAGTATACATCTATTGTCTAGAGATATACAATCTGCAGAACAATCATTTGATATCAACCTGTACAAAAAACATTGTTATGATATAAACCGAATCATCTGGGTCGTTCTTCCACTCACATCTGTGATATCTGGAAGAGCATCTGCCCTCAGAAGTTCAAACATCAATGATGAGCTATTTGTGACATCCCCCAAAATAAAATATTTTTGAAATTTAAATTTGCTGGAAAAAGTATTATGTTTTTAGTAAATTCGAACTTGGAATTTTTTTGCCATTTATGGCAATTCCAAATTTTGAATTTGATAATTGTAATAAATTATTATGATTGTTCGGAAGAAATCTGAGTTGACTCAACTAACTATATGACTATGACATTTGTATAAAAACAAAATATTTTATATTGATTGCAGGAGGACAAATGGAACAACCATGTTAAAATTAGCTGACCATGACTCCATGAGTGGGGAATATGTTGGAACTACCTCTGGGCTGATTATTACAAGTGGCAAATCAGTGATTTGGCTATTGGTAGCTCCTGAAAATCAAGGATTTAGAAAGCTGTGAAAATCCCCAAGGGAGGGGAAAAGACCTGAGCAAAATTGATAAATAGCCTATGTGAGGAGGTAGGACACTGCCAAGTATGATGGGAAAAGAGATTATGGATTTTCCTTGCTGTTATGAACACTACCGAGGGAGTGTGAGGCAAGAGGAATCTGCTAGAAGTGAAGGACATTGTTGAAGAGGAGATTTCAAGTTCGCCCGCATGGATTCATGATCAGGCTAGGGGGTGAATCGAGCAAGTAGATTGGATGCCCTATTCTACGGTTGGGAGGAACGTTGTTGTTCCCTTTGTCTTTCCTCAAAACTGGTTCAAATATGTTGATCTACTCCTTCTATGTGTTAAATAATCATTTATACTGGTGATATGTATATATGTTAATTTTGTATTGAAGTACTTCCATGGGACAAATCTGTCCTGTCATAATCCATTTCTGTACTAGGATAAACTTGTTGGTTTGTAATCATTTCACCGCTTTATGATGGTTGATCGGTGGCCGTCTTGACCCTTCAAGACGTGAGGGTTCACTTTCAAGCGGTGGTCGCCTTAGCCTTTGCAGGCCACCAAACACCATCACCACCCTGATTTAATTTTTCTTAAGGTCAAAGGGGCAATTTTTGTTCCCATAAATACTTGAATCATATTGTAATTCCGGACATAGAGGGTGAGATAGCTTGAAAGCATTTGCTAAGGGAAATTATGAATTTTATGTTATTAAGTTTGTAAACTCATCTTATTTCTTGATAAATGTATTTTTTGAGCAAACACAGTAATTATTTGTTTTTACCAATTATGAACCCGGTCATTTATTTATTCTGAGTTTATTTGTTGGAGCGTGTGATTTTAAAAAGAGATTAAATAAAAATTTGATATTTCGGCATTTGGAACTTGCTTGTTACATATATGTGGAGTTCCTTTGCTTTACCAAACACCGAAACCCAAAATTGTTGGGCCCACGCCCTAATCTCTTTTCGCATTTCGGCATTTCTTATTTCACTTTGTTTATGCGTCGGGTGTTCGTAAACCCCGAAATTCCGAACCCCGAAAACTCGAAGTGTTGGTCCCACTTTCCTTTCACATTTTCGCAATTCAGGAGTTGTTGTATGTTGGTGTTTGGCATTTGAAATCGTGAAATCCCGAACCCTGAAACCCCGGAGTGCTAAGCCCACAGTCTTTCCGGCTTTTCGCGATTCAACAAACAGCATGGTCTTTTGTTTTTTTTGTGTGTTCGGCATTTGTAATCGTCGAAACCCGATTGACCCTTGTTTTTTTTTCACAAAATGGTAGGAACGTAGTAGGAATTATTTGTTATAGGAACAACTCTAATACGATAATGAATGGACTGGTAGAAACAATGGAGGATCTTCATCCGGGATAGAGGTAGAATAGAAATAACAATTCATATTACAAGTCATTGTGTACAGGGCATGACAAGTACATAAATTATTGTATATGAAAGTATTAAACTAATTAAATAGATTTTTAGCGCGATTTTTCTAAGAGTTTTTCTTGCCATGAGGTCATACACCTTTAAGTATTCGGAATTTTCGTAATTAGACTATTGATTATTGGCATAAACCGTAGAGAACAAGATGGGATCCTTCGAGTTAACTATGCTTGATGTGTAAGCTACTGGTGTGTAAGGATGAGACCCAAGTTAGGTAGATATACTTGCATGTTTATATTTTCTGCAAGTAAAGATGTAGGACCGTAGCACGTAACTGATCTTTCCAATTATTAAACCAGAATCAAGATGAAACTATACCTATGACAATGAATCACTCTATATATATTTAGAGAAAGCTATAGGTATGTACATACTTATAGGTGGAGATAAGTACAGATGTTAATGGAGAGTTAAAGTGAACTCCCTACAGTAAGAATGATAACATACACCTTTATACGCACACATAGCAAACAATCAAAATACCTATTGTTCCAGCAGTCATGAAGATCCAACCTTGCAATTGAAAGCATAATTAAATATGCAGAACTGATTACTTTGACAATCCCAGACTTCTTGTCCTTCCAACCCTCGGTCGTCGAAACACCGAAAGGGGCTTAACGGTTCTGGATTGCCCTTAGCCTCTGTCCACGTGACCAACACTTTGTGACCACGCACTTAACATCAAAGCGCTACCGACTTTTCGCGATTCGGGAAGTCGTGATGCATGTGTTCCTCCTGTTCTAAGTCCTTTGAACTCCCGGACCCCGAAATGTTGAACTCCCGGACCCCGAAATGAACGGTGTTGATCGTTTCACAATTTCGTGAACCGGGAGTTCATGAGGCAGCGACTCCAAAATCACTTGCTGCTCCAAACCCCAAAATCTGAAAATAGCAAAATTCAATGCCTTAGAGTGTTGGAAGACACTCGGCCTTAGTCTCCTCGCTGCTCTGCAAGATCCAACGAATCTCAGGATTTCGACACTTCTCCCCAAAGTGTCTCCGCCGTCTGTTTCAGCTACTCTCCTGCGCGACCTCTCAGAGGTTAAACTCAGTGCACCCAAATCCTTTTGATCTAATGGAAATTGTGCACAACCCTGAGTTTTAACTCTGAACCCCAAAGGTTCCTTCGACCTAAGTTTAGATATTGCCTATATACATATAAGTACGTTGGAGTAATTTGAGAGTTAAGGGAAGTGATAGAATTATGGACAGAATTTATCCACATAAGCTTTTCTGTTCAAAGTAAACTAGACTGGTGTAATAATGTCATTATGGACAAAAATGAATCTTACCTTCTCTTAAATTCTAAGCTCAAACGAAATTGAATTATGTCATAGAATTTCTATTTTTTTATGGTGAATTTGAGGTACATTACACTATCTGAACTATTATTCTCAAGCAAGGAAGAATAATTGTCCTGATTTCTGAACCTGGACCATTCCCTATCCTGGGCCATTCCTCCGACACTAAACAAAGTGAAACCTAGAGAGAATGAGTCTACCCTAGGGAATGTCTATCCATGATTGTTGAACCTGGACCATTCACCTATCTGGGCTATTCCTCTGGCACTAAACAAAGTGCAACCTGGAGAGAATGAATATTCCCTAGGGAATGTCTGTCTAGACCATTTCCTAAGGAAATGATTGTCCTGCACCAACCTCCAAAACGAAGCATTCTTTGAAACTGCTTACAACTATGAGCTTCGAAAGAATGATTGTCCAGCGAGGTAGACCATTCAAGAAGAGAGACTGTCCTAGACCATTCCCCATGTTAACCACAATGGGAAATCGTTGTCTATGGTACATCATCAATCCATTGAACCATTTTCATTATGAAAATGACCATTCGATCTGGACCATTTTCCAAATTGGAAAATGTCTGTCCGTCAGAAATCTCAACCACTTTCCGAACTGGAAAGGAACTGCTCATCCTAGACCATTTTTCGAACTGAAAAATGACTATCCATAAGTCAATAACACATCGGTTCTCCCTCCCAACCTGGGAGTCATGTCTTCCTTTTTCAATAAGGAAGTCATCTCCATGAGCTCCAGCTTGAGTACGCAAACTCTTTCATCTTCGACAGAAGCTTTACCAAAATGTATGCTTATCTACTCATCTGTGGAGATATATATATTGGAGAACCATTTTCTCTTTTCTAGTCTTCATTATGGAGAATGTAGTGTTTGATCTCAAATGTGCTTCGGTCTTTCTGGAACATTAGTTTTCTCTGAAGGCTTCATATAGTTCTGATCAATAAAGTGTATCATTATTGTATTCATCTTTGTTTCCTGCTAGCTCATAACATTGTGGCAAGGTTCAAACTGGAACATATCCAAGTGATACTTCTTCTGCCATCATGAGAGTTTTTCATGGATTAGCAATCCATCATCCTGAACTTCTGAGTAATCATTATGATACAATATCTTTGTTATAGAAAGTCTTCATCATGCTTCTGTTATGCATTGGAGGTTCTCCACCAAGTTGTCGTTTTCCATCTACATACAAGGGTTTATTTCTGGTATACCTCAAAGAATTGAGGTTTCTCTACATACACTCTTTGTTCAAATATTCTGGAGAACAGTCTTTGTATTCATATGATGTCAATTCCAACCCATGGATATTGCGAACGATATAGTGGCTCATGTAGAGATATATCTGGTTTACTGGAACATGTAATCATCACAATCTTCTCCCTCCATCTGGGAGAACCTCTAGTTTTGGATCTCGCAATGCTTACATTCATAAGTCTTTCATACACTGTTCTTTATCACAACTTTCAGTTCCTCTGCTTGATTTCTTTTAGTGATTTCATATCAGGCTGGTAATCTTGTGATTATTGATACAATGACTAGTTGTTCTGGATTTTCTTTCTTTCTTGGATTCTTCATGTTCTTCCTCATGTTTCTCTTTAGCTCTTAGGTCCATGGAGTTTTCTATAGATTCCATGCAATGAAGATTCCAACTTCTTCCTTTCATCATAGGATCATGGATGTGGATGAACAACCAGGGATACTTTAAGGCTTCTTTTCAAAGAAGGCTTCTTCTAAAGTCAAACTGAACATGTATTTCTTTTCATGGCTACTACCATGGATACATACTTCATCATCTTCAATGGATCATAGGATTAGCTCCCTCCTAATCCTTGCTTCATGTTGAGTGCATGTTTTTCTTTTGGAAGTATATAATCAACTCCCTCCATCTAACATAATCCATGCTTTCGTCTGCATCCTTATTGCATTCTGCAAGGTGTCATAAGTCTTTATCCAGTTTCCTCTTGATTGCTGACTTCTTTTTGTCTTTACTTCTTCCAGGTTTCTTCAAGATTGATTATGAATTTGGCTTATCTTTCAGTTGTTACTTATATAATAACTTCCACATGAATTGTTTGATGTACTTCATCCTTTCATGTGTATTGTATGACTTGTAGTCATAATGATAACAATCCTTATCTTGCTTCTTCTTCCATAGGTACAATTTCTCTTTGAACATATTATCTTCTAAGAAATAGATATGCAAGATATGTACAGAAAAACATGGTATGTACAAGAACTATGAAGAGTATTGTTACCTTGTCTTAGAAGAAGAAGTTTTTTTTATCTTGCTTGGTCTTCTTTGTAGGTTACTTTTCTTCGACAAATTATGCTTCATGTGTCTCCTTTCTTTTCTTTAGCTCGGGACAATGATTCTTGTAGTGGCCATACTTTCAACAGTTGAAGCATTGTATTTCTGACATATCTTTCTCTTGATTTGGCTTCTTCCTTGAACCAAACTTACTTTTGTTCCTAAAATTCTTGAATCTTGATGTGAAGGCTTGATCATCGTACTTCTTTTGGGGTTTCTCTTTTTCACTGATCCTTGATTCTTCTTGATCATAGCAAGTCCAAAGTTATTCAAATGTAGGATACTCCTTCCTTGTGTTCATGCTTGCAGAAAATGCATCCCACGTCTTGGGAAGACCATTGAGTACTATGTTTACCAATTCCTTCTCTGAAATGATCTCTTCA
>JZKD02S1674408.1:498813-518935 GCA_000966675.3 Picea glauca | reverse complement strand
TGATAAACAAGAGAAGCTAATCTGAAAATAATGTTTTTAATGGCATAATTCCCTGCATCTTGTCCCTTCTTGAAAGTTTTGCCGAGTTCAAAATTTATCATATAAAGATAGATTTAAAGCCCCTTGTTGATCATTGGGTAAAGTTTGGCACTAATTTAGGAAGTGGTATTATAAATTTCAATGGAGTAAGAGGGGATTTTCATATACCATAGTTGATTCCCCCTCTTTCTTTGTGAAAACATGTGTTAATGGAGTGTCTCGTTGGCTCTTGTGCATATCTTCTTGAATACTTAAGGACTTATGTCATTTATGTGGGAATTCATTTTGATATTAGTATTTCTGGTCTTTTATGCAGTGTGATAGCTCTGGTTATGGATCATTCTTTGTCGACATTTTGGAGGGTTTCTACCCCTAGTTCGATGTGGGCTTCTAGGTCTCAGTTTCGATTCTCATAGGGTGGACATTTGTGGGGGTCCATTCTGTCTTGGTCGTTGGATCTCATGGTTTTGTTTTGACCCACAAAAGAAGGTTTCCATTTGTTGTTGATTATATTCATTTCTCTGTAATGTACTCTTTCATATGATATTGACCATGGGGGACTTAGTAGCCTAGTTGTCCCCACTAGACTATAGTCTCATTAAGAAAAAGGGGACTAAGAGGGTCAAAAAGGGGGTCACCGAATAATTAAAGTTATTGTCAAAAGGTGATAAAGCTTAAAAAGAAAAAGGTAAAGTGGATTTATGAAATAATTGGAGAAAAGAACCTTAGAAATCCAAAATGATAATTTAAGTGAGAATTAGAAGGTGGGATAAAAGGAAGGAGGGTGAATTGCTCAAGTCATTCTTGTTATTTCTCACTTGCATCTTTGAGCTCTACAACTTAGATGTTTTGAGGGTTTTGAGTAAACAAACCCTAGAAATCAGTAATGATGTGAAATATTCCTTCGTTCTTGATCAAAGATTGGCCAAGGTGGTGAAATATTCTTCCCTCATCATTCTACGAGTTTTAGATCAGTTTGTAGTAGTGGTTTGTGGAAGCAAGGGCACAGTTTTTGGGGGTTTTGCAGAACTGGGGCACACTGCCTAGGAGAGAAGAGTTTGTTGGGCTTAGAGGACCTTCGATCTAGAGTAGATCTCATTTCATAAGTGTTTTCCATCACTAGGGTTCCTTTTCTCATCAGTCTTGGATGATTCATCACTGCATATTTATTTATTACTAAAGTTGGGTGAATTACTAAACGAGGGTGCACTTGTTCTTGGAGTTACAGAGAGTTGGAGGGTCAGATATACATCTACAACTGAGGAATCTCTTCTTATGATATTATTATCCCTATATCTATATATTTGCAACATTTTTCATGAGTTTGGAGGCCAGAACAAGCAGGGATGGATTTCCTAGGAGGATTTCCACCCAGAGAGAGGCACAACTCAGCTAGAATAACCACCCAAAATATACAAGGGAAAGAAATTGATCTTGTTGATCTTCCATGTTGTTGTTAGGAGTTCAAGAGAGTCTATCTCTCACTATTTTCATTGTATCTTGGAGTTGTTCTTAGAGACATACATTATTCTTCCATCTATATTCCATATATGGCCATCTCTTGTAATGAGGTCAGATATATATTTAAATAAAATGTATTTATGAAGTATTGTGGCTATTTTCTTGTGTTATCTCTTGGAATTCTTGTTGTATATCCATTGTTTCTACATTTCAGGCATTTGTTGCTATAACAACTCTATAACCAAACCAAAACACAATTTAGAAGGAAAAACAAAAAACTGTTTGACAAAAACCCACACTCAGAAAAACAATAATCCAAAAAATTCCTGGTAAATCTACTTTGGAATTTTATAGTGGTATCAAAGAAAGGATCCTTGTTGGCATGTGATTAAATTGATTACTAGAAGGAGGGGCCAAGGAGGACAACCTTTCACAGGGACATCAAAGGGAGAAGAGATAGAAGGAAGCATGGGGGAGAGACATGAAATATGAAATGACAATGATATGGAAGTTTGGGCGAAAATGGTTCAGGAAATGAAGCACTCCATTGATAGGGAAAAATTTGAATTACAACATCACCTGCAAGATATGCAAGAGAACTTGTCAAGGGGACATAATGAGCTCAAAATGTCCTTGTCCAGTATACATACCACCCTGAAAGAAGGGCAAGATAAGATTGCATATCTTCTGATGCACATGTCTCATGGTAGAGAGCCATAGAATAATGGGGGTAACAATGGGGCTCATGCATCCCATGGAGGAGAGAGGTATCACGTAGAGACAAGTCACCAGGCCCACAATGAGGGGAAAATATTATTTGGGGGTGCAAACAACAAGGTGTCAGGAAGTAGGAGGATCACGCCCATACCATACATGCCTAGTTTCCTTGATGCACCACAACAAGATACCCATATTTTGGGACAAATG
The DNA here is from genome assembly GCA_000966675.3 of Picea glauca. Taxonomy (NCBI): domain Eukaryota; kingdom Viridiplantae; phylum Streptophyta; class Pinopsida; order Pinales; family Pinaceae; genus Picea; species Picea glauca. The sequence continues at coordinate 516,508 of JZKD02S1674408.1, read as the reverse complement.
GAGGTGGAAGAAAACTTTGAGGAGTATGAGAGGGAGTACACAGCATTGCGTGCAGGATTCGAGAGGCATGTTACATTGGAATAATATTATGGAATCAAATATACAAGCAGGCCTAAAGATTCTTACAGGGGCAACAATAATCTAGGGTGCAAAGCAGGAAAAATGGATATTCCCCCTCTTTGATGGGGCATCCAAATATTTGGTGAAAGCATGGGTACAGAAATTGGATGCTTATTTGCAGCTAAACCCAATGATGGAGTTGGATGCCATCAAATTTTCTACCTTGTGTTTGGAGGGAAAGGCTCTTCAATATCATGGAATGACAACTTTGGGGTGTGCACACATTACCTCATATGCATATTTCACACAAAGGCTCATAGATAGGTTTGATGAGGGACATCCATAACTACATTTCAGAGAGCTCACACAACTTATAAAGATAGGTTCAGTGGAGACATTCATAGAGGAATTTCATAGAATAGTAGTGATGGTTCCAGATGTGTTAGAATCTAGGTTGATGATGCTCTTTTCTGAAGGGATAAGAGAACCCTTGCATGGGTGGGTCAAGGATTTTAAGCTTACCACACTACAGGATGTGATTTGGAAGACTAGAGATTTGGAGGGAGCAACTTCCAAAAACAAGTTTACTCCAAGACCCCCACTTACTCCAAGAGGAAGAGATCAAAGAGTGGTTGAAAAGGGTAAGGGTAAACTTGATGAAGCCATAAGAAGGGAGTTGAGATGGAAGCAAATTTGTTATACTTGCAAGGAACCATGGGAGCTAGGGCATAAATGTATGCGAAAAGGGAAAATACACTACATATAGGTTCTTTTAGATAGTGAAGAGGAAGATGATGTTGGACATCTTCAAAATACGAAGGTGACCCAAGCAAAAGACGAGCACACACATGAGTAAGGGGAGGATGAGATAGTGCACAATGCAACAAGGATCAAGAAGGTTGTATAACATCCATCAATGGGGTGAAAAAGTTTAGTACTTTCAGGATAAGAGGAGTCCTTCAAGGAAAAAGGGTCACAATGCTTATTGATGGTGGGGATTCCCATAATTTCATTGATGTTTCTTTAGTGAACAAGAGACATCTACCCACTGTGGAGTTTGAGGGATTTTTGGTGGAGGTAGCAGGAGGGTGCACCATGCCATGTTATAGGTATATTCCCCTGATGAGCCTCACCTTGGGTAGGCACATATTAACTCAAGATTTCTATGTGATGGATCTTGCAGACACTAATGTAATACTGGGAGTTCAATGGATTAGCACCTAGGGACCCATCACTACCAACTACAAGACCATGGAGATATCCTTCAATTGAGAATAAGGGAAAAGGGTAACCCTGAAGGGAATGAAAGAGAATACACCCAGGGTGGTTTCAACAAAGCACATGGAGGATGAAACAGAGTGTCTAGTTGTCACCCAAAACACTCAGGATCAGTGCCAACACTACTCACTAGACATACATAGGATAATTGACAAGCATGAGAGGGTTTTGGGACAAATTCCCCCAGGAAAACCACTAGATAGAGGCTATGAACACATTATAGAATCAAAGGAAGGTGCCAAAGATGTCATTACCACACCATACAGACACCCAAAGAAATTCAAGGATGAAATTGAGAAAGTCATCAAAGAACTTTTGGACATGGGGCATATTAGGCCAAGATCAAGCCCATTTGCATCTTTCATTGTGTTGGTCAAAAATAAGGATGGAACATTGCGCATGTGTATTGATTACAAAGCCTTAAATAAAAAGACAATAACATGTACCCTATTCCAATGATAGATGAGCTATTGGATGAGCTTCATGGTGTAGTCTATTTCACAAAAACTGATCTACACTCAAGATACCATCGTATTAGGATGAGGGAGCAAGATATACACAAGACAACTTTAAAGTGTCACTATGGGCATTATGAATTTTTAGTTATGCCTTTTGGACTAACCAATTCCCTTGCCACCTACCAATCATGCATGAATCATATATTCAATAAACAATTGAGGAAGTATCTTTTGGTTTTCTTTGACGACTTTCTAATCTATAGAAAAACTTAGGAAGATCACCTAAAACATCTAGATTAGATTTTGAACATCATGGAGGAGCAGTCCTTGTATGCCAAGGAATCTAAATGTGAGTTCTGGATGACAAAGGTACTATATTTGGGCATATCATTGGAGAAAAAGGAGTACAAGTTCATTAGGAAAAGATGAAAACCATTTTGGATTGGCCAACACCTAGGAACATCACATGGTTACGTGGGTTTCTTGGTATTTTCACCTATTATAGGAGATTTGTTAAAGGTTTTTCACAACTATGCTCACCATTGACTGATTTGACCAAAAAGGGTGCATTCAAGTGGAGTGATGAAGCATAACTAACTTTTAATAAAATGAAGAAGGTCATGAGCACTTGTCCAGTCCTAACCTTACCAAAATTTTCCCAACCATTCATATTAGAGTGTGACGCATTAGGGGAAGGAGTTGGGATTGTACTCATGCAGAAAAAGCCTCATGTTGCTTTTGAGAGCAAGAAATTAAGAGGGCATGAGTTATTATACACCATACATGATAAGGAGATGTTAACCATCATGCATACACTAGCCAAATTTAGACAATACTTGGTGGGAGCAAACTTTGTAGTCAGAACTGATCATAACAACCTCAAATACTTTCTTGAGAAAAATGATCTTAATGAGAGACAACAAAAATGGGTGAGTAAAATCCAAGCCTATGACTTTGACATAGAATTCGTTAAATCGAAAAACAATGTAGTAGTGGATTCTTTATCTAGGATACCCTCAACTTATTCCATGTCAGAGATTTTAGTTGAAGGGAAATCACATTTGTTGGTGGAATACTCAAAAAACAAGTTTGCTTGCGAATTGATGGATGGCTAAGTCCAAGATGACAAGTACAAGCGCGTGGATGATATCATATACCAGAAAGGGAGGATCTATTTGGTCCATGAATCCAAATTTAAGGAAAAGGTGTTGCAAGCATTTCATAACTCACCACTAGTAGAGCATCATGGGTTCCTCAAGGATTATAGACATATTAGAGAAAGTTTCGCTTAGAGGGGGCTCAAGGAGGATGTTATGCGCCACATGAGGGAGTGTGTCACATGTCAACAAAACAAGGATGAAAACACCCACCCAATAGGTTTATTACAACCTCTTTCCATTCTAGAGCACAACTGGGAAAGCATATCTATGGATTTTATTACAGGATTCCCCAAGGAACAGGGGAAGGATGGCATTCTTGTTGTGGTAGATCACTTGAAAAAATTTGCTCATTTTTTTTTCCATATCCATGGAGTATAGTGCATCATAGATAGCAGACTTATTTTTCAGGAAGATTTTCAAATTACATGGGCTACCTAAGACTATTGTGAGTGATAGGGACAGTAGATTCATGAGCACTTTCTGGCAGGAGCTATTTTGGCTTGTTGGGACGGAGTTGACCCCTAGCACTAGTTATCATACACAAATAGTCAAACTGAAATAGTCAAAAAATGGGTAGATGGGTACCTCATAAATTATGCGGAAGGACAGCAAATAATGTGGGTCAAGTGGTTTCACTTGGGTGAGTACTATTACAACACCACTCACTACATGTCCATCGATATGTCTCCTTTCAAAGCAATATATGGCTATGATTCCCTCACCTTTATGGAGATCTCTTTTGGGGATAGTAGAGCCCCTATGGATAAGGATTGGATACAAGAAATTCAAGACATACTCAGGGAGCTCAAAGATCATTTGCAAAGAGCCCAAAACCAATAGCATTTTTATGCAGAGAAACATAGAGTGGAGTGCATTTTTGAGGTAGGAGACTTAGTCTATCTAAGGCTCCAACCATACAGACATGCATCCATCAAAAGGAGTGGCATTGAGAAGATGAAACCTTGTTTTTATGGGCCATACAGGGTGAGAAAAAAGGTGACTACAATCACATATGAGCTAGAGTTACCACCAGGGAGTAAGATTCATAATGTCTTCCATGTGTCATGTCTAAAGAAAACAATGGGACACTATGTTACTACCAATGCAAAATTACCATCTGTTGATGAGAAAGGCCAATTGATTTTGATACTAGAGGAGATATTGGAGATGAGGGAGAAAAATATAAGAAATGGGAGAATCAAAGAATATTTGATCAAATGGAAAAGTTTACCAATAGAGGACGCCACTTGGAAGGGTGAACATGTTTTGCAGCATCCAGGTTCAGAATTTCTTGTATGAAATCAATTTCAAGCAGGGGAGACTATAATGTCCCCTTCCATATGATATTGACCATGGGGGACTTATTATCCTAGCTATTCCCCCTATGCTATAATCTCATTAAGAAAATTGGTACTAAGAGGGTCAAAAAGGGGGTCACTGAATAATTAAAGTTATTGTCAAAAGTTGACAAAGATTAAAAAGAAAAAGGTAAAGTGGCTTTATGAAATAATTCGAGAAAAGAACCTTAGAAATCCAAAATGATAATTTAAGTGAGAATTAGAAGGTGGGATAAAAGGAAGGAGGGAAAATTGCTCAAGTCATTCTTGTCATTTATCACTTGCATATTTGAGCTCTACAACTTATATGTTTTGAGGGTTTTGAGTAAGCAAACCCTAGAGATCAACAAGGAGGTGAAATATTTCTTTGTTCCCTATCCAATATTGGCCAAGGTGGTGAAATATTCCACCCTCACTATTCTACCAGTGCCAGATCAGTTTGCAATGATTTGTGGAAGGGAGGGCACAATTTTGGGGGTTTCTGCAGAATTGGAGCGCACTTCCTAAGAGAGAAGAGTTTGTTGGGCTTAGAGGACCTTCGATCTGGAGTAGATCTCATTTCAGAAGTTTTTTCTATCACTAGGGTGCATTTTCTCATCAGTATTTGATGGTTTAGCACTGCATATTTATTTAATACTGAAGTTGGGAGAATTCTTGAAGGAGGGTGCACTTGTTCTTGCAGTTATAGAGAGTTGAAGGGTCATATATATGGCTATAACTGAGGATTCTCTTCTTATGATCTTATCATCCCCAGATATATATATATTTGCATTATTTTTTAGGAGTTTGGAGGCCATAAAAAGCAAGGTCGAATTTCCTAGGATGATTTCCAGCCAGAGAGGGCCACAACTCAGCCAGAATAGCCACTCAGAAGATAGAAGGGAAATAAATTGATCTTTATGATATTGCATGTTGCTATTGGGAGTTCAGGAGAACCTGTCTATCACTATTTTCATTTTATCTTGGAGCTATTCTTAGCCACACGCATCATTCTTGCATCTCTATTCTAGATTTGGTCATCTCTTGTATGAGGTCAACGATATATTTAAATAAAATGAAGATATGAAGTATTGTGGCTATTTTCTTGTGTTATCTCTTTGCATTCTTGTTGTATATCTACTATTGCTACATTTTAGTCATTTGTTGCTATAAAAACTCTATAACCAAACCCCAATGCAATTTGGAAGGAAAGACAACAAACTGTTTGACAAAAACCTACACTCATAAAAACAATAATCCACAAAATTCTTGGTAAATCTACTTGGGAATTTTACATGATCTTAACAAGTTTCTTCTTGTTTACCAACCCTTGCTTCCATGTTTTGGTAATGTTTGTTTTCTCTTCCGAAGGGTTATTTTCATTGTGCTTTGTTTCCTTCTGTTGTTATTTGTAGAATTGGAATTTGTATCCCTAGGGGCTTCTGGTTGCGGTAGATAGAGATGGACCCCTCCTAGAATGATTTTAAGAAAATTCTTTGGCGTCATGAGGTGATTTCTAAAGCAATTTGTTCCACTCTGCAACAACTTTCAACCAAATTTGGGGAGTTTGAGCTTGCTCTGGTCACCTTGACATGTAGAGTGGATGAAATGGAGCTGGAGATACAACATTTAAAGACTCTTTCTTACCCACAACATTTGGCCTCTAAGCCAATTAACCATGGCATAAACTCTCCTCGAGAAGGTGTTATAGTCAAGGGCAATGATGAACGAGGTACTTCCTCTATGGACACTAGAGAAGGCCCTCTACAACATACCAACGATTTATAATTTCAAGACTCTGCCTCTTCTTGCCAATAAATATTTTTCAAAGTTTTGTGGCTTTTGGGTCAGTTTTATAAAGATGTAATTAGCACAAATGATTAGGGAATCAATCTAGAGAGAGCTCCAAATTTTGTTATCTTAATTCTAGAATTTTGTATAGGTTGTGATATTTTTTCGAAGACTATGTATGATTGTTGTTTGCTTCGACACAACTTCTTTTAATATTAATACACTTCGGTTTGTTTTTTTTACAAAAGTCAAATTATCTATACACCAAAAGTTTTTAACCAAATTGTCTAAAATTTATATATTGTAAAACATTTCAAAATTTTATAGATATTATATAAATTGAAACATCGTATAATAAAATTATATAAATATTATATAAGTTAACCAAATTAAAATTTATACATTGTAAAAAATATTTCAAAATTTTATAGATATTATGTAAATTGAAACATCCTATAATAAAACTATATAAATATTACATAAGTTGAGACATTGTAAAATAATATGTTCAAAATTTTGTAGATATTATGTAAATTGAAACATCGTATAATAAAACTATATAGATATTACATAAGTTGAGACATTGTACAATAATATGTTCAAGATTGTGAAAATATTATGTAAGTTAACCTATTGTGCAATAATATGTTCAAGATTGTGAACCTATTTTGTTCGATGTGGACAAATCGTAAATACTTATGCAAAATGTTAGATGGTGTAGACATCATTTACACTCAAATGATACATTGAAATTGATATTAATATTAATGTCCACTTAAATTATTATATTGATGCAGGCATGCCCATTTAAGTTGTTAGATTGATGTAGCCTAAACCTTTAATCATAAATTGGCTCCTCAAATATGGAATATACATTCCTAAATTGTTAATCTTAAATTGGCTTGTCAAAATGGAATATACATTCCTAAATTGACAATTATGGAATATCATTGTACAAAGTTATAAAAGTTACATAATAGGTAAAATATTGTTTCAATATAATGCAAATTTATATAATTAAATTGAAAGTGATATTAATATTTATAGATTATAAAAATAAATTAAGGGAATTATATTTGTTATACACAGGTATGTTGAGAAAATAGTGTTTTTTTTTTTTAATTACAAAAAAAAGAGAAGAAATAAATATGTATTTATAGATTTAATGAAAAAAGGACTTATATAAAACTATAAATGAATAAGAAGAGTATAAAGAGATTCCAAAGCATATTCCTAATATTCATTGCCAAAGGATAATTGGAACTTCATGGATTGCCTTTACCTCTTCTATAAAGCCCATCAATACTACTAGGGTTTTTATTCTAGTGTGTATGCTACTCCATTCATCTTCACCTATGTCAGTCATCTCATTGCCTCTACACTACTCCATGGGAGCCAAGCATCTTCCCCTCCCATTTAGAGCCATGAATATTTATATCGCTTACGCTATGTTTCATCCAAGATTCACCTTAGGTCAAAAGCCCTAGCCTCATATTTTGTTAGGCCCCTTGGTGTCTCCCCCTCGCACAAATTCTCTTTGGTGACACCTTTTAGAGATTCTCTCACATCCTCTTAGACTTCATGTTCTTTTCTTCCTTCAAATTCTTTTGAAAAAGGTTGAGTTTGATTAATCAATTGAGTGACAATGACATCCATTATAATATATTTAAACACCATAGATCAAACTGTATTTTATCTTGAGCATGGATTAATTTTTTGATTCAACGGTATTTGTTAGCATATGGGAGATCTCCACTCTTGGGTCTCCTCCTCCTAGAAATCATAAATTCAAGAAGAAGCCTACATTTACCCTTATCCAAGGGTATTATTCCTTGTTTGGTTTGATCTAGAAGCAAACAAAGACCTCATGTTCAACTTTTTGTCCATGGTTTTGGGTGGAGGTTTGTGTTGTGCATGAAATATTGGTTTCCCACATTTGATCCATCCATTGACCCAATTTTCTTTGTTCCAATATGGGTAAGACTTCTCAATATTCCTTTGCAATTTTGGTCATTTGAGTCTTTGTTTGAAATAGGAAATGCAATAGTTAAATTTCACATTTAAAGTAAAGAAACATAAAAATAGACACACCACTACTTTTACTTGAATTTGTGTCAATATAGACTTATCCAAAGGGCTTCTAGCATAAATTCGATTCATAGCAAAAGACTGTGTTTGGACTCAACTCATAGATTATGAGAAAACATATTTCAAGTGTCGATATTTATTTGGCATGAGACATGTAGTTGGTTAGTGCTCTATGCAATTAAAGGTTCTCGCTCTAGGCAAAGGGAAGCTTAATAAACTTAACTAGTGGGAAAGATATTTGGAGCAATGTTACATGATCGTCAAGAATCCAACCCCACCAATATCTGAACCCACCCCATTCTCATCTCTCAATTAAATTTCTCTATCTCCCCGTCCCCTCAAGGATGTAACATGTTCAAGAAAATAATCATACAACAACTTTAAGATCTCCAATGAATCAAACCCTTCTGATGGACACTCATAGCTCACCCTCCCTAGGGAAAAAAGCCTAATCTCAATCCACTCCATTGTAACCTTCTAAATCACTCCTAACCCCATATGAAGTGCCCCTTATTCTCCTAAATCATAGGTAGGAAGATGAAGGTAGAGGATTCGGGTGAAATCTCCCCAATGGATCCAAAATTCCTCACCCAAGAAGAGGCTCCTAAGTCTATCTTAGTCTCAATCAAAATGGAATACCATGAAGATTGCACCCTTTCATGAAAAGAGGCAAAGGTAAATGGGGACAATGATCCACAAGAACCCATAACCCCCTCCAAGAACACACTACATAATGGACTATAGTCATCAACAAGAAGAATAGAGAGCCTCCAAAGTAGTGTTTGGTTTACATGACTAAGTATCATAAAAAAAAATGTTTTAATAGGCAATTATTTTTCACTTACCCAGTAAATCAATTCGTAACAATATAGTCTATGAAATCTCAGAATATACAGAGGCCTTTAGGGAACTCTCTTGAATTGTACTACCCCTATCCTCTGGTGATGGGGTCACAAGCTAGAAATCCAATATCCATAATGTTTTATAAATTATTGTATGAATAACATTGCAACTCATTTTAATTTCAATATAGTCATTTGAAAAAACACATTTGAGTCCAAAGAACATGGTAATATGTACTAGATTTGTCTTTTTGATGTTGGGTTAGTATGATCTAACATTAGATAAGTGAGACTATTAGGAATGATCATGGGATCATTACAAGCCTCTTAATAAATAAATGGTTGAAAGTGATTGAAGTGATGAGTTGGATTTGAGATCCACTACAAGGAGAACACCTTCTAGTGGAGGTTTTTATGGAACCTCCACGAAAAAATTATCCCTTAGCTGTTTATAGCGGAGGTTGTTAGCAGAGACGGGAAATCGAAGGTTTTTGCAAAGGTTTTTTTTCGGTGTGCCTTTCAAGACTATATGTACTAGTGCGCACCGAAACATACTGCACCAATGCTAAAAGGTTCAAATGCACCATCACTGCTCACAGTGGAGGTTGTTAATGGACGTGAGTGATCAAAAGTTTTTTGCAAAAAAAATTGTTTGGTGCACCAATACAGTGCATCCACCCCGATGCTCAACTAAAACATAATGCACCAACACGTAGATGTTCAATTGCATCATCATAAGTTATAAAAAAAATAACAAGCATCGATCAAAGGGCATCGGTACCATTGAATCTTATCTATTGGTGCATACACAATGTCCGGTGGTGCACCACGGTATGGGTAAAAAAAAACAATTACCAGACTATTTTTCATTGTGATACCTCATCCAGTGCTTCCAATCTCTTAAGAAAGCACATGTGCTTACTCTGTTTTCACGGATTCCCTGTTTCTAGTGCTTCTCGATGATTTGGATAGGTCCACCGATCAATATTCCACACATTTCCATTTTTTTGAAACTACCAAGAATTTTCATTTCCTCTCAATGGTCGAACCATGCCTTCTCGAGACATAAGAGTCTAGGTATTTTGTTTATTACCTTCCCATTTCCATTTTCATAAGTTTTAAACTTGAATTTAGGTTGAAATTTAGGAATTTTTTCAATTTTTTTTCCGTCTCCACACGGTGCACCTTTTTGATTCAAATCACCCGACATGGTGTGTCATGTGCTAACTTCACAATAAGCATCACTTCCAGTGCATCTAATTTTTACATTAAGCGGTGCTTCCGCTTAAAAAACCCAAATCTGATGTGTTATAAAGGACAACAACCAATAAATAATGTGCTAGTGCTTTTTGAATTCAGAAGCACTGACACATTCCATTTAACCAAGCGTGTCATTAAAAACCAACACATGAAATATAACTGAGTGGTGCAACCATTTTAAACAAATGCACCGATGCAATTAATAGAACCACACCGCAATCTATATTGACCATTTTGGCATTGAAGGGCGTTTTATTTGACACCCCGTGTTCGATGGTCTACGATTCACAACACACCATTAAACAAAATAGCGGTGCTTCAATAACACAATCTCACCTGTGTGTTCCTAGTAACAAATTGCACCGCGTAATTTGCAACGAATCAATATAACAATGTGGTGCACATGCTGATACAAATTTCACTGGTATGTTATACTATATGAGGCATCGCTAAACACGAAGTTGGTGCTCTGGAAACTATAACACACTGATACAAATTTCATTGGTATGTTATACTATATGAGGCATCGCTAAACACGAAGTTGGTGCTCTGGAAACTATAACACACATTTCATAAAAAATTGGTCGATGATGTGTTTATGTTAACCAAATGCATAGGGGTATTGGGGTGTTTCGGTGGACGCCCCATAACCGATGCTCTTGACAATAGAACAGATTGTTAAACAAAACATTGGTGCTCCAATAACATGGTAGAACCAGTGCGTTTATATTAACACATCACACCACTTAAGTTGATATAAAAAAATTTCACCTATCGGTGTGCTTGGATCCAAACAATGCACTGGTAATGTAAAGAGAATGGCACCAGGCCATATTTTCACAAACTATCAGTGCAATGCATCTTATGGTAAGCACCACTAATATGCTAGGAAGTGCACCAATTGAAATAAATGCACTGGTGTGTTCTATTAATCGAACGCATCGCTAAGTTTTTGAAACAAAAAACTTCCTCCGTGGTGCGTCAAATAAATAAAATGCACCGATAATGTATACTACAAAAAAGAGAGAAAAATACGTAATAATTTACAATATCAGTTTGTTTTATGGGATGCCCTGTTATCGATGTGTTATAATACAAACGCACTAGTATCAATGCATACAAAGATAAAATGGAGCGTCGGTGCATTACGTTCAATGAAATGCACCGATGTGATTAAGTGAGTTTCACCAGGAAAAATATTTTGAAAATTATCATTGCGGTGCATCTTTTAAAACATGTCTGTTAACAGTGTGTCAAGAAAAGACAATGCACCGGTTAAAATAGTCTGATGATCGAAGGAACATAGAGAGTCAGTGCGTTTAATATAACCAAGCACACTACTTGGTTTAACATTAACAAAGTCTACTATAACAGTGCGTTCTGTAGAACCAGTCGCCCTGAGTTATATAGTTCATATGTGAAATGGCATCGCGGTTCGTTTTATATGAAAACCCTTAACCGTTGCACTATATATCACAACACACCGAAATATATATCGGTTCTCGAATAACAATGATGCACTAATGCATTATATTTAACACACGTATGTTTAGTGCCTTATGTCTAATAGGGAGCACCAGAAGTGGTGCATGTGGCTTTGTTAATAACATCGGTTACTTTTCACATTTTTTTTTGCAAATAGAAACTAATTTCAGTTTTTTATAAAAACAAATTAGTTATATATGTTTTTGTTTTATATTTTAAATTCCTTTTATCTATATATGTGTGCCTAAAAATGATTTCGTGTGAATCATATACATCGATGACACCAAACGCAGTAGCAACAACAATAGCCAGAAGAAAAAAAAATTAATTCACAAACTACATATGCAAACCTCCACAATTAAATTTTGTGGAGGTTTTGCTTTACGGAGGCAAAAGCATAGGTCACTCTTTGGTGCCTCTCATAATTTAGCGCGTGGACTTGATCCTATGCCACTTCCTCGGCGCTCTGCCTCACATCTCCTCCTCCATGGGGTGCTTGAATTTCTCCAAGATACTGTCCCCATCATTCATGTAGACATAATATGAACTGGCGTCAATATGCTTGTAGATCACATACTTACACCTCCTCTTTTTCTCCTTGAGGGGGATTATTGAATAACTCTTTGAGGATGGGGAGGAATTTTGTAACCCTGAATTATTCATAATTGGGGCCCTTTCCTATGACATTGAACACATCAACTTCATTCCCTTCCAAGTTCGTCATCTTGGCCTCTATTTTGGTATAATTAAGACTGCCAAGCTCTACAATTGAAGCTTCCCAGTGCCCCTTTTCCATGTTCAACAAGAAAGGATCTTTGTGGATGTATTAATTATAACATTGTTTCAACCTCAAGAATGACCTAAGCTCCATATTGTATATTTAATAAAAGTTAAGAAGCACATTTGGAAAAACAATTGATGATCCATAAGCTTTCTCATCATGCCTTATCACTAAATATTAAGAATTTCCTTGGCATAGGCCTGCTCCTCCATGAGATCCTCACCTATTTGCTTACTAAGAAGCTCATCATGTTTCTTCTTCTCCACAACCATGCACTCGATTACTTTCTCATCCATAAGGGGAACATGGGAAACAAACTCCCTCTCTCTATGTTATTGGTTTCCCTTGTCCTACTCTCCCATTTCTTCCCCCACATCCTCATCTTCTTCGAATATGATCAGATTAATGGAAATTATGTCCTCACTCTTGATCGTCAACTTGCCTTGCCTCTAGATATACTCTATCCTATGCTACTCCCTCAGTGCTCTGGCCCACATCTCCTCCTCCGTGGGCCACTTGACTTTATCCAAGATATTGTTCTCATCATCCGTGTTGTTGAGCCCGAGATATGATCACTTTTATGATGGTTATTATACACTTTTGTTGCATGTACATATGTGTTTTTCATCTTTTGAAGGAGTTTTTTGAAGAATTTTATGTTAAAACGGTATGATCGACATAAGGTACGTATGATTCATGTTTAATGATTGAATCAAGTATAATTCATCATGTTTTTACATTTCCAAGGATCTGATTCACGTTTTTGATGTTACAGGGTGAAAAAGCACCACGTTTCTGCTTCAGGCACTTGATCTGGCACTCCTTCTAGCACTCGTTCTGGTACTCGATCCGACACTATGTGCAGCACTACGTATTGCACAAAAAAGAAGGGCGCTTTGGAAGTTATGGTATTGGCAACCAGTGATGGGCGAATCGGGAATGTGGGTTTTGTTTATGCTTGCCCCCTCCATCTACTAAGCTCCCGACAACTCAGTTTTGGTTGTTCAACTGAGCGATTATTGGATCCCTCTATTTTATTAGTTAGGGCACCATTTAATGCAAATTGTTGAATTTAGAAGTGGTTCGACCCTCCTGTGGTCGACCACTTGGCCTGTAAACATAATAATAATAATAATAATAATCTATTTTTAAGGTCACGACCAAGCCAACACACCAAATTGGTGTATGAGACCCCCTTGTTTGTGGGACAAGGGACCCCCTCCGCTCAGCAATTTGACTGGTAAAGTCTACGAAGGTATACATACCCTACCCCCTCTGGATTTGAACCTGTGACCTCTTAAGAGGAAACAAATGTTCTTAACCATTAGGCCCACTCAGGCTGTATAAATACCATCGAGGTGGTTAGACATAAGTTAAGCATCATATACATCAATGTGATAGGGAAAAATACGTTTTTACTCTGTTTTGAGTTTTTACATTGCTAGATTATACCAGAACTACGTTTTTGAGTTTTTATTCTGAATTCATCTTGCTGAGTTCGTGGTGTGCCTTTAGAAAGTGACCACGACTTGCTGGGGGGGCCACCAACAGTCTGGTAACTGTCTTTGTGTTGTTCATGCATTTTGTGATTTAATTGTTCTCTTTATTTTTCTGTACATGCATATTTTTATTGTGTTAATTAGTTTGTTGTAGTTTAATTGTTTTGATTCTCTTTTGCAGGTTAGAATGATGAGATGTGTTAACATGTATTGATCTTGTATATTAGGAACATATTTGCAAATCCCTAGACTAACCCCATGCGCAATTAGATATTAGATTATGCTTTCTTTTATGATTTTATAGTCGAGTTTAAAACAGAGTTTTAAATAGACTAGAACAAAGTTTTTATTTGGGTTCTCTTCAACAAGGATTTGATGGATGGATAGAGTTAATTCCAGTTTTTCATTATAGCTTGCTTATCTCATTTTTATATAGATCTTGTCTAATTAGTTGTTGATTAATGTAGTTGTCAACTTAATTTTAATTTATGTTTTCAAGCACTTTCTTATTGTAGTTTGAACTTTGAATTGTTAGAATAGATGTAGCATAGTTTCATTTATGTAATTTCCTTGCCTAGAATTAAATTGCAACTATATTTCTTAGTTAATGGTTGAATCTAGTTTTTCTTATGTAGTATAGAAGTATAATGATGATCTCGTTATGTTGTTGATGGTTTATACATGAATATGTAGGGTATTTAACATTGCTTTTGTCATGGCTAAATTCTCATTAGATTGTTTAATCCATACCTTTCACTTTGCTATTGAGATCAGTATTGAGCTTATACCGCTTGAATTGTCCTTTGTTGTCAAGTGCCACCGAGATATTATCCGACACGGAAAACATTCACACAACCACCAACATTATATTAGTATTGTCATAGGTTAAAAGATAGTTTCTTGTTTTCATAGATTAAAGATAGTTTCTTGTTTTCGTAGATTAAAGATAGTTTCTTTCTTTTGTAGATCAGAAAATAGTTTTCTTGCTTTCATAGCTTAGAAAATGGTTTTATTGTTGTTGTAGTATAGATAGACTTTGCTTTGATAGATTAGATAGTATTTTGCTTATCATAGGTTCAAGATTAGTTGTTAATCCTTCTTGCTTTCAATTAAATAGATTTCCTTTCATGAATTAGAAATAGTTTTGAATTAAGAATTTAGTCCACTTGCCTCTTAGGCTAGATAGTTGTTCAATGGGAAGTTTTAATTTGATTGCTTGCAGTAGTTACTTGTCTATTTTCTTTAGTAGGTTAGTTGTGTTTGTTTACTTGTCTATTGCTTTAGTAGGTTAGATAGTTGTCTTTGCTTACTTGTTTACTTGCTTTAGTAGGTTAATTAGGTGTCTTTGCTTGCTTGTTTGTTTATTTGCTTTCATAGGGTAGTTACTCATTGAATATAGGTTGGCAAGTTAAAGAAGTTTGCTTTTGTCATTTGTTTATTATGCTTAAATAGTTTCTTTTGCTTATTGTTATGAACTAGTTTGCTTCAAGTAGGGTTTTTACTTGTTTTCTTAGAACTATCCATCGATCCTTGGCCCAAAAGTAGTTAGGTTACCTAGTTTCAAGTTGCTTAGAAGGGTTTTCTCATTAGATAGTTTTTCTTGAGTAGATTAGCCTTAGATAGCTACCTTCATTAGTTAGACTATACTCCTACCAACCCTTCTACCTTTGGCATATATTTTGCTACAAAT
The DNA here is from genome assembly GCA_000966675.3 of Picea glauca. Taxonomy (NCBI): domain Eukaryota; kingdom Viridiplantae; phylum Streptophyta; class Pinopsida; order Pinales; family Pinaceae; genus Picea; species Picea glauca. The sequence goes on along the minus strand of JZKD02S1674408.1, from coordinate 500,800 downwards.
CTAAGTTTACTTACCCCGGGTTGACAATTTAATTGAGGGTTTTTAGTGCATATATAACACCCATCGCCTGTCACCATAATAATTGGTGTCAATTGGCTTGTAGATCACATACATAGAACTCCTCTTCTTGGCCTTGCGGGGCTTATCGAATAGCTCTTTGATGTTGGGAAGTAATTTCTCATTCGCACTTGTACAATTGGTTGTTCGAATATTGTAACATGTCATCTTCTAGTAATCAATTGTACAAGTGCGACTGGGAAATTCCTCCATGATATCAAAGATCTATTCGATAACCCCCCCAAGGTGAAGAAGAGGAGGTCTATGAATGTGATTTACAATTGAATTGATGCCAATTATTATGGAAATAGGGATGATGAGAACAATATCTTGGAGAAATTCGAGCAACCCGCGGAGGAGGAGATGCGTGCCATAACATTAAGGGAGTGGCAAAGGATCTATTCTATATAGAGGGAGGCCAGGTTGACGATCACGAGTGGTGAGGTCAATGCCATTAAGTTGATCATATTCTAGGAATATGAGGATGTGGCGGAAGAAATGTGAGAGAAGGACAAGGGAAACTGATATTAGAGAGAGAGAGAGAGTTTGTTGCCCATGTGCCCCTTCTGGATGAGAAAGTGATCGAGTGCATGGTTGTGGAGAAGAAGAAACATGATGAAATTCTTAGTAAGTACACGAGTGAGGATCTCATGGAGGAGCATCTTGAGGCCAAGGAAATTCTTAATATTTAGCGATAAGGCATGCTGACAAAACTTATGGATTATCGATTTCTTTTCCAAATGTGTTTCTTAACTTCTATTAAATATATACAATATGGAGCTTAGGTCATTCTTGATATTGACATAGTGTTATAATTAAGACATCCACCAAGGTCCTTTCTTGTTGAATAGGGAAAATGGGCAATGGGAAGCTCCAATCGTAGAGCTTGGCAATCTTAATTATGTCAAAGTACGAGCCAGGATGATGAACTTAGAAGGGAATGAAGTTGATGTTCCTGGTGCCATTGGAAAGGGCCCCAGTTACAGATAATTTGAGGCTATGAAATTCCTCCCCATCCTAAAAGATTTATTCGATAAGTCCCCTTGAGGAGAAGAAGAGGAGGTGTAGGCATATGATTTACAAGAGAATTGATGCTAGTTGATATTATGGCTACAGGAATGATGAGGATGGTATCTTGGAGAAAGTGGAGTGGCCCGCGGAGGAGATGTGAGGCAGAGCATTGAGGAAGTGTCATAGGATCGAATCCATGCACTAAATTATGAGAGGCATCGAGGAGTGATTTCCTCTGCAAAGAAAAACCTCCGCAAAACTTTAATTGTGGAAGTTTGCATACGTACTTTGTCAATTAAATTGTTTCTCGATGCGTTTTTACATAACAATCGCTTTGGTGTGCTATAAACAATATATCACACATGTATATTGTGTTTTTTCAAATCATGTTGATATTGTTGTTGTTTGATTCATAAAATGTATTATAAGTATGCTAATTATTTCTATGTTTTTAAATTAAATTTAAGATGCATCATTCATTTAATTTAGAGTTGTCATATAATGTTTAACTTTAGTTTTATAAAATTGTTTACTTTGGATTGTGATTGCGAAAACTTAAAACTATTAATGTCATATAATGTTAAATTCTTCTTCAAGGTGAATTGTTTAATTTTCAGCAAGATACAATATGTTGATTAAACATGTTTACAAAGAAAAAACAATTATGAAATGTTATTTTCTCATTTTTTTATTGACAACATTATAATAATTGTTCATAATTACATTTATAATTATTATATTTATGAGTATGATGATACACATATCTTCCATATTGGGATGTTCTTTTTTTTTCAAATATTATAATGGGATGACTTATGCCAAGTGTCATATTAGACTATAAATGCAAGTCACTTTATATAATAATAAAAATTTAATAAAGGTGTTAATATAATCAATATGTTTTTTTAGGTGAAAATGT
>JZKD02S1674408.1:432192-498763 GCA_000966675.3 Picea glauca | reverse complement strand
ATATGATACTTTCCCTCCTAAACATTTTAATTTTACATAATGTGCATGCATCATGTGACATTAGTGTTCTATGCAAATTCTACAATTACTAATATTTATTCTCATATTTTTTGTAATCATGTAATGAAAATCATTTTATTAATGCATATGGCTTATCAAATAACTAATATACAACAATCATCTATCCTCCACAATTAATCCGAAGAGATCCTTAACTAAGTGATGCTTTCCATATTCCCTTTGTGAGCCTATTTGATATTATAGGGCCCTTTGCACCATGAATAATCCATAAAACATCAAATTTAAGTGAAAAGACATTATTTTTCACTTGTGGGCAATATTAGGCCCTAATACAATCCCTAGTGTGCATGGCTTATAATGGCTAAGGTTCATTATAAATGTCTCACATGATGGTGTTAAACTCGATGCATCATGACGCATGAATTCTAAAATCCTGCTTCATTCCCTAAGACATTTGTTTTCATCCTCCAACCATGATTAGGGCCTTCAAATTCAACATTGGTGTGGAAAAACTCATAATGGTTCACATATCATATCCATGGGATACATATTCTGTTTATAGGGCCTATGTGGATTTGGGACCATATCTAGGGCCCATGAGACATTAAATCATATTTTAGGCCGTATATTGGTGTTGCTCTTCATGCCATGTATAGGGTCCTTGATACCATTTTATAAAGCTAAAAACATTATAACATCACTATAGTTATGCTTATTCACCAAATATTCCCCTTAGAGGGAATGCGGGGTTGTTTGGAATCCTATGCATGGCTCATGAGCCCTAAAAACATATTCCAAGCCATATGATGTTGGTATTCTTTCTCGAACAATCATGTTGACACCTTTGTTTTGTTACCTTGTAATAGTCAATTTTAACTTATGAAAACATCTTGAAGTAGTTTATGGAACAAACAAAAGGGACCATGTATGAAGTTGATGGTTAAAAATTTGGCAACTAGGAATTTGAGAACATGCTCTTGCATGAAAATGTACTTGTTATTCAAAATGTTCACACATTCCTTTTAAAATACCCTTTATTCATTTTGAACTACCATGAAAACTACTTTGAAATCTTCCAAATAAGAATTAAAAATAAGCATTTATGCACTTTAGAAATGTGCATGCATTAATAACGAGAACACATTATTTTTAACAAAAAAATATATAAATTATATAAGAAATTTCCACCCCTAAAATGTATCAAGAGTAATTTAGTAATGTGTGTATAATATTTTATCCCAACATCCATTTTTAGAATTATTTATATACTTGGAAATATCTTGAAGAGATTTACAACTTTTATGTTATTAAGTTTCTATGTTTCTTGATATGTATTTTCTGGTTTTCAAATAATATAAAAATAAATCTTTTGACAAAAAAAAGAATATTTGCAATTTTCTCACAACTCTTTTTCCCAACATCCATTTTTGTTGCTCTTTAGATAATTGAAAAGATGTTGAAGTGATATACAACTTTGTTGTTATACACTTTTGTTGTGTCTATATAGATGTTTTTTTTTAAAGAATAGAAAAATAATCTTTTGACAAATAAGATACACTTTTGAAGGTTGTACTTTGTTATGCAACCATTTTAAATTAAATTTCACATTTAATAATGTGATTACTCCCTTAAAAATGCTTCTCTATGAACCTTTTACTCCCTAATGAAACCTTGAACTGCCATATATGCCCTATAGGGGGAATATATGGCCTTTGAGTGGGATACTAGTGTCATCATGGAGGCTTAGTGCACCAGATATGGATCTCAAGCTCTTATGATACGGATTTATGAGCGGAACGAAATGAAACCACAGATTTGTAATATTAACACAAAGACACAGTGAACAATAACAAACATAAAAAATTGACTTCTATTAAATAGGAAATATGTTGAAAATTGTAAAATGTAGACTAAAAACAAGCTTGCTAGAATGGTGACAGCTTATCTCTGAGAAGAGATGTGACGACTACACTCATTCGCAAGAAGACGAGTACAATGAGGCTCTGAAGGCCTTTTTACAATAAATATGAATTCCAAAAACCTAACCCTAGGAGATGAAGCGCCAAAATTCATGTGGACCCCATTGGGGTAAGTCAATACATCAACTTCTCAGGGTCGTAACTTTTGCACACGATCTTTGTTTAGGGAAGACGATAGCTCATTGAAAAGGTATTGACGACGATCTTCATTTAGGGGGATCAATTAGAGCCTTCAACTATCATTGAGGTGCCTAATCATGAAAAAACATCATTTAGGCCTTCAAAATGGCCCCAGAAGTTCAGGAACCAAAAAACTGCAAAAAATAGTAAGTTGCCAAAAAACTGTTTTGAGCCAGTTGGACAAGGTGGGTGGCCATTGATATCCTTTGGATCATCTTAACCATGGTCCAGTGGGGAAAACAAGGAGCTTATGCCCTATGTGAACCTTCTAAGTCTTATGGGCTAGGAACGAGGCCTTAAAACACCACTTAAGCACTATAAATAAGATTTTGGGCGTCTAAATGGAAGATGAGTACCATTAGGATTTTTGCACTCAAGGGATGATTTGGACGACTTTATCATGGTATGGGTAGGAATTCAAAGGACTTGGGACCTTAAATGAAGCTCTTGGGCATTCTTAGGAGGTTTTTCAAATGAGGGGTGGGTCTTAGATAATTGACCATTGTAGGAGAAGGAAAATGAGGGAATTAGGTTCTAAATGAAGATTCTATGTCTCACGGGCCTTGAACAAGGCTAGAAAAACACCACATGACCCATCTAAATTGGATATTTTGTCCCCAAGTGAAATTTAGGTGCTATTATCAATTTTTCTAATTATGAATCTCCTCATAAAGAAATGTAAGTATTTGATTTCGTTAGTGAATAAATTACTTAATTTTTTTAAGGTTAAAAGAATATTAAATTAAATTAATTTTATATTAATATTTAAAAATATAAAAATATTAAGGAAACTCATGGGCCATGAACAAGACTAGAAAAACACCACATGAACTACCATGCAAACTACTTTGAAGTCTACCAAATAAAAATTAAAAATAAGCATTTATGCACTTTATAAATGTGCATGCATTAATAACAAAAACACATTATTTTTAACAAAAAAAATATATAAATTATATAAGAAATTTCCACCCCTAAAATGTATCAAGAGTAATTTAGTAATGTGTGTATAATATTTTATACCAACATCCATTTTTGGAATTATTTACATACTTGGAAATATCTTGAAAAGATCTACAACTTTTATGTTATTAAGTTTTTATGTTTCTTGATATGTATTTTCTGGTTTTCAAATAATATAAAAATAAATCTTTTGACAGGAAAAAGAATATTTGCAATTTTCTCACAACTCTTTTTCCTAACATTCATTTTTGTTGTGCTTTAGATAATTGCAAAGATGTTGAAGTGATATACAACTTTGTTGTTATACACTTTTGTTGTGTCTATATAGATGTTATTTTTTTTTAAGAATAAAAAAATAATCTTTGGACAAATAGGATACACTTTTGAAGGTTGTACTTTGTTATGCAACCATTTTAAATTAAATTTCACATTTAATAATGTGATTACTTCCTTAAAAATGCTTTTCTATGAACCTCTTACTCCCTAATGAAACCTTGAACTTCCATATATGCCCTATAGGGGGGGTATATGGTCTTTGAGTGGGATACTAGTGCCATCATGGAGGCTTAGTGCACCAAAATATGGATCTCAAGATCTTATGATCTGGATTTATGAAAGGAATGAAATGAAACCACTAATTTATAATATTAACACAGACACAGTGAGCAATAATAGAGATACAATAAAACTTGACTTCTATTAAATAATAAATATGTTGAAAATTGTAAAATGTAGACTAAAAACAAGCTTGCTAGAATGGTGACAACTTATCTCTGAGAAGAGATGTGACGACTACTCTCATTCGCAAGAAGATGAGTACAATGAGGCTTCGAAGGCCTTTTTACAATAAACATGAATGAAAAAACCCTATCCATCCAAAAACCTAACCCTAGGAGATGAAGCGCCAAAAGTCATGTGGACCCCGTTGGGTTAAGTTAGTACAACTTCTCGGGGTCGTAACTTTTGCATACGATCTTCGTTTAGGGCCCACGATAGCTCATTGGAAAGGTATTGAAGAGGATATTCATTTAGGGGGCTCAATCAGAAACTTCAACAATCATTGAGGTGCCTAATCGTGAAAAAAACGTCGTTTAGGCCTTCAAAATGGCCCCAGAAGTTCAGGAACCAAAAAATTGCTAAAAATAGTAAGTTGCCAAAAAGTTTTTTTGAGCCAGTTGGACAAGGTGGGTGGCCATTGAGATCCTCCTGGATCATCTTAACCATGGTCCAGTGGGGAAAACAAAGATCTTTTGCCCTATGTGAACCTTCTAAGTCTTATGGGCTAGGAACAAGGCCTTGAACCACACCACTTAAGAACTATAAATAAGATTTTGGGCCTCTAAATGGGAGATCAGTTCCATTAGGATTTTTTCACAAGGGATGATTTGGGGCACTTTATCATGGTATGGGTAGGAATTCAAAGGACTTGGGACCCTAAATGAAGCTCTTAGGCACTCTTAGGAGGTTTTTCTAATGAGGGGTGGGTTTTAGAGAATTGACCATTGTAGGAGAAGGAAAACGAGGGAATTAGGTTCTAAATGAAGCTTCTATGGCTCACGGGCCATGAACAAGACTAGAAAAACACCAAATGATCCATCTAAATTGGATATGTTGTCCCCAAGTGAAATATAGGTGCTATTATCGATTTTTCTAATTATGAATCTCCTCATAAGGAAATGTAAGTATTTGATTTTGTTAGTGAAGAAATTAATCAATTTTTTTAAGGTTAAAAGAATATTAAATTAAATTAATTTTATATTAATATTTAAAAATATAAAAATATTAAGGAAACTCAATAAATAAAATAAACAAAAGTCCATGTGTAGAAGTTATAGGGAGTTTAGTCCCCATCTTTGATGTAATGATTGTAACATGCAAGCAACCACTTTATAAAACAATTGTCAAATTAAGAAAAACATTTACATTAGTTCCATTGAAAATCCAAAGATACAATTACTCAATCATCGTTTTATTATGCCCCAAAAGGATGTCTAAAGGTAGACCCAATGCAAAGAATTTTTTACGAGCGGTTGGTGGTCTACGAAAGTTATAGATTATTATCAACTCATCACCATGAGACAAACTACGTATTGCATGCACAAAACCAAATTTGGATGCCTTCCTTTTTCATAAAGGACTCTTTGTCATTGGAGTGTTCCTTAAAGGAACAATTTGCACTAAAAAATGAGGTATTGCAACTATTTATGAACCATGCGATTTTCCTATGAGTTTGTGGACGACTGTCGATATATAACAGGTTTTTCATGTTAAAGTTTCTAGAAGCATAACCATTCATGCACATACTATACATGGAAATGTTATGTTTGTATTTGACAATATTCAAGTAATCAAACCAACTATAAAGAGGACCACAAAATGGCATAAGTGCCACCAATTGTTTGGGATGAATGAATACATGTGAAAGAATAAACAACCCAAGATTTGAAACATCTATTTTATACTTGGAAATCATATAACTATTATCACAAAAAACTAATTTGATTCCAACATCGGGCATAGGCATGGATGATGGCCAAGTGCCATACAAAACTCGGTTATAACAAGTTTGGTATTTACTTTGTAGATGGATAGGAAGAGATAAGTCATCACTACCTTCCAACAATTGAACAGACTTTGGTGTGTACTTGGACATTTTTTCTCTTATCTCATACAACATTTTTGATGTCCTAGTATTGATGTTTTGGGTAGTATTGATATCATACTTTGGCTCACTATAATAAATTTCTGTTGAATCAATAGAAGGAGACGGGTTGGCCAATTTAGGACGAAATGTAGTTGATTTGGCTTCCAACTTTTCAAAAAAGGAGCATATGGAAGTGTTTCTATGTGTCTTTTCTATATCACCTATTGGATTATTGACTGCAGTGGGAGGTATTAGACCATCAACTTTGGGTAGTTGATCATTGATATAATGAGGAAATGTGACACGTCGAGGATTCTTCTTCAACCCTTTATATTTTGAACAACCACATACTATTGGTGTGTCATAAAAGAGATCCAATTCACAGTGTAATATTGTTGACCCAGGCTACATGTTATTGGAAGATGGAATTTTACAATTGGCAAGGTAAAGAAGTTGTCCATTTTCATCAAACATTTTCCTATGGGATCTTTCTCCTGATAAGAGCTTGCGACATTTTTTCACTTGTGGAATATTGTTCTCATCTAAAATCAATCACAATTTATGATCCTACAAAATTCAATGAACAATTATTCAAATGCATGTTAATAAATTACATAAATTCAATCGGATAAATGAATTATAAATAAAATCTAGACTTACTTCAAATGACGTGGGAGAAGTTGACAACCTTGCAACAATATGGAATGTGATGGAATATGAAGTATTGGCCATTTGATATTATAACCTTATTTTCCCTTCATTTGATAGAAAACCATCATGCATGAATCTGATATTAAAATTTATCGGTGCTTTTATTTATTTTATAATGCAACATGCGTGTATGTGTGTATATGTATATAGAACACACTGGTGCAACCAACTATGAAAGGAATCGAACCATTACATCTGTTAGAACCTCTACAAACCAAAATATCCATAAATTTTAATAACAGTGGTTTGCATTTCTATTTTGTCGATAAAATTGGCATCAGTGCGTTGTTTAGTATATACACATCGATGTGCACTAATCGGTGAGAAACATTGATTTGAAAACAAATTTAATTTTTAAAATATATAGTTTAATAAGTGTTTTTACATACAAATTGAAAAAACACATCGAAAAAAATGAGGGAATTTCATTTTTTCAAAATGTATTTGTTTATAAATTAAAACACTATTCATTGTTTCATTTTTTGGCAAAATTTAGAGGGAAAATTTGTGGAAGAGATATTTACTAGGAAAGACTTTGGAGTGGCTAGATTTATTTCAAGAGCCAAATTTGGAAGGGATCCATAAGGCACATACAAATCTGCAAAGAAGAACTTTCGAGTATGTGATTGCATTCTATTGATCATTTCAGTCTTTCCCTATTTGATTCAAACTATTTTCAATGCATGTTAAAAAAAATATTAGGGTTTCATAGTTACCTTCGGTATTGGAAGTCGTAAATTTCTTGTCATTTTTTCTTATTCCCCTCTTTTTTTAAGCAATATATTTTTATAGGGTTCATTTAGTTGCATATGGAGCGTTTGGTATCTGTTGCAATGGTATGACTCATTGCATTGGATCCCAAACCCTGTCAACCCTATCATTGTCAAAAAAAAATAAAAAACTTTTCCATGGTACACAATGCACACTATACAGTAAAATCACCCTGGTACGCACTATAAATAGGTAATGAATCGATGCTCACTGTATATAAAAGTGCATCAGGGTGCATATATCTATGAAAAGCATCGATTGGTTGAAAAAATAAATAGTATTAATTTTTGTATCATATCTGTGCAGGTTAGTGGTGCGTAGGGACTAATAGTATGGACCGATGCGAGTATATGTTTGACGCCCCGATGTGCGTATATATTTGATGCCCTGGTGCACGTATATATTTGATGCCTTGGTGTGTTTTGTTTAATGAAGCACACTGAAATATTAGATTGTATAAAAATTTCATAATTTCTATTTTTGATGATTCCTGATTTGTTTTTATATAAGATGGTTGATAGAAGTTCAAAGAAAACATTTTATTGCAGCGAGCGTAATGGTAGATCATCCCAAGAAGAGAGGGAGGCAAGTTCTTTAATTTTTTTTTAAAAATTAATATATTTGAAATATTTGTAAGTTTAAATTAATGATGTGTATTGTTTAATGCGTGTCATGCAGAACAAAAACTTAAAGAAACTCGATAAGGTTGTTTGCAATCTGAGTGCAAAAGAGTGTAAAATATTTATGGAAATGTTACAAAGAGAGGAAACAAGTGGATCGAAAGGTAATCAACATTAAGTTTTTCTTCGACTTTTACTAAAAATGAATTTCTTAACATTAATCACTAACAAGTTCTAAACACTCGATTTCACATTTTTTTACTGTTATGCAGGGAACAATAGCAAGGGAATGGAATCTCGTCCTAAGAGGAAAAAAATTGTTAAGGATGTAAATGATGATGACGACTTGGTCATCAGTTCATCTAGAGTGGTTTTTGAAGTTAATGAGAGGGGGAAATGGTTTTGCATATCTTTTAGGGCTATAGTGGAAAGAATGTGTAGACGCAATTTCTCATTACAATACAAAACCCCATCTAGTGACTCCAAGAATCACGTTATACGTACACTACAAGAAGAGTTTTTGGAGCCATGGTCAAGGAGACTCATGAAACTTGCAATAGCAAAAACTTACAATAACGAAAAGGAATCATATAAAAGGTATTATTACTAAACATGTTTTTTTTATAATATGTTCCAATAATTACCAAATTAATTTGTTTTTCTATATTTACTTTCATGTCCATTTAAGAAAAATTATTGTGATTTTCAGGAAGGTTATGAAAATTCCAAGCGGAAAATGAGGGGAAATCCAATACATGTTGGTAGGGATGTTCAAAAGAGTGTACAAGGAGATGGTAAAAGAAATGAACATAATTGCATCATAGGAGGATGCATCCCAACAACAACGTGCATCGGGGATATGTAATCATTTATTTATTCTTTTATGTACATCAAATTTATTTATCATATTAAATACTAATTTTCAATTATTTTGTTGCAGAAAAGAAAACAAAATGGAACCCAATCAACACATAAGATGAGACAACAAGGGAAAAAATGGTTGATCACAAAGTTTGTGAGTACTTATGTTTTCTTCGTTACTTAAGTTTTCATATTTGTTGTGATATTTATATTAAAATAATCAGTTACATTGATCCATGTATGTCTTCTAATAGGTGCTAACATACAAAGAAGAGACAACCAAACAATTGATCCACATTGGGTTAAGTGAGGGATGTGAGTATATGTTGAAGTATCAAGGTTTAATTGAACAAATTGTAAGTAGCAGTATTGTTTAACTTTCCTTGTTTTATAATTAATGGAACAATAAGAAACCTTTATATTAATTATATCAACTATGCTTTGTCATGGCGTATTAAACATGCAAGAAAAAAAGTATGGAGAGGAGCCAACATAAAATCTTGTGTTAACCAACATGAGGCAAGGCTTCGAAATGATGTGTATGGTTTATGAATCACTCGTTGTTATGATATTCTTTTTTATTCATGCAATCATGTATATTCTACTATATTATAAATGTAGATTTACTTATTACACTTTATTTCTATGTTTGTGTATGGAAGACGAGCAATTGAAACGTCAACAATAAATTGAGCAAGAAAACATATGTTTAAATAACCAAAGCACAATATCACCTACAAATGATCAAGAAATGAGAGATGCACACAGCTCGAGCAATGAAAACAGTTCAAGTGATGAATGAAAATCAATATAATTGAATGTTACTACAAGTTGTATGTTTTGTAATATAAAAAACATGGATATTTTTGCTTAATGTAGAGGACATAATGTCCCAATTGCATGAGGACATGTTACCAATAACTATAACAATTACATATTGGTTCCATTTTTATTATTGTGGACCTTTACGTTGTCTCGTTTTTTATGACCATGGGTCTCTTATTCATATATAATAAAATGAGCTTGTTATTTTATTTCATTGTCAAATGTTGTTAAATGTTGCACCGTTGATTAATTAATATATGAATGATTTAGATTGTTGCAAATAACTGATTAATTAATATGTGAATGATTTACATTGTTGCAAATAACAGAGGTGCAATCCATTGGAAAATACATCAATGCAATCATTATATCAAAATGCAATAACAAAAATATAAAAAACAATATTATTATAAAAAATATTTGTAAAAAAACAATTAATTAAAATATATACATATCGATGCATTCTTATGAAATGTTCAAATGGTGCTTGAAATAATATAGAAATTGGTGCTTTTTAAGGGGTTTATACATGTCGGTGCATATTAATTATATGAAAGAACCTATGCATAAAATGTGCAATAATATATATCATTTTAAAATTTGATGGTGGGCATGTGATAAATACGCATTGGTTTTTTAAATATAATAACAACAAAAGTGCTTAAAAAACTTAAACGCACTGGTGTGTTTAATAAGATAAACACACTGGTGCATTATATGTAATATAGGCACCGAAAAGTATGAACAAACATTGGGACAGACATAAAATACAAGAGCATCGGAGTTGTATACAACAAAATGAGAATCTGGGGCGTAATAACCATAACCGCCCCGGTGTGTTTTTGTCATAGGTATCCACCGAGGAAGTAATGTAATGGAAAACTGGCACGTTTTTTTCTTATGTACACACTGAGGCATTTCATGTAATGGCGCATCAGTTCACATTCATTTTATGTTCGCAACAGGAATTATGTAATGGGGCATCGATGCATTTTTCAATTTTATGTATGTTCTGGGGCATTTTTTGTAAGTTCATTCCAGTTCGTTTTATGTTTAGGTACGTACCAATGCTTTTTATTTAATGGTTCACTAGTGTGTTGTCAGACAATTGACTTAGGTTGATGGACAATTGGTTTGGATTGTTGGTTGTCATTGATGTCAACCCTTGGAGAGTGATATTATAGATTGATGTAAACCCTTAGAGATTGACGTCAACCCTTGGAGAAGTTCGGTAGTGAAGTCTAGTAGCACAAAGGTATGATTAAGGGACTCGAGTTTTTTTTAGGTCTAAGGGCATGAATATTAGTGAATATGCAAGTAAGACTATTCTATATGGATAGTCCATGTCATTCCATTTCTAGTGATATGTGTAACGTCACATAACTCCTCACGGTTAGAAAGTTATGACCATGTGAAGTTGGAGAACCCTCATGAGTTATCTAGAAGCCCCTAGAAGGTCAAAGAAGTCAATTATTCTAGAAGCTCCTAGAAGAAGTGTACTAGTCAAATTGATGGTAACTAAGAGTTAATCATGGATATAGTTGTTGCATTAAGAAAATAATTAAAAATAAATTTGTTGTAACAAGAAGTTGTGAGTAAAGAGAAATTATTTATATAATAAAGTAGTCAAAGTGGTTGCAAAGATAAATTATTTAAATAATAAAGTGGTTGCAACAAGAAGTGGTGAGTTTACTATTTATGGATAAGTCAAAGTGGTTGCAAAAGAAATTAATTAAATAATAAAGTTAGTTGCAACTAGAAGTGGAGAGATTACTATTTGTGGATAAAGTGATTGTAAGTGGACAAGTGGTTAGAAGTGGGTTAGCTCTAGAAGAAGGAAGTTGGGTAAAGTTAGTTAGAAGGTAACCCCTTGAGGAAGCTACTTGGAGAGTTTAAATAAGAGAGCAAGGAATTCCCATTAGCACCTACCCTACCTATTTGAATATCATTGAATATCTATTTTGTGAAAGGTTTATTGCAGGTGCACATTGATACATCAAGTTATGCAAGTCTGAGGTAGTAAAGGAGGGTTAACGATGAAAATTTTGAAGTTGCAGAAATACTGAAAAAAAAAACCCCTAGTTTTTTAGGTGTGCACGGGCTACAGTGGAATAGAGCATGTAGATATGCAGGCTGAAGAAGAATAGATCGTGTACACACGCATGTTGAAGAACAAATAGTCACGTACAATTGGGAAAATCCATGAAAGCTTGAGGATATGAATATTCCAGGTCTCTAGAGTCTGAAAGAAAGCTCCTAGGAAATTCTACAGTGATCAAGTACAACAGATCTATCTATAGATTCAAAATGTATGTCACATTCTTATGAGTAGTTGGATATTGGTGTCTTCATGAGATATGGTTATGGGAGATTGGGGGTTTTCCCTAGAGAGGTTTTTGGTCGTATGGCACTTATTGTATGAGATAGATATACAGAGATACAACACCGATATGTCTAATATTCATTATTGTTACATCTTGTTGGGGTGAGTGTTGAGGCATATCTTGTATTTCGTAGTACATGGTTGATGGTTTTTGGTTGTGATGTGCTAGTGAAGTTGTTGGTTAGTTTGAGGTAGATCTTTTGTAGTACATGGTTGGTACATATGTGATTGTTATTGGTATATCTTATGGTACATTGTGAGAGGATTTTGTTAGTGGTCTTGATATATGATTGGTACACACTTGAGGCTACATAATAGTGAGGTTTTGACACATGGTTTGATGTAAGAGTTTATGGTATTTGGATGATGGATTGTGTGATGTATTGATAGAGGACTTTTGTTGGTTATATTGGTATATGTCTTTGGTATATGGTTGAGATACATGTTGGGACATATAGTTGATGATTTGGCACATACATGAGGTGTATGGTATGGTGATGTTGGTACATCGTGATGAGTCATAGTTTGACTTGTTGATAAATTATTGGTACATGTGTGGTGCATTTTTAGAGGTACTTGCTAGTAGTATTGGTGACACATGATTGGTACATGTTTAGTACATGTTTAGAGGAACTTACTAGTAGTATTGTTGACACATGGTATATGGATGATGTGGCATAGATATCTTGATATATTAGTAAACACGCATATTGATCTTGGTGATGGTTATGAGGTATTGTGATGTGCATAGTTGATGCACTTGTGATGGTACAGGTTGTGTGAGTGATTGATGTACATGGTTGATAATATCGGTTGATTGGTACAGGTTGGAAAACATTGCAAGTTGATGTGATAGAGGCAACAAAGGGTCAAAGTTATTCAAGAATGTAAAAACCCTAGTTTCAGAAGGAATATGTAGGTTGTAGTATAGACAGGTCGCATACATACGCAGGTTGTAGTATATAAATGACGCGTACATGTGTGAGCTGCAAAACAGGTAGGTCACGTACTTGTTGGTTTTTGTTGGTACAGACTTAGTACAGGTACAGGCTAGTCACAAGTTGTTGGTACAGGTTGGTTACAGGTTGTTGGCACATATTGGTATAGGTTTACAGTGGTATATCTCACAATGACAATGTGGTAGTGGTTTCATCATTTCACTTATATTTTAGGGTGGTAGGATGAAGCAAGGATAGGTAGTTGTAGCCACCTTCCGGTTGTAGATGAAGAAAATAGGGGGTTGTAGCCTCCTTCTGGTTGTAGCCAGATAATTGGGGAGTTGGAGCCTCCTTCCAGTTGTAGTTGGAGAATTGGAAGTTGGTGCTTCCTTGAATGTAATTCTTATACACATAGAAGAAAAACATTATGTGGTTTTCTCCTGGATTGGGTTTCCTCATAAAATATTGGTGTACTATGCATTGTGTGGATGTGTCTATTATCGTTTATTATTCACTAATGGTTGTTAATGTTATATGATGCAATAACATATCAATGATGAACTAATGAACATTGTTGAATAAATTAAAGGAATATACAATGTGGTTAAAAGGACTAATAAGTGGTATAAATTGTTCATTACTGACTCACCCCCCTATCATTAATCCAACAATTGGTATCATAGCCAGTTCCTTCAAGAGATAGTTTAACCACTGGAAGTATATCATGGATTATTATGAGAATGGAGTACCATTGTTTAATGGTCAAAATGGTATAAAGTATGAGATGTGGAGAATAGGGACGAGAACCTTTTTAGAGGCACAGGGATATGATATTTGGTATTCGGTTGTGATAGGATAAAATGCTACAAATAAATAAAAGACTGCAGCCAAGAAGGAATTGAAGAAGAATAACAAAATAGCAATGGATTTCATCTGGGAAGGATTACCCGATCCGGTAAGAGAAAAGGTTGGTAAATGTTCATCAGCTAAATAACTTTAGGATAAGTTACATGATATATGTTCTTCACCCATCACAGAGTCAGAGAATGTGAAAGATGATGCAGGTACATATCAAGAGGAAAGATGTTCATCACATCAGAAAAACGCGGACATCTTGAAATTGAATGCCTTGAAGGTAATGAGACAGAAAGGCAAATTGAAATAGAATAAAATTATAAGGCAGAACTGATCAGTGATTTAGATGAACTAAATAAAGAAAGAGAAGAAAATAAGTCACTTAATAAAGAATTGATGCAGCAACAAGAAAGTGTTCAAGGTTTCGAAGAAGCTCAATAGGTCATCTAGAATTTAAGAACTCATCTAGAAGATGCCACAAGAATTGAAGAAACTCTAGAATATCAAAAACAATGTTTAGAATCCAACATAGCATCACAAAAGGAAGAAGCGGAAAAGAGATAAAAGGTATTGACATATCATCTCAAGGAAAGAACCAATGACTTAAACCAGCTTGAGGGAGAGTTTGGTTAAGAAGAGAGAAGACTCGAAGAAGAAATAATTAGATTGAAAATCCAACTTGAAGAAGCAAAGAGAACAGAAGAAGTCATGAAGTCTCAGATAATGAAGAATGAAGAAGAAGTTGATAAGCTTGAAGAAGAAGTTGTCACACTAAGATTCAAAGTGATCAAGATCAACAAGAACATTGAATAGACAGAAACATTTGCATCAGTAGTAGAGAATGAAGAAAAGAGAAAAAGTTATGTAGAAGTACTCAAAGGAAGGAATCATGGTCAACCAGAATCTAAGAAAACTGAAAAAGATACATCTTCAAGAAGACCCTCTACATTCAATCCAAAAAGAAACTTCAATCATGATCAGCCAAGGCAGGAATTTAACAGGACTACACCATTCACTCCCAGGTATGAAAATTTCTTTTATGGTCATTGTTTTTATTGTACTAACTTTAGACATAAGGTTGCAGATTACAGGGCTTATGGAAGAAATTTTAAAGCAAGAAATTCTTATGTGGCCCCACGTAACATTAAATGTTACAAATGGCATAACTATGGACACATACCTTGTGATTGTAGAAGCATGATCGATACTTCCATGAAAGAGAACACTGATATCAAATATAAGAAAGTATGGATAAGAAAACATGAAGAACAAGTAAACAAATACTAGGTCCTGAAGATCGCAAGATTGGAAATAAAACGAGATGAAGACAAATATACAAAGAAAAAGGAAGATGTCAGATAGAGAAAGGTTTGGAAAATAAATGAAAGAAAAGAAGGACAGGTAAATCAAGAACAATTTCAAGAGATTTTACTTTCAGGTATTGTAGTGCAAGATAAATCCATAGACAGAAAGAAAGAAGTTAGAGTTCAGAAAGATGTTGAGCCTACCAATGAAGATGATGATGACCCCGCATCCAAAGTGGATATTTTTCTAAGCCATCCGGCTTGGAGACTCCTAGAAAATATGTATGGTGAACAGGGGGAGTCTAGATAGCAGATCTACAGATCATAGATTTATCTTTTGAGCAGTTTGAAGTATGTTCGATAGAAGAAGTATATGGTTGTATTCAGGAAGTGGTATCACTAGTAAAGGTTGTTATAGACATGCATATGTTGGTATGCATATAGAGAAATACAAGTGGACACATTCAACGTTTAATGATCAGTTGCAAAAGTGAAGACTTCATGATAGTACAATGACAGATGGGTCAACATTGTGGACAGTTGAGTAGCAGAGTCTTGGAAAGTATGGACAGAGATGGATTTGTAAGATCCTCAGCAGTGTATTAATAATTGGAATCAGTTAATCATAGAAAGGCAAGGAGTGAAAAGCACAATAGAACAGGGAAAGATAAACTGTCAGCAGAAGCGATATCATCGAAAGGATATTGTTGAACAGTATGGGTCACAGGGACACAGATGGATTCATAAGAACACTTAGTAGGTTTGGATAGATATATGACAATTGATGAGAGTGTGGATTCAAATATTGATTTAGATATTGGCTTAGAGAGTAGTTCAGTGATAAAGGAACATTATCATAATGGATGATAATGAAACATGAATATTTGAATGCTTATTCTTGAATGTTTTTCATATATGTCATTTGATTACAAAAGGAAGCACCAATGGAAAAAAACTCCAAAAAGGAACCAGGTTTAGGAAGTTCTACATGTCATCTACACGACATATTGCATAGAAGTCAAAGGGGGAGAGATTCATCAGATGAAGGATAGAGAGTTAGATACTTGGAAAGAGAGAACATAGGCATGATTCCAGGGGGGGTGATGGTCACAAGGGAAACATGAGCGATATGACTTCAGTTTTTCATCTGAGTGATACCCTTTTTCAAAGGGAGATATATTATTTAGATTAAGGGAGAGAGAGAGTAATTAGAGGCTTAGAAACAAAGAGAAAGATCAAAGGCATTTAGACAGGGGGAGTATCCCAAAAGGGATATAACCTCTTCCATTGATGTCAAAGGGGGAGAGATATAAACATTGATGAGTAGTATGAGTATGAATGTTATCATGACTAATTGTTTCCATCAATGCCAAAGGGTAATATTGTCAGACAGTTGAATTAGGTTGATCGACAGTTGGTTTGGATTATTGGTTGTCATTTATGTCAACCCTTGGAGAGTGATATTGAATATTTATTTCAACCCTTAGATATTGATTTCAACCCTTGGATAGTGATATTGTAGATTGATGTCAACCCTTGGAGAAGTTTGGTAGCACAAAGGTATGGGTAAGGGACCTGAGTTTGTTTTAGGTATAAAGGCATGAAGATCAGTGAATATGCAGGTAATACTATTATATATGGATAGTACATGTCATTCCATTTCCAGTGATATGCAGAACTTCACATAACTCCTCACGGTTAGAGAATTACGACCATGTGAAGTTGGAGAACCCTCATGAGTTATCTAGAAGCCCCCAGAAGGTCAAAGAAGTCAATTATTCTAGAAGCTCCTAGAAGAAGTGTACTAGACAAATTGATGGTAACAAGGAGTTAATCATGGGTATATTTATTGCATTAAGAAAATAATTAAAAATAAATTAGTTGCAACAAGAAGTTATGAATTTGGTAATCATGGTAAAGTAGTTGTGATGAGAAGATAGAATAGTTGAAGTGGTTGACCAAAAAATAAATTAAATAATAAAGTGGTTGCAAAAATAAGTTAGTTAAGGGAAAAGAAGTTATGAATTGACTAATTATAGAAAAGTTAGTTGAAACAAGAAGTGGTTGCAAAGAGAAATTATTTAAATAATAAAGTGGTTGCAACAAGAAGTGGTGAGTTTACTATTTATGGATAAGTCAAAGTGGTTGCAAAAGAAATTAATTAAATAATAAAGTTAGTTGCAACTAGAAGTGGAGAGATTATTATTTGTGGATAAAGTGGTTGTAAGTGGACGAGTGGTTAGAAGTGGGTTGGCCCTAGAAGAAGGAAGTTGGGTAAAGTTAGTTAGAAGGTAACCCCTTGAGGAAGCTACTTGGAGAGTATAAATAAGAGAGCAAGGAACTCTCATTAGCACCTACCCTACCTATTTGAATATCATTGAATATCTATTTTGTGAAAGATCTATTGCAGGTACACAGTGATACATCAAGTTATGCAAGTCTCAGGTAGTAAACGAGGGTTAACGATGAAAGTTTTGGAGTTGCAGAAATACTGAAAAAAAAATAAAAATAAATAAATAAATAAATAAAATAAAATAAATAAATAAATAAACCTAGGTTTTTAGGTGTAGGCAAGCTACAGTGGAATAGAGCACGTACATACGTAGGATGATGGATAACAGAGTGTGTTATTCCTTTATGGAATCTCCCTTTAAATATAGCAATGTTATTTGAAGGTTATAATGAAGGGAAAAAACTCTTGAAGTCCATAAATCTCATATGACTTAGTAGCCTAGACCTAGCCTAGATATTAAGAAGATGTCTAGCTTGGTCATGTGCAAAGAACCTAGTATTCCCTCCCAGCCCGCCTCGTATTAGGGGTATGGGGGTCATATAGCCTTCTCGCCCACCATATTTTTTAAATATTAGAAAACTCATGATGTGGAAGACTCGTATAAGAAACCAAAGAAGATAACCCTAAGTGATTAGTTATTTCCCAACTAAAAAAGTGTAGTGTATAGATTTTTCATTTATGCATTCACAGTCGAAATATGGCCATGAGGCCTTCCATCATCTTGAGATGGAATGTTGACATTGGTAATTTCCCCTTAATTATCTCATTTCCTAATTCTCTATGTATGAATGTAATTTCCCCATGTCTAGTGCCTTTCCAAGGTTCCCTTTTGTTGTTTACCTAAGTCATACTTTGGTCATGTATATTCCTTGTGGGTTCTTTAATTGGACACTCACTTCCTTAACTTGGATAAACCTTGAAATATGTTCTTGATTTCATCCACCTTGGTTAGTTAGAAATTCCTTTACCAAGGTTCCCAACATTCACATAATAATTAAGGGCACATGTGACACAAGGTTTGATAGGATCCAAGATTATACTTCATTTTCCCATTCCTCTCCTAGCATGCCATCTATGGGTTGTATGAATAATCCACACCTATCTCTCATGGAGCCATAGTGAAGAGAACATCAAATTAGTGAAAAACTATGGATCTACCTAAAACCATTGAATCCCTCAGTTTGACCCACAAATGAAGTATTTGACCCTCCTGGTTGTTCCTCAATGGTTATTTATCATGTCTTATATGCCATTGTATGTTTGCCTAAAAATAACCCTCATTTCTTATTGTTTTAAACCTTTTGTCTCTCATTTGAATCTTACCTTATATTGTTTATCGGATTGGACTCACCTTGTACTAAATCACCTAAGCTACCTAAACTCGCAATCCTATCAAATCCCTCATAATAGGTACTTACCTTAATTGTGGTTCTGTTCCCTTTGCTTGGATCTTCCTTTTTTTTACCTTTTGGTTAAGTTTGGATCTAGGGTTTTTTCTTGTGGTCTTATCTTGAGTCCTCTTAATTGATATTTTTTAGGAGGATTACCGATGACATATTGCAAAGAGATCACCTCATAGTTGAGGGCCATCTTTAATTAACAATCAATAATAATGTTCATTTTATTTGCTTGGTAGATTTAGTGTTATTTGTATGTATTTTTCATTTCCATGGAGACTTGTATTTTCAAGGATAAAGTGATGAGATCGGTCATGGATTGGAGCTTGGTAGGGGTCCAAACTATTTTCTAGCTCCATAAAATGTTGAAGCATCTCCTTTGTTCAAGTGTGTTTGTTCTTCTCTCCCCTTTCTCTTTTGGGTATTTTCCTTCTTTCTTGGTTTCATAGTTAGTTTTCCTTTTTATGCATAATTAAAATCCTTTCTAGTCAAGAAACAATGAGTCTTAAGACAAATATCCTTTAAAACTAATCAAAACTATAGGTTACCATTAATCCATAATTTCTAATTAACTTAGTGGAAACCTTTTCTCACTTAACCTTTCCCTCCTTGATTCCTAACTATCATTGTAAACTGAGTGGAAACTCCACTCCCTTAGTTGAAGGCAAATCATCTTGTACGTGAGAGCATTATCCATCAATCCCGTTATTGATCAAAATTTTGGATATTCCATTGGGAAGTTCCCATCGACCCTAGGCTTCCTTCCTTTCTGTATCTGTGTTCTCTTGGATTTATGGAGAACATTTTCCCTAGGCCCTAGCCTAATTATAGGACCTTGCATCTAGCTACTAATAAACTTATCCCCAAGTGAGGAGACCCTAATGTGAACACTCTGACCCAACTTAACATGTTAAAAATGACTCAAAATGTATACCTAAGTGCTCCTAACATGGGATTCCTCTTCAACACTTAACTAACTATTTCCCTCAATGTTTACACCTAGACTCATACACATAGAATCCACTCCTTATTTCCCGATTAGCCAAGTATATCTTACAGGTTTTCCACCAACTCATTCCAACCTAACATCCACAACTAGTATGATCCAAGTTTGTCATGCAAACATGTCCCTATGATCCATGCAAATATGAGTGGCATGTATTAAATTTATTTATTAAAACAAAATTACATTTGTTTTAGCCCTATATGTTATAGTCATATTGAATTCAATGATGCAATTAAAAGAATTTCATAGACCAATATCATGGAAATGAGTTAAGATAGAACATACTACATCACGGTTCAACTATGAAATCTCCTATTATGTTCTAGTATGTGACGTTGGAATCATGCAAGTATGTGAAGATGGAACTGTGGTTTGGGGACCCCCAAAAGAAAGAGAGAGGGATTAGGTTGATGCATAATATTATGGGGGATACCCACCCTCTTCATGATGGATCTCTAAACAATATTGAGAGAGCACCTTAAGTTGACCCTAACTCTCTCAAGAACCCCCTAAAAATAATAGAGAACTTAGCTATAAGTGTTTCTTTGTAGGTGTGAGTGTGGTGAATATATAAATAGTGGTTCGTTGTGCACCAAGTGCTTCTTAACATTCATGGTGCATGGTGTTTTCTAACTATTATATTACATAATAAAAATTGGATTGGGTTTTTCTTGACATTGGTCAAGTACTAAGCATCATCATTGATGTTGGTTTGCTACCTTCTTCAATGCTTTTCTACCTCAAAACAACTACTAATAGGAAAATTCTTAATATAAGTCTACCCTACCATTTTGTCCTTCCTGCAAGTCCTCCTAGGACACCCATTAAGTGCATGTGCTCCTTGGGAAGATTCAGTGATAGAACGGATGAAGAGAACAAGGAGGAAACATTTGATTGGGAAAACTAAGACATTTGGGTGTGGGAAGGAGAACCTTGGGGCACGATGGTGACATGCAATCCCAAGGGGACACATGCCATTATTCCCTTTTGACATACAACAGAGACATGGGTTGTGTTTGGGAAAGGGTGGGACAACTTGGGAGCATGCCCAAGGAGTGGACCCATTTTCCCTTAGCAGCATGGGTTCACAAAAGAGGTTGAATGACCCCATCAACACACCCAGAGAGGGTCACGACAATCGAAACAAGGAAGAGCACAAGGCAAGGTGCACACACCCAAGGATGGGGCACATTGTTCCAAGAGACTTGTTGGTTTATGGGCGTGAGGGATAGTTCAACGTAATGGGTCCACGAATGGGTGTGACGGTCAGTTGAGTGTGATGATTCATGAAGGGGTGTGACACACCCAAGAGACATGAAGTTTCACACAATTGACTCTTGGAGTCCATATAAAATCAAGGGTGCACAACCAAAGGAAGACATGGAAGAAAACGTGAAGGCAAGAGACATAGATCTCTAAGACTGGGTGCACTAGTGGAGCACACCTCAGGCTGAGACAAGGAGAAATGACAAGGGGAAGTCTTGGTGTGACAGGATCACAAGTATGGATAGTTCTGATGTATAATGCAGAGTTGTGAGAATCTACTCATCTATGTAACTAGGATAATAGCACCCTCTTTGTACAACTTTCTTTGTGTTTTGCAATATAAATCAACTAAGTCAGGTATTAGGCATTGTTGGTTCCCCCCACACTATATCTATCTTTTTTGTTTCACATGTTTTTCGTTGTATGCCAAATTGACAAAGTGTTAAACAATGTTAACAAATGTCTAAGTATACAACTGAGTTTCATAGAGTGAGGACGTGACTCATCCATATCCTAGAATAGAGTATGGGTATTCTCTAGGTGAAGAGGCATCGTTGAGGTGAAGTATTATTGGTTGATCCAAACTACCAAGGGAGAACCACTGTATTGTCGCACGTCCACAAGATGTCAATGTTGTACTTAGGCATGACTTTTGGGGGTGTGACAGATGGTATCAAATCAATTTCACAATGAAGGGCTTTGCAAAAATACGGGGCACGGTATGACAAGATTCACATGGTCCAAAAGTGGGGCGACCCAAGGTGGTGCGACTCCTTGGACAAAGGTGGATGAAGTCATATGATGGAAGCAGGTCATAGATGACTCAATTTGGGCCAATTCAAGTGTCCTATTGTGACCTAAGGCAAAAGATTCTTGGTTTGGTAAGTGAACCAAGCTATACAGGGACTTGTGATGAAGCACCTTGGAGCCAAGTGGTGGACCAAGGGGCGCCCCCACAAAGTCTGTGAAAGATGAGTACAACATATGTATGTTGTATTATGATTATGTTTGTATTTTTCACTTAACATAGAAAGAGTGGCAAGGCTTAGTTCGCAGAAAACTATGAAGGGTTGGTGTGTTGGGTGCCTTAGGTGGAAATCTTGGAAACCAAGATCATCGGTTGTGTTTTTCCGATCTAGTTATCAATGAAAGAACACTGCAAGCATTGGTTGACTCAGGTGCCTCACAAATTTTTTTGAAGACTGAGGTAGAGAAGGACCTGGGACTTAGGGTCTCCATGTGTTGAGCTATGGTGAAAGCAGTAAAATCTAAGGAAAAGGAAACATTTGGTGTTACCTCCTCATTTCACATTTGACTTGATAAGTGGGAAGGTCGAGCTAACTTCATAGTGATGCATATGGATGAATTTGAGGTGATTCTTGGGAAAGAGTTCCTAGGGAGGACACATTTTGTTCTCATGCCATGGATGGACAAGATGGTTATACTTGGTGAATATAAGGCTTGGTTTATGTCCACAACCATAAGTAAGTCTGGTGAAAAAGTGCAGCTTGTGTATGCATTGAGTATGAAGAGAGCAGAAAGGTAGAATGGATAGCATATTTACGCAGTAATTGTTGGAGAAGTTCAATAGGATGGAGTGGGGACACCTGTTCCACCCTTCAATGACTTGTTGGGGGATTGTTTGGACATAATGTCGGATGAGTTTTCGAAAGTGCTCCCACCATGACGCACTATTGACCACCATATAGAGCTAGAGCTTGGGTTGTAGCCACTAACAAGAGATCATTACCTATTGTTTGGGCATGAGTTGGAAGGATTGAAGAGACAATTGACATAATTGATTGATGTTGGCTTAATTCATTTGTCTAGGTCCCCATATGGTGTTCTAGTTCTCTTTCAAAAGAATAAATACACTTCAGATTTGAGGATGTGTTTGGATTACCAAGCTTTGAAGAAACAAACTATCTAGAATCGATACTCATTGACTTTAACTTTTGATTTCTTTTACAAGCTAGCCAAGTTCAAGGTATTTTTGAAGCTTGAATTGTGACATGGGTTTTATTAGGTGTGAATTGCAGAAGGAGACGAAGTGAAGATAGTCATGGTGATGAGGTATGGGAGCTATGAGTTCCCAATAATGCCTTTTGGGTTGTGCAATGGACCTACAACGTTTTTCACATTGATGACTGACATGTTGTGGTCATTTTTGGACAATTTTATTGTGGTGTATTTGGATGACATCATAGTGTACAGTGAAAGTATGGAGAAGCACAAGAAAAATTTGGCACAAGTCTTTCGGGCACTACGACAAAACCAGTTTTTCTTGAAGAAGTCCAAGTGTGATTTTAGGAAAACTGAGATACTATTGTTGGGGCATTGGATTGGACATGATTTCATTCAAATGGACCCTACGAAGCTCAAGGAAATAAAATATTGGGAATATCCATGGACAATTCATGATGTGAGAGTCTAGTAGCCAACTACTATCACAAATTCATAGAGGGCTACCCCAATATTGTTGCACCGCTGGATGACTTGTTGAAAAAGGAGGAAGCATGGAACTACAGAGAGAGGAGCAAGTTTGCATTTGGAGAGATAAAACATAGAATTTTCACCACTCCCTTGTTGAAGTTGTCAGACTTGGAGAAATCGTTTGAAGTGCAGATGGATGCATCCAAATTTTCCATTGGAGGGGTTTTAACATAGGAGGGACATCTGGTTTCCTTTTAGAGCAGAAATCTCCAAGATCACAAATGGAGATACCCCATTCATGAGAACAAGATGACTATAGTGGTACATTGTTTGCAGACTTGGAGACACTACTTGTTGGGGAAGCCATTTTTCATGAAGATAGACAGACAACGTTGTGACAAGTTACTTTGTGATGTAGCCAAAGTTGTCAGCCAAGTAGGAAAGGTGGAAAGACTTCCTCGCAGAATTTGACATGACCATTGAGTATAGGTCGGGAAGGCTAAACCTTGTCTCATATACCTTGAGAATAAATGCACAACTTGTTGTCCTAGAGGAGGAGGATGATTTGCCTACATCAGGGGGAAATTTGATTCATGTCTTGGAAGAGTTGTAAAATCATATCAAGGGTTAGATCATGTTCACACAATGAAGAACATCATGAAGCAGGTGAAGGAGGGAAAAACACAGAAGTTTTGGCTACACAATGGACTATTATACTTTGGGGATTGAATCTATGTCCCTAAGTCATCCAACCTCAAGAGGGAACTCATGAAGAAATATCACAACTCACCCTGGGCTGGCCATAAAAGACAACAGAGAATGATGGTATTGTTGGAGTGAGGATACTTTTGGAAATGAATGAAGTAGGATGTGGAGGAGTATGTTTGCACTTTCCATATATTTCGGTAGGATAAGCTGAACACCAGAATGAGAGCAGGGTTGTTGCAAACTTTAACAATTCTAGAGAGACCATGGATGAGTGTCTCAATGGACTTCATCACACATATTATGATGGTGCAAGGATACAATGGGATTTTTTTCATGGTGGATCGATTCTCCAAGTATGTCATCTTCGTTGCATCGAAGATGCCTTGCAACGCAGAAGAAGTTGCAAAGTTGTTTTTCAAGTACATAGTGAAGTATTGGGGTCTTCCACTGAACATTTTGTCAGATAGGGATGCAAGGTTCATGAGAAAGTTTTGGACAACGTTGTTCAAGCTTGTGGGGATGAAGTTGTTGAAGATTTCATCATACCATCTGTGGACATATGGGTAGACTGAACAAATCATCACACTTCTGGAGGACTACTTGCAGAACTATGTATAGGAAGATCAAACAAATTGACCAGACTTGTTGGATGTCGCCCAATTAAAGTACAACCCGTAGAAGAGTTCAATGACGAGCTACAGTAAATTTTATTTGACGAATGGAAAACAACCCACAACTCCTCATTTTTTGACACAAGGCTATTATGGGATGAATCCATCAGCCATGGATTTTGTGAAGAGTTGGCATGATCAGTTGGAGATAGCTTGCACACACTTGACTAATGTAGCCGAGAGAATGAAGCAGTGGAAAAATCATAGTAGGAATGATTCATAATTCCAAGTAGGAGAGTTGGTCTTTCTCAAGATAAGAAGATATTAGTTCCCACCACCGATAGTGATGGCTCCATCTCTCATGCAGTGAGAATATTGGCAACGTGAGATACACATTGGAGTTTTCATTCCACATGTGACACATTCATCATGTATTCCATGTTATCAAGTTGAATCCATGACAGAGGGACCCAGATGGCCCAAGTCGATTTGATCCATCCAAGGCGTTAACCATGGTTGCAGATAAGCCAGAGTTAGAGTTAGAGAAGATTTTTTCACATCAAATCTTGGGATGGGGTAGGGGTCGAGTGAATGAGTAATTCATCCATTGGAAGGACAAACTTGATGAAGAGAATATTTGAGAGAGATATGAGTCCTTGTGGAAGTATGAGGACATGATTCGGGAGTTTGACATAGGTCGCTACAGATCACAAGTGGCACGTAAATTGCCAGGATGGAAACAAGTTTAGTGGGGGAGGATGTAAGGCCTCCAAGGAAACCCACCAAGCATGAATTATCCTTGGGAATATTTAGCGATAGAACATATGAAGAGCATAAGGAGGAAATGATTGATTGGGGAAATGAAAAATTTTGGGTGTGGGAAGGAGCACCTTGGGGCACCATGATGACATGTGATCCCAATGGGGAACACACTCTTATTCCCTTGCAAAAAATGATGGATACTTAGGTTTTGTTTGGGAAATGACGGGGCAACTTGGGAATGCCCAAGAAGTGGACCCATCTACCCTTGGTAGCATGGGTGCACTAGAGAGGTTGAAAGACCCCATCAATACACCCATGAGAGTCACGACAATCGACACAAGGAAGATCACAAGGCAAGGGGTGCGCACTCAAGGTTCATGGGGTACGTTGGTCCAAGAGACATGTTGGTTGATGGACGTGCAAGATTAGTTGGGAAAACTAGGTGTAAATGTGTTGAACCTACACAGAATAGATCTAGCTAGGAATTTACATACACGGTTGTAGAGAAATATGATAAAAGAGAAGCAAAAGAGAAAGAATGGAAGAATTATCATTAACCAAATGAATAATTGATAATTTACACATGATATACTTTGTATAAGTCAAAAAAATTTGCATTGGAGGAGAATTAAATGCACCATAGTGGTGGTCTGGAGTGATCTAGACACACACCAACAGTTATGGGAGTAAACTGCCACTTAGTCTAGTCTCTTGGGAAGTTACGGGAGTGAACTACCACCTAGATGAGTTAAATAGTCTATCTGTCTTCAATTAACTGACTGAAACAAAGTGAAGTGAGGAGGAGATTAGGGAATCATGAGTAATGTGCTAGTCTAGTGATGATCCCAAGGAAAATGCACATTAGTTGGTGATGATCCCAATGTTGCATGGTGATAATCCCAATGTAGCATCTAGAGTCCACTCAATTGATCAAACTGAAGTGAAAACTGAAGAGAATATTCTCCCTAGAGGAATATTCTTCCTAAAATATAGGAGACTAAATAATGACTAATAAACATAGGAAAAACCTTAGGAAAAAAAAATCTTAGGTGTGTGTGAAGTAACTACAACACCCCCCCTGAACATCACTATGGTGAAAATAAATAATGTGTCCCGGCAACAAGGCCATGTTAGGTACCCAAATACAAAAGATACACTGAAATAAATGAGGAAAGAGGGAAAACCTCATGGGAAAACCCCCCCCTCAAAGTAAAATGTATGTAAAAAGAAGAACTGACAGTTCCTAGGCAACTATCTCCTTCACTCCAAGACGACTATGCAGAGAATGGAACTTCTTCTCAGTGAAGGTCTTGGTGAAGATGTCTGCAGTCTATTTTTCTGAAGAAAAGAAATACAAGTTGATGATCCCCTCGTGTACTAAGTCCTGGATGTAGTGCATGTGGATCTCGATGTGCTTCGTCCGCTACCTCTAAATTGGATCTCTGCATAACTTCATAGTGCTATGGTTGTCACACCAAATGACGATCGGTCGATGAAAATGGATGCCAAACTTAGTGAGAAAATGTTGTAGCCACATAGCATGAATGGTTATGTTAACTACCCCTCTGTACTCTGCCTCGGATGAAGATACAACAATAGTATCATGTTTCTTTCTTAACCAATAGATAGGCCCAGAACCAAGGCTAAGTGAGTAACCAGATGTGGACTTGTGATCAATGCTATTTCCAACCCAGTCAGAATCACTGAACCTAATGAGTTTCAATGTAGTGTCTACTAAATAGTGAATCCAAAAGGTGATGGTTCCATGTATGTATCAAAGGATACGCTTTGCATCCTTCCAATGTAGCACATGTGGCTCCTGCATGAACCTGGACACTGCGCTAACTGCATAGGAGAGGTCTGGTTTAGAGTGTGTGATATACAACAAGCTCCCCACTAGATTTATGTACATTGTGTTGTCAACCAGTGGAGCGTCCCCGCCATCCTCAAGTATGAATCCCGATAGGAAAAGATTTGGGGTATACTTACAGTCTGTCATGTGAAATATCTCAAGGAGCTCTCGTGCATACTTGGCCTGAGAAAGTTCGATGCCTGATGCATCCTGACTGATCTTGAGTCCAAGGAATAAATGTAGTGGACCCATGTCTATCATCAAGAACCTATCATGTATAATCCTCTTGACTACAACAATCGTTGAAGTCGAGAAACCGATGATCAACAAATCATCAACATACAAAACTAGGAGTATAAGTGAATCAACTATCCTAAGCATGTAAACATTCAGGTCTGATTTACAATGTACAAATTTCTATGACAGTAGGTAGGATTCCATATTGGCATACCATGCCCTCAGAGCCTTCTTGAGGCCATAAAGAGATTTATTTAGTGAACAGACCAAAGATTAATCCTGCATAGATATCTCCTCAGAGAGATCACCGTGAATAAATTCATTCTTCATGTCCATCTGATGGACTTCACATCCCTTGGTTGTCACAATGGAAAGTGCCAAACATATGGAATCCATCTTCACTACTGGATCGAAGGTCTCATCATAGTCAATGCCATGCACTTGCTGAAATCCTTTGGCAACTATCATGGCTTTGTATCTACTAATATTTCCATCCACTGTGCTTTTGGTCCTATAGACCCATTTGCACCTGACAAGTTTCCTTCTAGAAGGAAGGAGAACCAAATCCTACGTTTGGTTCTCGAGGAGGTATTTGTACTCCTCATGCATGGAGGATTCCCAACAACCTCGCCATAAGAATGTGGATCTGAATACTGAATCAAGAAAATATGCCCGGGTGGAAATGGTTCAGTGGCAATGAGTGCAAGAGGAGGCTCCTCAAAATTAGATCGAGTCCTCCTAGTATATTCAGCTGGATCACCAACAAGATCCCATGCATCCTAAAGAGTAGTCTGAACCCACTTGGGCCTCTGCTCTGGCTCTACATCTACATATGGATGCACTGAATCTGCATCTAACTGTACTGAATTTTTATCTGGATCATCTGAGTCCTATGAATCGAAACTCTCATATGAAGAAGAGTCATCATGTGCATGCTCATCATCTTTGACAGGTGGAAGAACAAAGGTGTCTGCATGCATTTGTTGAGGTACATGTGAGACACTTTCTTCGAATTCAACACTACGCTCAATGATGAGTCAGTCCGAGGAAATATCAATGATTTTGTATCCCTTCACACTGTCGAGGTATCCAATAAAAATACACTATGTGCTCTGTGGATCAAGTGCCTTCCTCTTCTCAGAGGGAATCCTGGCCCATGCACGTGAACCGAAAATTTGAAAGTGGGTTACTTCCAGATTGAGGCCGCTCCAAGCCTCGTAGGGGGTCTTATCCTTGACAGATCTATGGGGAGATCTGTTTTGGATGTAGGTTGCACAATTAAGTGCTTCGGCCCATAATATCTATGGAAGTGACTTTGCATGAAACATGCAAGATGCCATCTCTTTTAGAGATCTATTTTTCCACTGAACAACTTTGTTTTGTTGTGGAGTATAGGGAATCATGCGATGCAACTGAATCCCTACCTCATGAAAAATATTTTGTATCTCATGGTTGACATACTCTCCCCCGTTATCAGTTCGTAGGACATTGATTTTGTTTCCTGACTGTGTCTCAATGAGGGCTTTGAAATCATTGAGGTGTTGAAAGACCTCTGATTTTTGCCTGAGAAATAAAATACACGTGAAGCGTGAGAAGTCATCAACAAAAATAAGCACGTACCTTGGTTTGTTGATTGATGGATGTGGAAAAGGGCCCATGAGGTCACTATGGATCAGTTCTAAAGGAGAGGAAGCTTTCTGAGTCTATCCTTTGTCGAATTTATCTTGAGGGTTTTTTCCAAGAACACATCCCTCACAAATTCATTTGGAGAAGTGGATGTCGAGCAAACCATCAACCATTCCCTTCTTTCTTATCTATTGCAAATATTTGAAATTTAAATACCCAAACCTTTCATGCCATATCCTACTGTTTTCATTAGCATGGGTAAGCAGTAATGCAGAATCTGGTTCAATAAATTTAGAAAATGTGTAGAGTCTAGATTGATGATTTACCTCACTGGTAGAAACCTTGGAATTGGTTTGCATGTCATAGATATCCACTGCATCAAGTATGAATATGATTCTCTTTCCAGTGTCGTAGTTATTCATCTGATACATGGAGAGAAGATTGATGGAAAGTTTGGGAATGTGCAACACATTCTCAAAGATTTCATTTGTGAGTTCAATCCTTCGTTTATCGGTGACCTCGATTGGAGAGTTGTCCGCCATCAGACTAGGAGGACCTTTGCATGCATCCAATGAAGAATATACCTCTTTTATGGAAGCCACGTGTTTTGATTCTCATGAATCTATGATCCAAGCATCAGGAGAGGCGTTGATGGCAATCAAAGCATGGCTAGAATTGACTTTCTTGGGATTCTGATCTTCTAGCTTCTTCTTCTTGTCACCCTCGGGGATGCGATCTCCAAGGTTGTTTTTTTGAAGTATTTGGGTCATTAGATATATCTATTTCTACATACATGAGGATTTTGGATGGAATCCTCTATGGAAGTAAGAGCATTTATCCCCTTTTCTTCCCTTTCCACCTTTGGATTCGGAGGCATCGTTGAAGGGTTGTGAGTTCCCTTTCTTCTTTGAATTTGCATGTGCTTTCCTTTTGTCTTTATCTTTAGATTTCTGATATTTATGACCGTTTCCATCTTGCACAGTAAGTGCATGCGCCTTTGGGCCTTTTATTTTTCCCATGTTGATGAGCTTTCTTTGCTCTTGTGTCAAAGACTCGATAAAGTCCTCAAGAGAGGGAATCTTCCAGGTAGATCCAGATGTGAATATAAATGAATGAAATGTGGATACAAACAATGATTATTTTGGACCAAGTTTGGAGAGAATGGTGAGAACCATTTTTTTATCCTCCTTAGATTTATCAACCCCACAAGCCTTGAGTTTCGACAATGAATCCTTATATTTGGTAAAGAAATCTTAGATATTGTCAAATATTTTTGGATCCAATGTGAGAAATTCCACCTCGATCATGTACCCCCTCATATAATCTTGTTTTCCAAAAATCCCTTCCATGTGGTCGAGGCTTCATTGGGGGTTTTACAAGAGGATATGTAAAAGAAAAGTTCAGGAGAAATGAGACTGCATATTGTTCTGAACACTTCATCCATTCGATTTAGATACTTGGATTTTTCTAAGGCTGATGTTGGTTCTGCCTCTGTGTTCATGGTTAACCTATACAATCCTCTACTTCTAATATGCATTATCATCTTCTCCTTCCATGCAAAAAAGTTGTAAGTTGTAAGAATGATTTTTTTTGGAAATTCCATTTTTCTACTGTCTTCAATCTTCGGTACCTGCAAAAATAATTTGGTGTGTCTTTTCCCTAAAAGTCCTTCATCTCTGATACCATGTAAATGTGTTGAACCTTCACATAATAGATATATCTAGGAATTGACATACACAGTTGCAAAGAAAATATGGGAAAAGAGAAGCAGAAGAGAAAGAATGGAAGAATTATCATTAACCAAATGAATATGTGATAATTTACACATGGTATACTTTGTATAACTCAACAAATGTGCACTGGAGGAGAATCCAATGCACCATAGTGGTGGTCTAGAGTGATATGGACACACACCAGCAGTTACGAGAGTAAAATTTCACCTAGTCTAGTCTCTTGGGCAGTTACGGGAGTGAACTGCCACCTAGCTGAGTTAACTAGTCTAGTAGTCTTCAATTAACTAATTGAAATAGAGTGAAGTGATGAGGATATTAGGGAATCATGAGTAATGCACTAGTCTGGTGATGATCTTAAGGACAATGTGTATTATTTGGTGATGATCCCAATGTTGCATGGTGATAATCCCAATGTAGCATCTAGACTCCACTCAACTGATCAAACTTAAGTGAAAATTGAAGAGAATATTCTCCCTAGAGGAATATTCTTCCTAAGATATAGGAGACTAAATAATGACTAATAAACATAGGAAAAACCTTAGGAAAAATAAATCCTAGGTGTGTGTGAAGTAACTCCAACACTAGGTCCACGGAGGGGCACGACAGTCAATTGAGTGTGATGATTAATGAAGGGGCATGACACACCCAAGAGACATGATGTTTCACACAAGTGACTCTTGGATTTTTTTAATTCACAGTGGGTATATCCTGGGATAATCATCAATATACCAACAAAACCCTTAGACACTGGCCCTTCCATCTTCACCTACAGAGAAAATGAAGTCTCACCTGAGGCATCTAGAGGGGTTGCAGGAACCAGGGTTCTGTAGTGATGAGGGGAAGTGAGGAATTCAACATGTTCTTACTAACCATCTACTCATGTGTGTAGTTTCCATTACTTAACAGTTTCTCAACACTCAACATATTCTATGTGTGAAATTCTCCTACTTAACATTCATTCAATTACCAGTTACTTCAGTGCACGAAATTATATCATCATGTATGACTAACACATTCATCATACTTAATCATTTATAATCATTGCACCATAACAATAAACATCATAAAACACAACACATCACAACACACAGGTTTTGACGTGGTTCACCTAACTTGGCCTACATCCACAACATATGGATTCTTATATTAGTCATTGAAAATTTGCTTAGAGTTGCACACTGCACTACAAAATATGCAACAGTAAAATTACCCAAACCTTCCTAGATGTTATGTTGTAGTATAAGCCTCACTCCTCAGTCATACCTCAAAACATCTTCCTTCGCCCAAATCAACTTACCAAAAAAACACTAAGAATTTCTCACATGTCCAACCCTCTGAACTTCATAATCTCTCTACCCAAAAACCCTTTACATATTTTTACATCAAAATAGGGATAATCTCATTACAAAGTGGAAAAAATGTCCCAAAACCCCAATGGTCTATAACCATTTTCTACCTTTTACATGCTTCTCCATCGCGCTTCCTTCTGACATGTTCTTTGACTCCTTAAAGTCTGCTTTCGTCGCATGCTTTGGTCCATCTTCTAACTACCTTTTCTTCTTTGACTTATTATGGTGCAGATCCCAAAACTTATCCAACAGGCCCCCAACACTCACATGTGTCTCATCCCAAGCCACTCAAACCTTCTTCTAGTGTGCTATGAATTTTTTGAAGGTCTCCTTCGTTGTCACATCCTTTTCCTTTACCTCTATTTCCTTCTACAAAATTTGGTCAACTATTTCTGCAGTGATTCAAGCCTATATTTTCTCAACACTTTCATGAGATTCTTGTTTTATTGTGCCTTGAGTTGCTACTATGGTCATTGTCATTGTTTATGCTTCATCCTATAGTACTTCTATTTTTTGTGTGAAACCCTGTTGCTCTTCCCTTAGTTGATTCATTTCTAAATACATATTTCTATTCTCATCCATTGTTTTTACCACCTCTATTGGTGGTAATGTGCCCATAACTGCTTTAAATTTCTACACCTTTTCCTTTGCATCTTGGATCTTCTGACTGATTTCTTGTTTCTACTTATATTCACTAAGTTGTGTCCAAACACCCATAGTCTTTGTATAAATTTGGGCGCATTCTACTTCCAAAGTCTTTATTATTTCCACCATTGTTGTCACAGTTTGTTCCTTGTTATCCCTCTCTTTAGGTGGAGTTATTGGTGTCATACGTGCTTCCAGGTTGACTATTCATGCATGAAAGCCTTGAATGGATTCACATATCTTCATTACTTGGTCTTTGACTAGGGCCTCCTTCCCTATTTGAGC
This sequence comes from Picea glauca, assembly GCA_000966675.3. NCBI lineage: Eukaryota > Viridiplantae > Streptophyta > Pinopsida > Pinales > Pinaceae > Picea > Picea glauca. The sequence continues at coordinate 465,505 of JZKD02S1674408.1, read as the reverse complement.
TTCTAGAAGTTCTTGATAAATATTCTCAAAGGCATGTTGCATTCTTTCAACCTTCTGCGTACCCTCATCATGCTCTTTCCTAACTTTGTTGAATTCCATCTCCAATGTGACATTTTCTACCGTATCCTTCACCAAATCGCTAGATGTCTTCTATGCACGTGAGTTCATCTCTTGTGTCACGCTCATCTGTAATTCTTGCAATACTTCTATTGGCAATTGTGATAGCACTAAGTCAATGTGACCTAGTGCTCTGGCTTGTTCTTGCATCTTTTTCGTGGGGAACTCTACCACCCATGTCACTAGCTTAATAAATATTCATTCTCCTATGATTGCAAAGGACTGGGATATTGTTGGCCCTGCCTCCCCAGTCTTGGTAGTGCTTGTTGTTGGTTCCTCCTCGATTTTGTCTCCCTAATGTGATGTTTTCTACTTCTAGTAGTTTTCACAACTTGGTTATTTAATCCTACATGCATTTGTTCATCTCTTCCTATTGTTGTGTTTCACGCTGAAACACATCATTCGTAACTTCCTTCACTCGATCACCTATCTTCTCCAAATATTCCTCTTTCAAAGCTTGGATAGATACTTCCTTAATGACTTTGTTCTTTGTTCATTGTGGCATGGATCTCCTTGTATCTGGTTCTTTCCTCTTTCTCTCTATGCACAGTGTTGTCTATTATGTTTTTTCATCGGTACCATTTCCTTTTCATGTGTGTTTCCTTCTTCTTCTTCATCAATGACCTCGTGTATTTATGGTTTTTGTTTCTCTTATGACCCTACTTTTGTTGGTGCAATATTCCACTCATCCTCCCAATCAACAATAATGTGGTCCATCTCATCTTCAGTTGACCTGTATTGTGTCGGCAACCATTGTTGATCTAGGTCCTTCTTTTCTTGTACATACATGTAGTGACGCCCAGCCTCAAAGCATGCCACTTCCTTATATTCCTCGACCACCTAAGGTGGTATGTGCAGTGTCCGCTCAATGTTTCCTCTAATATTTTCGTTATAAATATAAAATGTGATGTTGCTATCCATATTTCGTGCTTTATGCATAGTATACCATAGATTCTGACACCGCACCGCTAGACAAGGCTTCTCCCGAACTCCCAAAAAATGGGTGTGATGTGGCTCTCTCCAAGCCGATAGTGAAATTAGAATTAGTAAGCAAGCATAATAGAACTTGGTCCCCTTATCCTGTGCTTACTCGCAATCGATCAAAAATTGGTCCAATAGGAACGTCAACCAGTTCATATGGATGCCCTCGATGCATCTTTCTGTTGCCATTATCATTGTTGTTGCAACTTGATCTTTTCTACACTTTATCAACAACTTATAGGCTAAGGATTGCATCACAAAACTTACCATTGGGTCACATATGCTTGTGAAATCCAATCCACACTGTCCATGGAATGTATGGAATTTTTCCTCCATGCTCTCAGCAAGAGATTCCTCATTCTTCTTATTGAAAAAAAATAAATATGGATCCTCCCCCTACGACAGAAGACCAGTAATATGGACAATAAAATATGTATCAATGGAAACTAGCCTATCGAGCCACATGTATCCCTCATGCACACAACTTAGAAACATATTTACACAAGAATTAATCTCCTGGCTCCGTCCAAAATGTGGATATCAAAGAGGTTTAGAATTTCAGTCTTCTCCAATCATGTCTCCCACACTTGTGGTTTTATGACTATGACATGGGTCTTCGAACTAATTCACTTCTTCATGAACTTGTTGGGCACTAACTCAAGAAATATTTTCTCATCGGTGATGTCATGGTCGGCATACTTTAATGTAGGTATCATACCTAACATGTCCCCTTCTACAATCATGCTTTCTGGAATTGGTGGCTCCACAAGTGGATACTTCACATCCTTCTATAAATTAACATGTTTTGTTGATGGATTTCTCGATGGGATATAATCCTTAGGGAATCTTGATTCTGAGGACAATGCCTCATATGTCTCTTCCACTATAGGTGTTGTTGTTGGTTGATCACGTGGTTTCTTCAATATTAATGTTGAAGATGTTGTTGTCTTAGGTGCTTCCATCTCCCTCGGCGTCTGGTCTCTACTTCAAATTGGTTCTGAAACTTCGGCTCTATAAATTCATCTCTTTAACTTCAGTTCTTCGGATCTATAACTCGACTCTCTATATGAATTCTGAATTACGATAACCTTCCCTCGTTGATCCTATTCTTTATTTTATACTTCATCACTAGTTGTTTGTTTTCCTTTGCACCTAAACTTTCCGTCTAATATAGTAGTGGTGTTCATTCATTACCTACCTTAATGCTCCATCAACTTTGTATCTTCGACAAATTATCCATTCGATTCTGCAACCTGTCAAAATATTCTGGCCAATATGCATTTATTGTTATGCGACGTCACTACTTCACCATCATGGTAGTTCTTTACTCCACATCCCTTCATAGATGCTCTTAAATGCTCTTAGATGTCATTTACGCAATCTTGTCTCTATGTGTGATTTATTCTCTCTGTGTACTATCTCTTCTCTTGACGCTCTCTCTTCTCTCTATGCGAACTTGCTTCCTTTTTTTGTGTGCTCTTTTGTTAGCTTCTTTCTCTTCTTCGATATTTCATGTTTTTCCTTTTTACCTGTTAATATTAACTACTTGGACTTCTTCCCTGAACCATTTCCCTTGATTTTTCCTACTTTACTTTCTTTTTTCTTTTTTGGTCTTTTCTTTTTATAGTACATTATGATACAAGTTAGTCTACACAACTCTCCTAGTGCGTGGAAGGATAGTCATCCCTGTACATTTTCAACCAACTCCCAGTCACTAGTCCTTCCACTACTTGTCCATCCAAATGTTTTATTTGAACAACACCTACTTCTGTCACATATCTGACTACGTATGGCCCTAGCTAATGCATCCTAAACTTCCCAGGATGTTGTAAGAACTTACTTTCATAGAGAAGTACTATATCTCATGTCTAGAACTTCTTATGCTTGATGTGTCTATCATGCCACACTTTTCCTCATTCCTTCTATACATGTTGATGGAAACCTACAACAAATTGATCTTCCTCTAATATTAGTAAATATGATAGTCTTTCTTCTACTGCATCAGAATCCTTAAGATCTTCCATCACAACAACGTGCAGACTTGGTACCAAAAATTCCATGGGCATGACTACTTCCTGACCATATGCTAATCTTAAGGGTTTTTGACCTGTCAACTTCTTACATGTAGTTCTATAAGCCTATAGTACTGAAGGAATCCATAGTCCCAGTCATCTCGTCCTACATTACAAACCTTTGTCGGTGCATTCTCCAATATCTTATTGAAATCCTCCACAGTTCCATTAACTTGCAAGTGATATGAAGTGCTCTTCTGATGTTGAATCTGGAACTCTTTTGTCAATGTTGCAATTGTCTTGTTTAAAAAGTGAGTCCCCTGATCGCTCATAAGTACTTTAGGACACCCAAAACTTGTAACTATGTTCTCAAATAAGAACCAGGCAGTTGTGCTAAAATCTGTAATCGGTTCTGCCTCTACCCATATTTTCAAGTAATATTTCTCGGTAATTATGTACCCAGATCATGCTCTCCTCATTGGTGGATTAATTGGTCTGATAAAATCCACTACCCATTTTTCAAATGCCCGCAAAGTAACTTGCAGATTCAAAGGCACCTCATCCCTTTGTGTTGGCCTTCCTACTCTCTGACAAACGTCGCATCTCTGACAATATTCCTTAGCATCCTTATGGAGGGTGGGACACCATAGCCCTATGTGCAAGATCTTCTCTATTGTTGCCTTCCCTGCATAATGGCCTCCTGCAATTACATCATGTGCCTATACTAGGATCGCCAGTATTTCATGTTCTAGCACACAATGTCGTAGTATCCCATCTACACCTAACTTATATACATTTTCTGCAATCAACTAATAGTCTTCTACTTTAACCACTAATTTCTTCTTTTGTGCTATTATCATATCAGATGGAGCCACTCCTATGCTCAAATATTGGACAATTTCTGCAAAGTGGTCATCTACCATTTGAATTGAGAATAAATGTGCATCTAGTAAACTATCATCTAGGTTCCCTATGTCTTCTCCTATAAATATTCATGATAAATGGTCTAGTCCTGCATCTAGTTTCCCTAGCTTCACAATAACTTCAAAATCACACTTCAGCTAGAACAACAATAACCATATGCAGATTCTCCCACCCAACACTGGCTTTTTTATTAGATATATAAGTGCAAAGTGGTATGTATACATATTGAAATGGGACCCCAACAAGTAGTGTCTAAAATTATGCAAGGCATAAACCATTTCCAAGCCTTCCCTTTATGTTGTCATGTAATTCTTATCAACATTCGACAACTTCCTGCTAGCAAAAGTAATTGGATGGTCTAACTCTCCCTCTCCTAGCTGGGATAATATTGCACTGAGTGCTATCGACGATGCATTTACATGAACGTGAAACTATTTTTTTCCAATCCGGGAACACTATAATGGGTGCAATTACTAAATTTTGCTTCAATATGTCCATACCCTATTGACAATCTTCATTCCATTGAAACTTAGCTTATTTCTTCAATAACTTTTCCATTGGAGTTGTAAATTGCGCATAGCCTTTAGTAAATTTCTTATAATATCATGTATGACCCAAAGTTGTTCTCAATTGTCTCACTGATTCAGGTGGTGGAAAATTGACAATTATTGATATCTTGGCAGGATCAACCAACAAACCCTGCTTTCATACCACATGATCTAAAAATATCCCAAACGGTGTGAAAAAAATACATTTCTTCAAGTTTAATGAAATCCAATATTGTCTACATATATCAAGCATAAACCTTATAGTTTCTGTGTGGTCTTTCAATTGGCTAAATACAGTCCAATCATCTAATTAAACTTCATGAAACTTATGAATAAACTCCTTATAGGTTGCAACAACTACTCTAGAAAACAAAACATATGCATTCTTTAACCTAAAAAACATCACAGTGTACTAGAAGCTCCCCCATTCTATAGAAAATGTCATCTTGTGTTTGTCTTATGACACAATCGTTATCTGATGGTATCCTAAAAATCCATCCATCAATGAGTAGGCCTCCTTCCCTCCTACATTTTCTAACACTTCGTCTGTAAAGGGCATCAGAAAAGGGCCATGTAGACAGGTATCTTTAAACTTCCTTAGGTCTACACAAATTTTAATACCCCCTATTTTCTTATCTTGGACCACCATTGGGATTATCCATTTAGACTCTGCGGCAAGCTCTATGATACCAACTTCTATCATTCTTTCAAGCTATGACTTCACTTTTTCCTTGTACTTTGGATTCAATCTGTAATGTCTTTGTCATACTGGCTTAGCATCTAGTTTTAATAGGATCTTCATCTCTAGAAAGGTTGTCAGAAAGAGATCTTGATACTCGTGAAATAAATCTACAATATTTTCCATAGTCTCATTGTTCCAATAATCACCAATATTCGCGAACTTTAATTTCTCTTTCGTGCCAATATTCATTTTTCACACTCTTAATGGCTTCGCGTATGCATTGGATTCAAGTTTTGGACCTACTACATCATGTTCCCCTTTAGTCTCTGGTACTTGTACATTTCTTGGGTCTTCTTCTTCTTCTTGATCTTCCTCAGTAACATTATAACATCCTAATAGTTCATGGATTGTTGCAGACTCTTTATGCGCACTACATGCAGGTACTACTTCTATCTGTCCTTCTTCCATAAAAATTTTACTTCTAATGACTTGTAGAGATGCATCTACTAAAGGTGACTCGACTTCAAATTTAAATGTTAACTTAAAATTTTGGGTGAGCTCTTCCCAGTCCGTCATCCTTCTATGCATTTCTAGTTCTTTGGAACCGTATCAAGTGTATGTATGAACCTATGTGTCCATTCTTGCTTCGGCACTTATCTCCAAGTTGTAATACATCATGCAACATGATATGTCAGACTTCTCATTCATGTATATTTGTGCATAATTTCTTCTGCTCCAAATCTGATCTGCATCAGCCTTTTACAATGTTGTCAATCCTCTATCCCTTCCTTGTGTGTTTTCCACCATCTCATTGGGGTTTCTCTCAGTGAAACATCTAATGCCAACAATATTTGTTGTTTGGGTATCTGCTACTCAAATTCATTGACAAAATAACTACCTCTATTAATCCATCAAACCTTGGCATATCACGTACCTATGTTATGATATAGCGCAAAGAGCGAGTAATGTGAGCACATCTTCTAGTCAATACTTCATGCAACCTGTGCTGCTCATTTTCAAGTCCCTCTTTCGAGTATGATGTGCACAAACAAATGATTCTCTAAATAAGTGCACCATATACAGTGGGATTGACATAGTCAGAACGATTTGTTGGCACGCAGTGGGTAGACCCAAGGTTAATAATCAATATACCAAAAAAATCCTTAGACATCAACCCTTTCAGCATCACCTGCAGAGAAAGTGAAGTCTCACCCAAGGCATCCATAGGGGCTGCAAAAACCATGGTTTTGCAGTGATGAGGGGAAGTGAGGAATTCAACATGTTCTTACTAACCATCTACTCATGTGCGTAGTTTCCATTATTTAACAGTTACTTAACACTCAACATATTCTATGTGTGGCATTCTCCCACTTAACATTCATTCAATTACTAGTTACTTTAGTGCAGGGCATTATATCATCATGTATAACTAACACATTCATCATATTCAAGAATTTATCATCATTAAACCATAACAGTAAACATCATAAAACAAAACACATCACAACACATAGGTTTTAATGTGGTTCACCCAACTTGGGCTACATCCACAACGGATGGATTCTTATATTAGTCATTGAAATTTTGCTTATAGTTATGCACTGTGCTACAAAATATGCAACAATATCATTACTCAAACCTGCCTAGTCGTTCTGTTGCAGTGTGAGCCTCACTCCTCAATCATAACTCAAAACTTATTCCTTTGCTCAACTCAAATTACCTAAAAAGCACTAAGAATTTCTCACATGTCCAATCCTCTGAACTTCAGAACCTCTCTACCCCAAAACCCTTTACATAATTATACATTAAAATAGGGATAAGACCATTACAAAGTGGACAAAATGTCCCAAAACCCCAACAGTCTATAATTGTTTTCTTCCTTTTGCATGTCGCTCTGTCGCGCTTCCTCCTATCACGTGATTTGACTCCTTAAAGTCTGCTCCCATCGCATGCTCTAGTCTATCTTCTAACTATCTTTTCTTCTTTGACTTATTTTGGCGTAGATCCCAAAACTTATCCAAAATGAATATCCAATAGATTCCATATAAAACCAAGGGCACGCAACCAAAGGAAGACATGGAAGAACAGGTGAAGGAAAGTGGCATGGAGCTCTGACATTGGGCACACTAATGGGGCGCACCTCAGGCTGAGGCAAGGATAAATGACAAGGGGAAGTCTTGGTGTGACAAGATCATAGGTATGGACAATTTTGATGTATAAGGAAGAGTCATGAGACTCTTCTCATCTATGTAACTCGAACAATAACACCCTCTTTATAAAGATTTATTTTTGTTTCACAATATAAGTAAACAAAGTTGGCTATTAAGCACCGTTGGTGTCGGCCACACTATATATGTCTCTTTCATTTCGCATTTTTATGTTGTATTCCAAATTGACTAAGTATTAAACAATTTTAACAAAAGTCTAACTATACAACTGATTTTCATAGAGAAAGGATGTGACTTGTCTGTAGCCTAGAATAGAGTATGGGTATGCTCTAGGTCAAGAGGTGTGGTCCAAGTGAAGTATCCTTGGTTGAGCCAAGCTACCAAAGGAGAACCACCATGGTTCCACAAGTCTACGAGATGCCAAGGTTGAACTTGGACGTGAGTCTTGGGGGCATGACACTCCCCATTTTGTTGCATAATACTTCTGCCATATTTAGAAAATTAAAAGAAAATGGATTAGGAAATGAAATTTTGTTTTCTATGCCATTATCTGCTTACGTCATGCATTCCATTATAACACAATTAATCCATTTAATCCATTTTGACATGATTGTATAGTTGGATAATTGGGGAGTGTGTTTTATAAGCATGATTCCATATGATGTAGCTAGATCTAGTGTCATTGCATGTACTAGATTTATTGTCTCAGTGATGCTTTATCTTGATAACTAAGCTATCTTTCACTAGAGAATGACTCATAGCATTATACTATAAGATAATACAGAGGGTTCATTATGACCACCTTATGAATTGCTACAATAATTATTGGCACTACAAAAAAAATAGGGGGGAAATGTGTAAGGAGGAAGTGGTGATAGTCAAGGTTACTAATGAACCTTTCAATTACTTTCTAATTAACTTAGTAATAAAATCAAGAGTGTTACATTAAATTATCAATTTGGGGCTCGTATGGAACTTGCAAAATTTTGTGCACAATCTATGCAAAAAGAATGTTGTTTTGACTATGACATTGTAGCACTTTAATGTCACAATTCAAAGACTCAAAATACTTAATTAAGTCACCAACCTATGCTTAAAGGCCTAAGTTGCTCTACATAAATTAAAGCACACTTACAGGAATTGAGATCGCACTTGCGTAAATTGAGATCACACTTGCGGGAATTAAAATCACACTTGAGGGAATTGAAATAACACTTGTGGAAATCGAAATCACATTTCCGAAATGAAAATCACACTTGTGGAAATTAAAATCACAATTGTGAGAATTGAAACTTGTGTTATGATCTAGTCATGACTTGCTCAAGTATAATGAAGGTCTTGTGTTGTCACAACAATTAAGTGTTCGTTCATTCAATATTAATCCAATAAAATTAATCCAAAATCATAGAGACTAAACCTAGAGAGAATCATAAAATAAACACACTAAGTGCAACTGCAAGCAGAGTTGCAGCAATGGAGCTGCAATACAAAAATAAGTATAACAACTGAGTTACAACAATGTGAATTGCAACAATTGAATTATGTTATAACCCAAAACTAAAGAGACATGAGTTGTAGCAACGAAAAGTGCAGAATGGTTGTGATGTTACAAGAATCTGAATTGCAAGTTAAGACTAGAAAACCAAACCACTCATAAAATGTAACATTTTTTTGTAGATTTAAAATTATAGTGGATTGGAAGATAATTATGAAATACAAGAACTATACTATGAATCTAGAACAACAAAAAACCAGAAAACCCCTACGACATGTGAATAAAGTTATGAACCTGGAATTACAACAATTAAAAGGAACTAACGATAGAATAAACTGAACAAAAGTAAAATGTTAATTCTAATACTATTGTTACAGGGAGTACCTAACTAAGGAGGGGGACCTACCCCCTTAGGAGAGGTACTGGGCTATAGAACCAGAATCGCATGAGAAATCAATACATCAACACACAACTAGAAATATGGAACTGAAATTATATTTCCATAAGTTGAAAGATACATAGCAAAATGTGGTTTCCATAATAATTTCCTCCCCCTCAGCTCTAGGGAGTCGAGGTTTTTATACAATACGATTACTTTTCTAAAATTATAAAAAAAGCGGATGGACAGTCATGAGAATCTGGTTGTTCATCTTGTTACAAAGATTCTTTCAATTTTAGTGGGAAATGGGCATATGTTGAATCAATAGGTAACTTATTTCCTTAGTCACCCATTTATCTCATGTCGCCTTTCTTTGTGGAGATTTCTTCCCAACTTCCAGCTACAACGTTGACCATTGTGATGTGAGATATATTTGGAGTCATAGCAATGAAAAACATGCTCAGAATTGCAATGGTTTGTATGGAGTTGCAACAACTATGAATGCACCTTGAGTTGCAACAATTGGTTTGCGTCTGGAATTGCAACAACTTGGTTAGCTCTTGAAACTGTATCATTTGGAACTGCAATAGAGAGGTGCTACAACCACTTTGAGGTGTTGCAGACATTGTATTCTTCTGTATAAAAATATTAATGACTGAAAGTAATGATTTTCTTCCTAATAATTATGAAAAAATAACATAATAATGGCATATGGGGTAGGATCCATACCTTAGTGATAAATGAGGTGAATTGGATAAAGGAAGTATAAAAAAGGAAAGTGATCAATGGAAATGATAAGAAAAAAGGTATAGAAGGGTGATGAAAGTATGTCATTTTAGGCACCCATCAACTCCTCTAACCAAAAACTATTGCATGTCCTCATGCAACTATGATCACTCAGTGTTAGAGAAGTTAGGGTGACCCTTGGGGTCATTGATACCACAAATTCCCTTCTCTACTACCTCCTTCTCTTCATTGATATGCTCTTCTGTTGGAGCTCCTCTATTTTGTTTTGTCTTTGCTTCTGTCTGAGTGGCTTTATCAATTACCATAAATTTTGTCGCCTGGACATCTACTTATTTGGTCTCTCTAGGATGACTTGTTTCATGTGAGTCAATTAAGGGTTCCCCTACAACAAAAGGACCTTTTCACGGTAACCTGATTTTTCAAGTGCCTTATGTTCCTCAAGATCTTCCTTAAGCATCTTCAAATTGATATTAAGCTTTAAATTTGTCACCCTTAACATTTTGTTTTCTCTCACCGAAGAGGCATATATAGGGAGAGAGTGGGGATGCTTACCCATCTGGGAGTGATTGAGGTAGAATCATGTGGTTGTGATTGGTGTAGACCTTGATCTTGTCAAGTAGCAGGACCATCCTCATAGGAGTTTCTCGGTGGGACTTATTATGCTATTTTTTCTTCTAGTGAATGGGTAGGTTATTCCCCAAGAGGTCCCTCTACTAGTTATTGTGTGACAGTAGGGTCATTTGGTTCTATTTCCTACTTATCTGCCTCCGGAGGAACAACAATATTTGATTCCTCTAGAGTTCCTCTTTTTGTTTCAGCAAGAGGCATTTGTTATAGTTTGTTTCCCCCAATTATGTTGACTATTGTGTCAATGAGAACGTCCAATTTCCCCTTGTCCTATATACTAACAGAGTGTTATGGCTCCTAAATCTTGGGTGATTGTGCTAGAGGAGTGAGTTCTGTTGTTTTTTTGTGAAAGAGAAAAGGCTCTTCCTTCTCATCCTCATTTCCTTGTGTTGGAGCTTGTTCTTGAGTAGGAATATCCATTGGTTCTTGTGGTTCAGTGGAGGTTGCCAGATCTTCTTCATTTTTGTATGCTTCCAGGAGAGTGGTGAGGCCTTCACCAAGAGTGTCTTGGTCCAGTTTTTGGGCATCCAGGTGAGTATCCTCCTCTGGTTCTTATGTAGAAGGGGAGGATTCAAATTTCTCTATTTCCCGATTTTCCTCCTGGACTAACTCCTTGGGATTGGAAATTCTTCTCTTCTTGCGTTGAGTTGCAGCCTCATGTTTTGTCCTTCATTAATTCGAAACGGGAGGTGGCTTTTTGGTAAACCCTCGAAGTTTCTTTGTGAGTGGTTTTTTAGTCGTTATCTCCACATCACTATCACAGTCTACTTCTAGCGGAGTTGTGGCATGGTGGGATTTTTCTTTGCTTTTTTTCTTGGATTTATTTTGTGGAGTTGCAACAACCGGTAATTTTGTTTGCATGAACTGGTTGTCTGGTGGAGGTGTTGGATTTGTAGTCGCTTGTGGAGCCTAAATTCTAGGCATTGCCTACTCGGCTGCCTAAAGGGAAGCAACTTCATTTTCATTGAGGAGAACAGGTGGCTACATAATATTGTTCAAGGCACGACCCTCTTTTTTCAACGCATGCTCGACTAGTAATTTGATGACATCATGATGAGATACAGCCTCCCTAGGATTATTGTCCCTTTGAATAAATATCTCGTTGTATGCAATGTCTTGAATAGAAAATATGACATATTGATCAGTGGGTTATGGCATAGATGGTCAAGCAGGCAAAAGTGTTGAACATAAATAATGACATAGTGTCCTTCACACGTGAAGTAATGTTGAACAAAGACATATGTGTCTTCCCATAGATGAGGTAATGTCTGATAGTTGAATCTGTTCCTTTATTGACTAAAGCTTCCCCTTGTTTGAGGATCTTCCTCATAATTTATGGGTGTGAATTCCTTCGACTATACCAACTTTCGCACATGTGAGGTAGCCCAGTGACTTCAACCACAGTTTCCTATGTGACCTCCACATGTGTTCATGTGACTTTGGAGTGCTATGTTGAGTAATTCATGGTGAATTATAGTGCAATCTCATAATTGTAGCCATGTAATAGTAACACATACTCCATCTATCTCACTCATCCCAGGATTTCTATGATGTCATCATAAACCTCCAACATCATTGGTTTCGTCAGCTCTTTGCGGATTAATGATCATCCCATGGCTCATTTCCTTTTCTAACTCCCAGTGTTTTTGTTTGCAAAGATATGTGAATTATGGGGTGGTGAGTTCAAAATTGTAGCAATAAGGGTGGTGGTATTGGAATGAATATTAAAGTAATGATGCTCTTATGTGGCAGTTATAGATGAATGATATCAACACATGCCATTAAACGTACTTATTGCAAATTCGGATAGGAACACATACTTGTCATATCTTACCTTAAGTGTCTACGTGAGTATGGCGTGGATTGATTCTAGTGGTGGAGGATGTAGTCCCATCAATGGTTCTAGCTGGAATTTTAGTGTTGGCATTATCATTTTCATCAGCTGGAATTGCAGGAATGGTGATGTTCAGAAATTCAAGTTGCAAGTGGAGTCGTAGAAACGGAAGTTGCAGCGTTGAAACTACAACAATGACAGTGTACCTCTATGGTGGGGATACAAATTGTATCATAGATGATGGAGGGGAAAGGTGTGGGTGGAAAGTGGGAAAATGGAGTGAAGGTGTCAGTGGAGTTACAATGACGTGAGTTGCAGCAACAAAGCTGCAACAATCAAAATGAAATGACCAGAAATTGTTAGAGAGAAGAAGTTGTGGCATGAGAGTTGTAGCGACAAATATGAAACATGAATGATGTAGTATAGGGTGAGGATTTGAGTCACAACATCGATGGTGCAGGGAAAAGGTGAAAAGTGGGAAAATGAAATGAGGTTGCAAGCAGAGTTGCAGCGATAAGAGTCACAACATTGAAGTTGCAGTAGTGAAGATAGATTGAGATTTGGGTAAAAAAGGAACTTGTGAGTTTTTTGGAATGAATGAAGGTTGCAGCGGAGGTGCAGCTGAGAGAATGGGGAAAGGGAAATTCGAAAACTATGGGAGGACTACGGGTAGAGTAACAACCAAGGGAATGAGAAAGGAATTAGAGAAATGAATAGGGAGGCTATAGGTGGAGTAGCAACCAAATGAATTGGGACAAAGGGTATGAATGTAGTGGGGGAGTTGCAACAATGGTAATTGTTGTAGCAACAAGAGTCGCATCTGCACAAGTTGCAACGTAGGGGATTGTAGAGACAACCAGAGTTGTAACAACATGTGTTGCAACAACTAAAATTTTTGCGACAAAGGGAGTTGCAGTAGAGAGAGTTGCAGCAAAGAGAATCGCAGCAAATGGAGTTGCAACAACAGGAAATGTCAACAACGTTATTCTCCCCTGTAGATCCTGTAAAAAAAAAATTATTAGAAAGAAACACGTTTTTATTGTTAAGGATCCTAACATAATCGTCACGAAACCATGAAGTTCCCTTCTTGTTTTTTTTTTTAAACTAGAACAAAAACTGTCTAGCAGAAATGAGTTCAAGGTCACTATATTCATCAATGGTGAATATTTTGATGGCCCCATTGTCATAGATCATGTCAATATCATACAGACCAAGCCATCTAGTGTGGAATTTTCCACTGAAGTCTTTGAATCTGGAGTCGAATAATAATTTCTCTCCAACCTTAAACTTATTTTTCTTGATATAATTATCATGCCATTTGGCCCTTTGATTTTGTATTACTATGGCTTGATGTAGGGAATCGTGTCGTAGTTCATCCAACTCGTTGATTTGGAGCATTATTTGTTTCTGAGCCTTTGATAGTTCCAACCCAAGTTGTATTGTTGTCCTTTGAGCATTATTACAGTAGTACTCTCTTTCCATAGACTAACTCATAAAGTGTGTATCTTGTAGTAGTCCTCGAGGTGGTTATATAGACCCATAAGGCTTCGAGGACTCTATCGGCCTAATATTTGAGGTGTAATCTGATGGTTTTTGTAATGATGGCCTAAAGGATCTTGTTAGTCCCCTCTACCTGTCCATTTTCCTCTAGATGATATGGTGTTGTTACTCGATGCTCGATTTTGTAGTGTTCCATTAGATATCTAACAAGCCATGATGTGAGCTGAGTTCCTCCATTTTTCACTATCTCCCATGGTATCTCAAACCTTACAAAAATTTCCTCGTGGAGAAATTCTACTACTGCTTGTTCGGTTGCTACTGGAAGTACCTTTTCCTCTATCCACTTTGTGACATAGTCTCTACAGAAGAGGATGTAGGAGTGTCAATGAGATGGGGGATTTATTGGTCCCACAAAATAAATAGCCCATTTTTCAAAAGGTGCTAACACCATTTGTGGTTGTAGAGACATTTCATCCACTTGTACGGGTCTACCCATGCGTTGATAGATATCACACCTCTTCATGTATTCTTTGGCATCTCTAAATAGTGTGGGCCAATAATACCCTAGGTGGAGTATCTTGTACCCAGTCCTTTTATCTGCAAAGTGGCCCTCACATGGCCCATCATGATAGGATTTTAGTAATTCATGGACTTTGTCCTCTCATACACACCTTCTGATAATTAGATCAAGCCTAGTGTCTAAGAGGCAACCATCAATCCATGAGAATATTTCACTTTTCCTGACTATACTTTGTTGTCATTTGGGGGTTAGGTAATGCGAAAGTTTTCCTGCAGCCAAAAAGTTATCAATATATGCAAACCAAGGTGAGTTAGTAGATACTGCAAAGAGGTGTTCATCTGGAAAACAATCTTCTACTGGAGGTTCATTCTCATTAGATGTTATTCTAGAAAGAAAGTCAGCCACTACATTATCTTTTCCTGGTTTGTCTAAAATGGTAATATCAAATTCTTGCAATAAAAGAAATGATCTAGTGACCCTTCCATTTGTGATTGGTTTGTTCATTAAATATTTAATAGCAACATGATTAGTATGCAAAATTACAAGATATCTGGTAATATAGTGTCTAAACTTGTTTATTGCATGAATAATAGCAATAAATTCTTACTCGGTTACCATGTATTTCAATTCAGCAGGAGAGAGATTCTTACTAACATAGTAGACTACATATGGGTATTTTCCTTCAAGTTGTCATAGGACTGCTCTGATAGCGATGTCAAATGCATCTATGGAAATGTGGAACAAGAGGGTCCAATCATGCCCTCTTAGTACATGAGCTTCAAATACTTTGAATTTCAATTCATCAAGCACATGTTGGGGTGTCTTTGTCCATACAAAGTCAATATATTTTCTAAGTAAGGAAAATAATGAACGAGAAATACATGAAAGGTTTTCAATGAATATATGGTAATAACCAACATATCCTATAAATATTCGTACATGTTTCTGTGAAGTTGGAGTTGGAAAATTGAGTATTACCTTTATTTTCTCTGGATCGACTTGAATACCTTTTTCTAAGATACAATGTCCTAGTACAATGCCATCAGTTTCCATCATGAAACACTTTTCATTACTAAGGGAAACATTTGAATCCTTGCACCTGATTAATGTCTTTTCTAGATTGGCTAATGCTTCATCAAATTCACCACCATATGTTGTAAAATCACACACATATATATTTCTACACAATCATGAACGAGATCAGAGAATATACCTATAAAATATCATTGAAAGGTGGGGGGGGGGGGGGGTGGAATTGCATAAACTGAATGGTAGAACACGGTAGGAAAATCCCCCCTAAGGACAGGTGAACATTTTTTTCTCTTGGTCTTTAGGGGTGATTTGGATCTGGTTGTATCCACTGAAACCATCAAGGAAAGAAAAATACTTCTTTCATGTGAGTGTGTTCATGACCTAGTTGATAAATGGTAATGGAAGTGATCTTTATGTGTTTCTTTATTCAATTCTCGATAATCTACACAAATTATCCATTTACCATTTTTCTTTGGTACCATGACAAGAGGGGAGACCAACTGGCTATCGGAAATTGGATAGATGAAGTTAGTTGTAAGCAATTTTTGTACCTCTTCTTTGACTATGTCTTTGATTTTCGGGTTCATCCGGCACTAAGGTTGAAGAATGGGTCTAACTCCTTGATGTCATAGTAATCCCAGGCGAAGGCATCACTGTACTTCCACGACACTTGAACCAGTCGCTCTTTTTGTTGTTAGGTTAGTCCTTGGTTGATTTTCAAAGTTTTCCATGGGCTAATTTCTATGGTTTATATAAGGGATCCTTGGTATTTTTCTTGTAAAGGTTCATGTTCAATGGGTGAGATGATTGTGGAGGCTAAGGAAATATGAGTTTATGGTTTCATAATATGCTCAAGAATATGTGTGTTTTGTGAGGAAGAGGAGGAGGCTATAAAATCATTGATTTCGTCGTCCCTTTTTTTATCTCTTATGGCTAGGTATTGATCTATGGATGGGACCTGATGGGCTTCCCCTTCTTCATCACTTTCTTCTCTGTCAACCCAAAATGGTGTTTCTAAGTCTATGTTGGGTTTGACAGGAGGGTAGAGAGTTAATTGTTTGGTGGATGTCTCATGGGAAATAGTCATGTTTCCTGACCGACAACCAATGTAGGCATCGACAATGGCCAACCACAATCGTCCCAAGATTAGAGGATACCTACCCAAAGAGGTTTTAGGTTGTAGGACCATGAAGTCAGCAGGATATTCCCATGAATCCACATATATCACTACATTTTATAGAATTCCCTCTAGTTTAATGGTGGATCTATCAACGATTTGAAGTACAGTGGGGGTTCCCCTAAGGCCTATAAGTCTTAAGGCTTGCATAGTTTCATTTGTCATAATGTTTATGACGACCCTTAAGTCAATTAACATGTTACTAATAAGTGTATTATTGATTTTCACATTAATGACTATAACTCCAGTGTCATAATATTTAGTCACGAGAACTCCCCCCATCATCAGGTCTGATAGTTTCCCCATGACATGAACAGTTTATGGATCCTTTTGTTTCCTATCGAGCTTCCTCAACCAAAGTTCTTGTACCATTTTTGAATAAATAGGTATGTCCTTAATTGATTGAAATGATGGTATTTTGACACACACATTCTTGATTTCTCCTAAGAAATCAAACTGAGGTTGTATAGAAGGTTTTTCTTGATTTATCTTTTCAATATAGGGTGGGTTTCGAAGTGCAGGGTGGGAATTTTCGGTTTTTGAAGGTTCCTGAGATTGTTTTTGTTTTGTTTATTCACTTGGGACCTCCTTCTTTGACTATGTCTTTGATTGTCGGGTTCATACAGCACTGAGGTTGACAAATGGGTCTAACCCCTTCCTTAATATGTGTGTGTGTGTGTGTGTGTGTGTGTACATAGGTCGGAGTGGATCCCCTTCATGTCATATTAATCCCAGGTGAAGGCATCATTGTGCTTCCACAACACTTGAACCAGTCACTCTTTTTTTTTTTAGGTTAGTCCTTGGTTGATTTTCAAGGTTTTCCCTAGGCTAATTTCTATGGTTTCTATAAGGGATCCTTGGTCTTTTTATTGTAAAGGTTTTTGTTCAATGGGTGAGATGATTGTGGAGGCTAAGGAAAGATGATTTTTCGGTTTCATAATATGCTCAAGAAGATGTTTTTTTTGTGAGGAAGAGGAGGAGGCTATAAAATAATTGATTTTGTCATCCTTTGTTTTATATCTTATGGCTAGGTATTGATCTATGGATAGGACCCGATGGGCTTCCCATTCTTCATCACTTTCTTCTCCTTCAACCCAAAGTGGTGTTTCTAAGTCTATGTTGGGTTTGGAAGGAGGTTAGGGAGCTAATTTTTTGGTGGATGTCTTGTGGTAAATAGTCATGTTTCCTAACTGACAACCAATGTAGGCGTCGACAGTGACCAACCACGGTCGTCCCGGGATTAGAGGATACCTACCAAGAGAGGTTTTAGGTTTTAGGACCATGAAGTCAGCGGGATGTTCCCATGAATCCACATATATCACTACATATTCTAGAATTCCCTCTGGTTTAATGGTGGATCTATCAACAAGTTGAAGTACAATGGGGGTTCCCCTAAGGCTTGTAAGTCTTAAGGCTTGCATGGTTTTGCGTGTCATAACCTTGATGACGGCCCTTAAGTCAATTAACGTGTTACTAATAAGTGTATTATTGATTTTCACATTAACAACTGGACTACCAATGTCATAATATTTAGTCGCGAGAACTCCCCCCGTCACCAGGTCTGATAGTTTCCCCATGACATGAATAGTTTATGGATCCTTTTGTTTCCTATCGGGCTTCCTCAAACAAAGTTCTCATACCTCTTTTAAATAAATAGGTATGTCCTTAATTGCTTGAAATAATGGTATTTTGACACACACATTCTTGAGTTCTCATCAGAAATCAAACTCAGGTTGTATAGAAGGTTTGTCTTCATTTATATTTTCAAGATAGGGTGGGTTTTGAAGTGCAAGGTGGGTATTTTCGGTTTTTGAAGGTTCCTGAGATTTTTTTTGTTTTGTTTCTTCACTTGGGACCTCCTCTTTAGATATTCAATGCTAATGCGATGTTGGTCCTTGGTTAGAGTCTTCCCAAATTTAAGGTGAATATCGTTACAGTCTAGGGAAGAGATGGAGTAAGTCGGGTAGGTCCAGTAGGTCGCAAGTCCAACAGCTTGCACTGGTTGGGATGGCCTCCTATTTTTTGGGTTAGGTACGGGTTGTGAAGGTAGTTGTGGTCAAGGAGGGGTGGATGTAGATGCATGCATCTGAGGTGGGGGAAAAATTTGCATGGGTGGTTGCATTATAAGTTGTTGGGTTCCTCCCATGGTGGGATTTCTCCAACCTTGTTTCCATAGTTGATTGTTGAGTTGGAATACCCCATGGTTGAGAAGAATACTACGTTGAAGGGTTAGCCCAATATGAATTGAAATATTGCAATTGATCTTGGATCATACAATGAGGTTTAGGATTCCAGGGTGTCTTTTGAGAGACATAGCATAACTATTTCGGCTCCTCGGCTTTTTGATAGATGGCCTTTAATCCAGGAAAGGATGAAAAATTATGTGTAGCATGGTCCTTGTTTCATATTCCATAGACCTTGATCTGATCCGATGGAAATTCTCTCTTCGGATGATTCATTCTACACTTTGGGAAAAAGATAGCCAATGCTCATTCTATTTCCTCCTACTTCTTCTTCATTTTCAGTGTATCCAGTTGGGAGCTCAAGGAACTAAGTATATTGGTTTCAAAATCCTCTAACATGTTCTCGATTTCTTCCCTCGTTAATCCACTTCCAATAGTATTTCATGTTATTTCCAACATATCTCTTGGCCCTTTTCTTGTTTAATATGTGCCTCTGGAATACTTACGACAAAGTTCCAAGAAAAATTCATATTATAGTTGAGAGACGTCTCCCCTACCCACAAGTTTGAGGAGTTCTATACAATCATCTCAGATTCCTCTTAGAAATAATACACGTCACATTTCATGAGCCAAGTCTCCTTTCTTTTCCCTTTCTAGGTTGTAAGTGAATCGCTCGATGTAGTCTTCCAAGCTCTCGTCTTCATGCTGCATCATTTTGAAGACTTATTCCCTTCTTTCCTTGTCTTTGTAGTAGTCTTGGTATTTTTCCAAAAATTTCTTTGTCATCTAGTCCCATGAGCGGATGCTATCCTTTTCAAGGTCCATGAACCATCGTAATGTAGCATTCTTAAGTGTGGCAGGAAAGATATTCAATTTATGATCATCTATCACATAGTCGTAGCTTCTTCAAATCACATCGAACTTGAAGAGGAAGGTATCAGGATATTCTTTAGATATCCCATGAAAGTTTGGAAAAGCGGAATGAGGGATTTTCTTCATATTGGTCTCCTCATCGGTTTCCTTGACCAGGAATCTGAAATTCATGGGTTCCTCTTTGAAAATATCGTGTGCCATTTTTTTCTGATGGTTGTCCTCTAATTCGAAAGGTGCATCGAGAAAAAGGAACTCTTTTGAATGATATTGCTCATTGATACTCTCCTCTGACAATGGGATATCGATGTACATAGATCCTTGCACAGTCTTCGATACCTGAGTAGATACTTCAGGTTACTATTTGGCAAGGGAACTTGTTGTTGGTGATAAGTAATTTAGCTGATGATTCTCCTTCCCCTTTTGTGATTGACCTGCATTGTTATATTTTTGGGAGTTTTTGGAAGAGATAATAAATCTACCCTGCTAATCTCTAGATTTGGGCTTAGAAAATCATCCTACAAATTATTGAAAATAAATCATAACATCTATTCTAGTGAAATGAATAAAAATCTACACAATTAAGCAACACTACTTTCCTTAGACAGTTCCTTGCCAACAACACCAAAAATGACGGACCTTTCAATTACTTTCTAATTAACTTAGTAAGCAAATGAAGAGTGGTGCATTTAATTGTCAATTTGGGGCTTGTATGGAACTTGTGAATTGTCATGAACAATCTATGAAAGAAGAGTGTTGTTTTGACTATGGCGATGTAACACTTTAATGTAACAATTCAAAGACTCACAATACTTAATTAAGTCAGCAACCTATGCTAAGGCCTAAGTTTCTCTGCAGAAATTAAAGTACACTTGGAGGAATTGAAATCGCACTTGCAAAAATTGAGACCACACTTGCGGGAATTGAAATCACACTTGTGGGAATTGAAATCACACTTGCAAGAATTGAAATCACACTTGCGGAAATTGAAATCACACTTGTAGAAATTAAAATCACACTTGAGAGAATTGAAACTTGTGCTATGATCTAGTGGTGACTTGCTCAAGTATAATGAAGGTCTTGTGTTGTCATAAAAATTAAGTATTTTTTCATTCAGTATTAATCCAATAACATCAATCCAAACTCATAATGACTAAACCTAGAGAGAATCAGAAAATGAAAACACTGAGTGTAGCTACAAGCGGAGTTGCAGCAACGGAGCTGCAACACAAAAACAAATCCAACAACATAGTTACAGCAATGCAAATCGTAGCAAATGAATTCTATTGTAACACAAAACTGAATAAACACAAGTTGTAGCAACAAAAAGTGCAAAATGGTTGTGATGTTACAAGAATCTGAATTGCAAGTTACGACTAGAAAACCAAACCACTCATAAATTATAACATTGCTCTGTAGATTTGAAATTACAGTGGATTGGAAGATAATTCTGAAATCCAAGAACTATATTATGATTCTAGAACAAAAGAAAACCAGGAAATGTATACAACATGTGAATAAAGTTATGAACCTGAAATTACAATGATTGAAAGCAACTAACGATACAAAAAATTGAACAGAAGTAAAATGCTAATTCCAATATTATTGTTACATGCAGTACTTGACTAAGGAGGGGGGCCTACCCCCTTAGGCGAGGTACTGGGATATGAAACCAGAATCACACAATCGATCAATACATCAACACACAATTAGAAATACGGAACCGAAATTATATTATCGTAAGTTGAAATATACAATAGAAAAATGTGATTTCCAGAATAATTTCCACCCCCTCAGCTATGGGGAGTCGAGGTTTTTATACAATAAGATTATTGTTCTAAAATTATACAAACAACATATGGATAGTCATGAGAATCTGATTGTTCATTTGGTTACAAATATTCTTTCAATTTTAGTGGGAAACGAGCGTATATTGACTCGATAGGTAACTGATTTCCTTAGTCACACATTTGTCTCCTGTCGCATTCCTTCATGGAGATTGCTTCCCAACTTCGAGCTACAATGTTGACTATTGTGTTGGTGAGCTATATTTGGATTCACAGCAATGAAAAGCGTGCTCGAAGTTGCTATAATTTTTCTGGAGTTGCAACAACTACGAATGCACCTTGAAATGCAATAGTTGGTTCGCGTCCGGAATTGCAACAACTTGGTTAGTGCCCAAAATTGTATCACTTGGAATTGCAACAAAGAGGTGTTGCAGTCACTTTGAGGTGTTGCAGACATTGCATTCTCTTGTATAATAATATTAGTGACTGAAAGTAACAAGTTCCTTCCTAATAATTATGAAAAAATAACGTAATAATGGCATATGGGGTAGGATCCATACCTTAGTGATAAATGAGGTGAACTAGATAAAGGAAGTATCAAAAAGGAAAGTGATTAATGGAAAATGATAAGAAAAAATGTATAGATGGGTGTTGAAAGTATGACATTTTAGGTGCCCGTCATTCATTCCATTATAACATGCTTAATCCATTCAATCCATTTTGACATGATTAGATAGTTGGATAATAATTGGGGAGCAAGTTTTATGAGCATGTTGCATAGGATGTAGCTAGAGCTAGTGTCATTGGATGTACTAGATTTCTTGTCTCAATGATGATTTATCTTGATAACTAAGCTATATTTCACTAGAGCATGAGTCATATCATTATACTATAACGTAATACAGGGGGTTCATTATGACCACCTTATGAATTGCTACAATAGTTATTGGCGCTACAAAAAAAGTAGGGAGGAAATGTGTAAGGAGGAAGTGGTGATAGTCAAGGTTACGTTTAATGTTTTACATAAGTTTTTTTAGAAAGTGTTTTATGATGTAATGACATTGTAGAAAATGAAATATATATATATATATATATATATATATGGGAGCAAGTTAATCTTGTAGTAAATGGACCCTCTTTTTGACCACAAATCTAATAAGAATCTAGTAGGAATTTCAGGAAGGAGAAGAGTTCTGCCATGATCCAAGGATCATGCATGGTGGAAAAATGTCTTAGGGGTTTTACCCAATTCTAAATCAACCTAGATTATCAAAATTCCRATCAGAATTCTAGATCAATGGGAACTCTAACTTTGTATATCATTGAATTCCAACAACWAGAACAMAATTTGCTACAAGATYAGACAACTCCTATATAATTGTGATGATATGAAATAATATACTTTATGATATCTAAACACCTATTGAACAATTCCCACTGTATTTTATCTAGGTTTCGTGGCCCCAATTACTACATTTTTGAAATATGAAAAACTGACCTTTGGGATTCATTTAGATTTATTGTAGTGGTTTAATTCATCCTTTACTTACAGAGTGCTTTTCAGAGAAAATTGTACAATTTTATGATAATTTTAAAATAAGATTAATATATTGAAAAGAGTACATTTCCTAATTTATAGTTTGAATGTACCAATGCATAGTGATCTCTTTAAAAAATTTCCAACAATATCAAATTTAAGAAAATATGATTATATATGACTAAGATATGGTCAATAAAAATTATATATACCAAACAAATGTCTTATAACGTTAAATTCTTAATGTGATGACCTCAGTTTGTAGCATTAACACATATGTCATAGGTTTTATGAAACAAGGACTTCTATCATAGGCTACGTAAGGCCTTGGAAGTTTAGCATGGGCGCGTGAACTTCCACCACAGTCTGAATCGGGCAGGAAAGACGATCGACACGAATGAAGAGACAAACATCTTCATATAGTGGGGAGTTGGGGTTCCTTGGGTGTGTGTTGTGAAAAGGGACAACTCCACCCAAGGTGCCTTGCGACGCAAGTCAAATGAAGGATTATTTGATGAAGAGTTGAGGGTAAGACTTGGGAACTCCATCGACAAAGGGAAAATCGACTAAGGCATGGGGGGTGTACTTAGGTAAGTTAGCTTGACTCACCTAAGGAGCACGCACACCCAAGAGGATGAGTCAGTTTGATGGATGGGGCACACTGGCATGAGGGGCACACTAAGGATGGACATGTCGGTCCCAAGGGGCATGACAGTTGACGAGCACATGGGTTCATTTGTACGATCGGGTCCGCGAAGGGGTGTGATGATTCGTTTGGATATGGGTTCATGAAGGGGTGCAACACCCCCAAAGGACGCAACCGTTTACGATGTTGGCCTTTGGAGAGCCTATAAGAGAACAAGGGTGCACAACCAAGGAAGGCAAGTTTTGGCAGAACTTAGACAAGGAGAGCTCTGCAATTCTGAGGCAGGTGAAGAGGAGGAGCTCCCTCAAGGAGCCAAGTCGCTCAACTCTGGAAAGAATTGTGCTACCTTGAGGAGGAGGATTTGACGGACAGAGCTGGGCGAATTTCTCTTGGGAATATTTTGGATAAGTATGGAAACATACATCTGTGGAGGCATGTGTGAGGAAGAACGAAAATCTGTGAAGTCTGTGGAAATGAAGAGCCATATTTTGTGGAAATGAAGAGACGAAATGTCTGTGGTTGGGGGCACATTTGAGGTGCACCGCAGGTAGCTATGGAGACGGTTGCACAGAGAGTCTTGTGGTGATTGATTTTTTCATGAGTGTCTTGGTGAGGTGAGGAAAATCATTTGACTCCACCGAAGCTATAAACCGAGCTAGTAGCGCTCATGTTGTAACTGTTCTACAATAACAAAGCGACTTATTCAAGTGTTAGGAACGGTTTGTGTTGCTCGCACTATATCTATGTTTCTCTTGTTTGTTTCATTTGTTCCATTGTTCTCTTGTTTTCTCATGGATGTATGCTTATATATGACTAAGTGTTAAAGTAGTTAAAGGATGTCTAAGTATACAAGAGTTGCACTAAAGTAGGAGTGTGATTCGTTGATAGCCTAGAATAGAGTATAGGTATGCTCTAGGTGAAGAGGTGTAGTATGGATGAAGTATCTTTGGTGGTTCCAAGCAGCCAAGTGAGAAACATCGCAGTGTCACATGCCCTCAAGAGGTGCACAAATGTAAGGCATGCTATGGGGATGTGATAGATGGTATCAGAGCGGATTCGTTGCAGATTTTGGAGAAGGGTTAGGGAGCTCTTCACCACTATCTCAACGAGATATGGTATCAGAGAAACTTTGAAGGCGGTTTGTTGCAAAGAAAATTTAGTGGGAACATTCTCAAACTTGGTGAATGGTTTGGTGCAGAGAATTTGTTCATCACAAAATTTTCATTAGACTTACGACAAAATTTTGGTCGATGGTGCGATGCGATGGTTGAGCTAGGTGCATAGTTGTGGTGAAACGAAGAACTTGAAAAAGGTGAGGGATCACAAAACTCGTCACAGAGTTCATCACAGAACTTGTCATAGACTTGATCACAGAGGAAGACTTGGTTTGTTTGATTTGTGATGGAAGTTAGTGTCGAACATGTTATGCACACCTTGGAGAGACCAAGTGCAGATTCATTGGGAGAACCAAGAACTTGGGAAAGGAAGATGAACATAGGATATATTGCATGACTTGTCGCAGAGATAACCACATAAGTGATCATGGAAGTGAAACACAGAGGGTGATCGCAAAAGTGGTTGCGAAGGAGGAGCAGGTCTAGGTTACAGCAAGGTGAATCACTTGGGTGCATTGGATGAACTGGGGCAACCTAAAGTAGCTCCACAACAAGAAGTTGGTTGGGCATGTTTCCATCATGATGTCTTTGTGTTGTGCATCATCAAGAAAAACAATTTATTTGAGTTGGGTTGTTGGGATCGTAGCCTTCATACGAGGTATATTTTCGTAGAGTTACGACAATCGGTTAGCAGTAGTATGACTTGAAAGTCAGGAAATAGATGCATGGTGCATTGAAGCGGAAGTAGTCAAGGTGCGGAGATGGCAATGCATTGGATATGAGTTTGGTTGGTTTCATGCAAAACTTAGGACTTAGACGGATATCGAAAGTGGACGGATGGACTCAGTCTTGTATCACCGCGGACAGTGGCTGAGGTGAGTTCATGTGAAGATTTGATTGCTTGGGCAAGTAGAGGCCCAATACAATAAGCTTAGAACATGGTTGTAGTGGAAAATGCCATTGGAAAGGTATGGTTGACTTGATTTCTTGCATTTTCCAAGTGTTGCAATGAGTTCTTTGAAGGGAAGAAGGATTATTGGTGGTTCAAGTGCATTTTGTTTCCATGGTGAGAACCGATAGAATTGAGGGTGACTCAAGTGGTGAAGATTCAAAGGAGTCTTGCAATAGTTTGGGATGCCTTGGTTGGGTGAATGTGCAGAGAACTTGAGACGACCTTCTTGGACAAGTCCTGTGGTGGAATTAGGAATATTTGGATGCAGTCGTGGAGGTGGCTTGGGGAAGTTATTGAAATCTTTGGTGTGGTGCATTGGACAGATCGCTACGGTGAAGTGGGAAGTGAAGTATGTATCTGTCGCATTTCAGAGGTTGAATGAGGTGCCCTGGTGCTTGGTTCCTTAGCCAGAGTTATTGATTCAAGTGGTGACTTGACGAGTCACAACGACAGTGCCAAAGTTGGACTCTTGCAACAATTTCATTCCAAGAGACATATGGATTTAGCAAGGAAGTCGACCAAGAACTATTGGAAGTCAACCTGAATGGGAAGAACGTAGACCAAGTGACTTAGTTGGTGCCCACTCACCTCTTTTATGGGACATTGGATGAGGTAGATCACACCTTAGTGACTTGCGGACGATTGTGTGATGACTCAGCGATCTGGCGATGGTCATTGGTTGAGGTTGGCAAAGTATTGGTTCGAACGTGTTTAAGTTATGGTAGTTCTTTGAGGTGACTCATTCTACTTGGAGCACTTTGGACAGTTCGTTGGGATGTTTGATGAGTAAGGGTGTGTTGGCCAGACTCATCATAGATTTTGAGTTTTGTTGAGGTGACTTGACAGAAGGAGGTGAGTTCGGTACTTGCATTCATTTGAGAGGAATATGCGGACAGACAAATTGCAGCATGAAGATATCACTTGTACTTGTGCACTTATCTTTATTTGGGTGGAATGGTTGAGGGTGAATCCTAACCATTCCAATTTATATAGAGGTAGATGTAGTAGCATGGCCAGGTGACAAAGTAGTGAGGCAAAGGCATTCTAGATGTGCAGATCTTGGGGAAGGTTGACTAACTATGCCATGAGGATGACACTGGAGTCAAGTTGTTGTAGAAGAATTTGTTTTGGGGTTACTTCATAGTGCAGCAAGGTGAGGGGGGACCTTGCCTTGGCCTGAGATCATTGCATGGATGGACCAAATTACAGAAGGAAGTCAGAGTACAGACGCACCAGTAGGTTTGAAGCGCGACACTTAGACATTATGGAGGATCTCCTTGACGAAGATTGGAAAATGGCAACAACAATGAGGCAAGGATGGACAATTTCCTTAGTCATTGGATTTTAATGGAGTGACAGAGATGAAGATAAAAAATACTAAGTTTGGGTGTGAGGAAGTGCATTTTCATGAGTTGGGCGCAATGGTTGGATTAGCTACCCAATCAGTCCAAGGAATGGGGGATAACATTGTGCAGAGACATGGCAGAGTTGGTTGAAGTATGAGCACATCAACAAGTTCATTGAAGTTCAACACTTAGACATTTTTGAGGTTTTGGTTGAGTTTGTAGCAGCAATAACAGTGAAACAAACAATGATCATCGCAGTGGGATAGTGGCATCTTAGACATTGCAAATAGAGTTTGGGAGGAGACGTCTTTCCATCATTGCAGACAGTTTGGTCACACACAACTTTGGGCAGAGGGAAGTGTGGATGGTTGCATAGGTTTCACATGATTGTTGTGTGAGTTGGAAACTTGGTGTTTCTAATTTGATAAAATTTTGGGGTTTCCAGTTGGCACGAAACTTGGGGTTTCTAATTGACATGAAACTTAGGGTTTCTAGCAGAATTGGTTGTAGCAGAAGCACGAGTTTAGGAAAAGACTTGGAGATTGAAAAAAATTTGGATCTCACTGATGACAACAATGAATTAAGGTGGGGGAGGATGTAAGGCCTTTAGATATTATCTCAGGCACGTGCACTACCACCACAGTCTAGATCAGGAAGAAAAGACGATCAATACGAATGAAGAGATGAACAACTTCATATAATGAGGAGTTGGGGTTCCTTGAGTGCACAATGCTCCAAGGGATGACTCCACCCAAGGTGCCTTGCGATGCAAGTCAAATGATGGATGGTTTAATGAAGAGTTGAGGGAAAGACTTGGGTGCTCCATCGACGAAGGGAAAATTGGCTAAGGCATGGGAGGAGCACTTAGGCAAGTTGTCTTGACTCACCTAAGGGGTGTGCACACCCAAGAGGAAGATTCAGTTCGATGGATGTGGCATGTCGGTCCCAAGAGGCACAACTATTGACGAGCGCATGGATCCCTCTCGGCAACCGATTCCGTGAAGGGGTGAGACAATTTTTTTAGAAATGGGTTCACAAATGGGCATGACACTCCCAAAGGACGCAACAGTTCATGATGGTGACCTTTGGAGAGCCTATAAGAGAACAAGGGTGCTCAACCAAGGAAGGCAAGTTTTGGCAGAACTTAGAGACAATGAGATCTTTGCGATTTTGAGGCAGATGAAGAGGAGGAGCTCCCTCAAGGAGCCAAGTTGCTCCACTCTGGGAGGACTTATGTTGCCTTGAGGAGGAGGGTTTGATGGACAGAGTTGGGTGAATGTCTCTTGGGAATATTTTGGCTAAGTCTAGAAATGTAGGTATGTGGAGGCATGTGTGAGGCAGAACTGAAATCTATGAAGTATGTGGAAACGAAGAGGCAGAGTCTACGGAAATGAAGAGACGACATGTGTCTATGGTTGGGGGAACACCTGAGGTGCACCACAGTTAACTATGGAGATGGTTACGAAAGAGAGTCTTGTGGTGATAGATCTATCCATGGGTGTCTTGGTGAGGTGAGGCGAGTCGTTTGACTCTGTCGAAGTTGTAAACCAAGCCAGTAGTGCTCATGTTGTAATTGTTCTGCAATAACAAAGACTTAGCCAGGTGTTAGGCATGGTTTGTGTCGCACGCACTATATCTATGTTTCTATTGTTTGTTTTGTTTGTTTCGGTGTTCTCTTTGTTTCTCATGAATGTATGCTTATATATGACTTAATGTTAAAGAAGTTAATGAATGTCTAAGTATACAAGAGTTGCACTAGAGTAGGAGTGTGACTGATCGGTAGTCTAGAATGGAGTACGAGTATGTTATAGGTGAAGAAGTGTAGTCCGAACGAAGTATCCTTAGTGGTGTCAAGAAACCAAGTACGAAATGTCACGGTGTCGCACGCCCTCAAGAGGTGCACGAATGTAAGGCACGTTGTGGGGACATGACTTGCTGCATCTTGAGATTTTTCCAAAGACATATTATATGCCCTATTTTACATTGAGTAAAAGTATAAAGAAAAGAGTAAATTAATTAATAAAAAATATTCATTTTTTTATTATTTTTTAAATTTCAAATATTTTTTGTCGAAATTTATAGTTTTATTTAATTGATGGAAAGTTTGCTAAGGAACTTTTCCCTTAGGGGATTGGGTATTTAAAAATAAATAAACTATCAAAATTTTGAATAAAAAGAAGTAAATAAGATAGAACTTTACCTCAATAAATTTTTCACTTATTATCTCACTCCATAAAGAAATGATAGTGCATGCACCTTGTCTTTAACTAGTTAGCAACTTCCAAGTGTTACGACATCATTAGAGGGTAAAAGGTATATAAAAAGTTATTAGTCCTAATATTTTGTCATTTATTGGTAGTTGGCTCAAGTAAAGTGTGACACAAAAGTGTTGAATGCAATTAATTTTATAACATGGGCATACAATTAAGAAGGTGGTTAAACATTTTATGATTTTGACCTTTTCCAATTTGTCAATATCACCATAAAATCTTTGCTAAAATTGTAATTTTTTATTATTGTTTATAACGCAAAAATGAATTCAACGCCCTAAAATACCCTTGTTATAATGTGGTTTTACAATATTAACAATTTATTTACTTTCATCAATCTAAAATAATTCTTATTAGATTTTAAGTAAAAAATGTTGATTTCCCTTCTCGTTATTTTAAATAGCTACAAAAAACCCAATTTATAAAATATTTATCTTATAACTAAAATTAAAGATCATTTAACCATTTATTTTCTACATGGACCATGGTTGTTGAACGTCATTGGTTTTGGGTTTTTAATAAGAGGCAACTTCCTTGAGTCGTGGACCCACATGGGTTTCCTTTTTGGTTGGCATGTCAATCTCATTAGTCAAATGTGAATTGGTTTCAAAAAGTTTATTAATAAGATATATGTTTAACAAAATTTAGTTAAAAATATGTTTGTGGGAGCCTATCAGACTAGGTTTAACAGTGGACGTCATCTTCCGAAAGACGTTGCCTTCCATTATAGGGGCCTCACTCTGGTTCGAAACTCAGCTTACTTGCTTAGTGTGATCTATGGGTACCTACGCTAGGCCCAAATTTATAGAGTAGTCTCTCCAACTCTACCCTAGATTTCCTTGATGACAATTGACAATTCTATCAATTTTCCTAATTTATATAGAACCTAATGGTAAGAAAAAAATCTACCAAGGACCAATAGGGTGAGGAGGAGTGAGAAGAGGAGCTCTATGAATGGCCTTTGGTAGATTTCTTTCTTACAATTAGGTACCATCTTATCCAGCTTATCTTATAGTGCTTCTCATTTCCATTTGAGATTGGAAATTCCCCATCGTGGACACTATTGATCATCTATTAATTGTGTCTTCCTTTACACAAACGTGTCTTTTATCCTTGTACTGAACCTATCAGGTTTGTCGTTATTCCTTGTCCCTACACTTTTGGACAACTATATTGTCCCTAAAGACGCTTTCGTTGTAAGGTGTGCCCCTTGTCTTTTCCACTTCATCTATACTCTAATATTATATTCATTAAGTCTCACCTACATGAACCTATTTTTATCTATATCCTCTAGATGGCTACTCATAAAGTGCTTTTACTACATGAGGATCTTCCAAGACCTTTTTTGTCCAGTAGAAAAAGGATTGGAAATTATTTTATATGAGGATGAGTAGAAAGGCTTACTTTCATTAAGTAAGGTCAGCATAAACCACACATCCCAATTTCATTAAGACATGGATGAAATTTTTTTCAAGTATAATGTATTATTGGAGAAGTTGACTAGAAACAATATGAAGAAGATTCGGGAAATAAGCGTAGAACTAGTGGTATATCAAGTGAAAAATCTAGAATCAACCAATAATAATATAAAAATGTTTAGATTCAATTATTGAAACCGGCACAAGGTAGGCTTAACAACACAAGCTGATAGAAATACTCATCCTATTCAAATGAAGTTGTGTGGCCAAGAGACTACCAAGCCTCCAGGGGTCAAGTAATATTTAGTGTAAACATTCCTATTTTTATTAGTTAATACCCATAAATATCAAGTAACGAAATGTAACAAATTTTTAATCAAATCAAGTTACTAAAGGGAGTATTTGACGTAGTGATCAAAGTTGATGATCAAATTTTACCATGTCGAGTGACTTTTAGTTATATGTAGGGGATGTCATTAGTAATTTAAGTTGGTGACTCTTGATTTTAGATTTCAAGTTTTTGAAAACTTGAGAGACACTTTAGTGATTGGTGCTTCAGTGTTTGATCTTATGATCTTGATTATATGAGATAAGTACCTATGTCTCTTGTGTAAAGGCTTTTCTCTTAGTATTTGGGCTTCTCCACTTAAACATTGTGTCTTGAGGAAATTATTTGGTTTATTCTCTACTTATCATAGTATAATTTGTGTATGATATCATGATGAAATATAACTCTATGTTGTAGGATTGTATTAACTTATTTAGTTTTATAACATTATACCTCATTTGTTTACTATCTCATCAGTTTAAGTTCTTGTTATCAAATTATTGTATTTTGTTCAATTAACTGTATTGGTAGTATTCATGGGCTACTATAACAATAATTTTATCTCATGGTATTCTCAAGGTTTAGTTTTAATCCTCAAAATCTCTGATATAAATTTTAGGATTCTTTAGGATTCTTGTCCAATAGTCTTTTGGAATAGTCAATAATAGAGTTTTTACATTATTAATTAATTCACTTGATCAGAGATATGATATATGTCTTGTTTGTATGTTTTTATGGGTTGATGTCTATTGAAAGCCTAACACTTCTAAATATTATTGTACTAAGATATGAGGTCGCCAACAAAGTTATCCCAAGTGTATAATAATCATGAAAGATTCCACTTTGTTATCCATTGAAACCATTGGTATGGTGATATCTCCAAATAAAGTGGTGTTAAGGCCACCTTATGCTCTAATGGAATTTGATGCAAGAAGATATACTACTCCATTTGGATCAATTAAGTCAATACAGATCATTATTGCCAAACCTTTTTATGTCCACCTTTGAAGAGTGACTCCTTTTTGTAGTTGATAATTAGTGTGATGCCCCAATTGAGGAAGAGGAGAGGATCTTGACAAATTGGTAGGAGGTATTTGTTGGTTCCCTTTGAGATGTGAAATTATATTCAATAATAAGGCCACAAACGTATTCAAAAAATCCATGTACTTAAAAATATGGTACTTGAAACCACCATTTTTTGCAAAAATCCGTTTCTCTAGGAAATTAATCTCGTGCTTGAGGTGTTTCTCATATTTCCATAGTATGTTGTTTCACTTTTTATTGTTATGGGAATAAATTCTTGTAAGGTGTCATATCTACCTTGACCTTCTACCTCTTTTCATCGTGTAGCATATTTTTATGTGGTGGTTCCGTTTGTTAAGTGTCCCTTGAAATACTTTTCAAAGAAAACTTAACAAGAAATGAAGTA
Organism: Picea glauca; assembly: GCA_000966675.3. Classification (NCBI taxonomy): domain Eukaryota; kingdom Viridiplantae; phylum Streptophyta; class Pinopsida; order Pinales; family Pinaceae; genus Picea; species Picea glauca. The sequence continues at coordinate 432,881 of JZKD02S1674408.1, read as the reverse complement.
TAAATAACGAAACAAAAGGAAAGAAATAATTTTAAAAGTATTAATATAAAGTTTATTAAGAGAAATTTGATAAAAATAAAATAAATCTTTTTAAAAATATATATTAAAAAGTTATAAATTAATTATTTTATGGGAAAATATATATGATAATTAGCATCTTACATTACATTTTATGGAAATTTTGATAACTATAATGAAGTTTGATAAAAAAAATTGATAAAAAATTAATAAATGTTTTTATTAATTTAAAAAACAATAAAAAAAAATTATCCTTAAATAATAAAATATAAACATACACTTGAAAATAAACTAAAAGATAAATATGCGTTTGAAAATAAGAACAAATATTTATTGTCCTTTCATATTATATTATTTAAGTATTCAGTGAAAACAAATATTTATTGTTCTTTCATATTATTTATTGTTTAGTACAAGTATATATTATTTAAGTATTCAGTGAAAACAAATATTTATTGTTCTTTCATATTATTTATTGTTTAGTACAAGTATTTAAACTAAAAGGATTTAACATTGAATATCATATTTATTATAAAATTAAGTTTAACATTGAATATCATATTATATTTATTATAAAATTAAGTATTTGAGGATTTGAAGTGTTAATAAGGAAAATCATTTAAAGCTGAATAAAATTGAGAATCATATAAATGAATATATTTAAAGTGAAA